>CM060272.1:2236886-2656886 GCA_030684275.1 Acipenser oxyrinchus oxyrinchus
CATTTATTTCATGAACTTTTCAAAGCATTTGAATTGGGACCCTAGGCTTGAAATACACAATGCAGCACTCAAGCAGTATCTAGACTAGCGGTGCACAAAGACGCACGCTTTACAAGCAAAGGCAAGTACAGAAGAAATCAAGTCCGGGGTAAGAAGGCTGTTAGTTTTGAAGCACACTCTACGAAGTCCTGGAGATTATCTACAGAAAGGGGTCAGTGAAGGCTGGATGCTGAAGTCAATATTCTTGCTGTCCTGAATGACGCTTCAGCCGGATATGCTGTGGGGAAAATGGAACGCGGGATTAAAACACGCAAGGGGTGATGGAAAGCGAGGCAACTTTTAAACATCCTGTTTCATTTTTTTGTTTTGTTTGCTTGACCTTAAACATGTCCGCTGTTTTTAACAAACAGTTGGCTAAAAGCAGTATTGTGGACCGTTGTCCCATTAAGTGGTCAAAGGAAAACAAAATGCTTTAAAACCCTTTCAGACCTTATCTTAGTGCTTTATGTTAACGTGTGCCATCGGAAATCACATTAGAGTCTCTTGCACTCGCTCATGTTGAGTCAGTGTGGCCTTGGCTGCCCAGGGTGGCCCAGCTTCCTACACTCAGTGTTATAACAGGTGTTACCATCGCCTAAGGGTCCCCTCTACTACACAAAGCATTTTACTCACTCTGACTTCTTATCTGCAAAGTCCTGAAGCTCCTTCAGATGTGCCTTGATGTCTCCTGTGGAAAGGTAAGAGCAGTAGAGTCAAAGACTGCACCAGCTTGACCCCACACTGCAGATCAGGAAGCGTTGGTGCGCAGTGCATTGTCCACCATCTCAATACTAGAAAATAATTTCTGTTTGAACATTGGGATCTTGCTGTCGTAAGAAATACCCCCTCCTGTTCTCCGAAGAGAGAGTTCACAACCGCAAAGGGGCCAATCTGAACGAAATGGCACTTTGTGAACACCTTTATATGCAAGATTATGCGATTCAACAGCACACAAGAATGGGTTAATAAAAACCAGGATATGCATCAACGCCACCTGCTGGACGATTACCATATAACAACTTGCTCATTGTACTTAAAATGAGTCTAAATCATGTGCAATTAAATATCTGAAGCTGTTAAAATGAATGAATTGAATGTCAGACCTTACCATAAATTTTTCCAGTTGGAGGCTCGTTCGGCTTAACTGGGTTGGAAACCGGCAGTTGCTGTTAAGGACAAAAAAGAAAAGTGAAACTAAAACAGAATTTTCAATACAAAATTTTATGCTGGCTATAAAGTATGTGATGTGAAATTTTGTATAGCAGCAACTTAAATATACCACGTTACATTATTGCCAACTAGTGAAAATGTGAAATGTGATAACCAAGGACATTAAACAGGTTCAAAATTAAATATTACGACAAAGTAGATGATAATTTTGGAGTATACAGACCCCTCAAGGTGCTGGGTTACTTTTGAGGGTCAAAAAGGGGTAATCTCGCAGACACTCTCCATGCACACCTCTATGATTTTTGGCTAATTTGGATTGGTAAATGCCTGCTTATTTAACTGGTAGATTTTGAGAGAAAGGATTACCTTTGGGCAGCAGGTTGCCAGTGAGGCATTCAGAGTCTGCACCTGGTTATTCAGATTAGAGACCTGCGCAGTGAACCCCGAAACATTTTTCTCCAGGGCACTTTTCTCCTCTTTAGTCTTCTTCAAATCCTTCATCAGACCCTCCACCTCGTTGTCGTTTTTGGAGTTGAGCGTCTTGATCCTGCCTTCGCAGTCTACCACGATGTCAGAGCGGTTCCTGTTGCAGTCCTCGAAGTCCTTCTTCCACCTGGCGTTGTCGGCCTGCAAGCCGCTGATTGTCTGCATCGACTCTGAGAAGCGGCTGCTGAAGGTGTTCAGGTAGGTCTGGAAGCTGTGCTGGATGTCGCTGGACAGGCCGGTGCAGTTCTGCGGATCTGATCCAGCTGCTGCCGCTGGTGCTCGCAGGAGAGCGAAAGCGAAGGCTTCGGGCCGCAGAGTGTCGATCTTGCTCTTAAAGTCGACGATGACCGCGTTGATCCCCCGCAGCGACGTCTCGAACTGCTCCTTGCATTCCGTCCTGTAGTTTTGCAAGTGGTTTTCCAGGGTGTTTTTTTCTCTGTTCGCTTTGATCTCATTCAAGCGGGACTGCAGTTTGTCGTCTTGCGCTTGCTTCAGCTCTCGTTGGAGGTGAAGCGTGGAGGTGGTGCAGTTGTTGGTCAAAGATATGAACTTCTGATTCAGGGCTTCTTTTGCGAGCATCAGACTGGCCTTTTCCCCTACAATCAACACACCAGAACATAGTTATTAAGAAACGTGTATGTGTTGCGTTTTCACCTGCTGTACAGACTTTGCATGTGTTGTTGCATCCTGGTACTCCCAACTGTGGGTCTGACTGCAGAAGACCAGCAGAGTGAAATTGACATACAGAACAGGAAGGGATGAGTACCAGGTTGCAACAACAATGGCCAAGGCTAGTTCCGTTTAGAGGAGCAGAGACGGTTGTCTCGGGAGCTGGTTATATTAAGTTTGGGGGAGTTTAAAGAACAAATCGCTGGTATCACAGCAGCAATGTACAAGTTCCGGGTGCAGCATTCTTTCCTTTGTCTTAAAGGTAATCTGCAGAGGCAACAGAGTGTTTGCACAGCTTTGTGATGTGTCAGAAAGCTCACAAATGACCTTTAAAAGTCCAAATAAAACATGCTTTCGCTATACGTTGCATTTGGTGGCAAGGCATATCGTGCAGAACTTCACAGCACTCAGTCAGTGTAAGAAACGTTACCTTCATGCGTCTTCTTCAAGGCACTTATTTGAGTGATGCAGGTATTACCGGGAGCAACCAGGGGTGTGGTCATCACTTTCTTTTGACAGATGATCTGTACAAAACAAACACGCACACAAATAAATATTAGCAGTAAGCGTTCAGATTGAAGAGTTTTATGGTGTTATTTCAAATGCATCCCCTTTCTCTATGAAAAACACACATGGAGGCTTCCGCTGGTGCTATACCACGATACAGGGACATCGGAGCACAGGATCATATGTACTGTGATATTTACCAAAGAATATAAGAATATAAGGCTCCATTCATGTTCCCCAGACCCAGCTGGATTTTATTAAAAGAATGATTTCAAATATTTTCAGTTGCATATATTAAGCATAGGCTTCAAATTTAATTAACAAGGAGACTGTAAAAATAAAAAATTAACTGACATTTGAAGTTTCAGATATATGCTGATAGACACAGAGAAGGAGATGCGATACCTTTTATTAGACTGACTAAACAATAATGAATCACACGCTTTCAAGACCTCAAAGGTCTGTTCTTCAGGTGAAAGCAGGAAAAGAGAGATTGATGTTTACATTCAAAAGATGGCAGCAAAACTTACCCATTTTGAATCACTACAATTCTAATGCAAGGAAAAAAAGCTGTGTTGAAAAATAAATAAATAAATAAACAGGACGAGTGGCTGCTGAACAAACAATGATAGTAACAAAGACAAAATAAATACATTATATGAATAAAATGCATATGCATAACAGTAAATAGTAAGATAGGGAAAAATGATAAATTAAAAAAGGTTAAACAAATTTGTGTATATATATTTATTTATTTGTATTTTTTCACTGTTATTTCTTTTCCCATCTTAGTATTTACTGTTACAATTTTTGCATTTTATTCTCCATCTCTGTGTCTATCATCTCTAGACTAATACAGCTACCATTTCATCTATCAACATGCTGATAAATTCGGAGATGTCAGAGACGTCGGTTACCAGGCACAGGAAGCCCCAGCCATTCCGTTCCTGCACCGCGTGCCTTCACAAAACAACAGCAACTCACCAGAGCATCCCTCAGCATGTGGATGGTGGAGTTGGATTTCACCAGGAGACCGCGGGCTGTCTTCAGCTCCAGATCCAGGGCCAGCTTCCCTTTGAGGGTCTTGTTGAGCTCCAGCGTGAGGTTGCCCTTCATCTCGTGCAGGATGAAGATGTCCTGGCTGAGCCTGCTGATGGTGTGATCCCTGCTCTTCACCTGCTCCTCATGGCTCTTCTGTTTGTTACCGTAGACCATGAACAGGACCAGGCCGGTGATGATCAACAGCTGGATCAGGGAGGAGAAGAAGAAGATGTACTTGATGTAGTAGCCACAGCTCTTCGCGTTGGACGCCTGGATGTCCTTGGCTTCCAAGCCGAACTTGGCCATGGAGTATTTGCTGTTGTACATGGCTGTGGATTCTGAGCAGGTCGACACTGTCAGGTCTCTCCTCCTTCACAGGTTCCGCTCCTTGTCTGGCGTTGCTGACTGACTGAGCCGAGTTTCCAAGCGCTAATGTTATTCGCACTGATGCTGCTCCCTCACTCCGCAGACAAGCTTCTCCGGTGACTCTCAGATCCTGAGGTGGATAAACACGGCTGTGTGCCCCTCCCCCTCTGTAAAAATGTTTATAAGACCCGGCTCCTTCCTGGAAATCACAACGTCACAGCCTCAGGGTTATCAACACACTGCAGCCCAGGGAAAGGGAATTCTTAACTGGAGAGGAATCTGAGAGACACATTTGTCATCACTCCTGCCAAGTGCTGGTGTGCGTGCGTGTGTGAGATTGAGATATTTTAGCACCAGGAAAAGAAGAATTGTCTCAGAGAATGATTATGGTTAAGCTTATTGCCTGACTAATACCTCTACTAAGGGAAGCTAATTTAATAGGACATCATGTTTTAAATGTTAGCATGGTAGGTATTTATCACTAAAAATAAAAGTGCTTCTTACCTTCTGTTGTAAACTTTCTTTTACACAATTTCCGTGTTTGCTCTCTTGTCCTACTCTGTGCTAAATCTGAAGGTGAGACTTGGGCTAACTTTACACCATTTCGAATTCAATATCATTGAGGAAGGGTCACACAATTCAAACGCCTTTGCAGCGTCATGCTGAATTAGTGAAGTCTTGGCTTCCCATGGTAGTCCTACACTTTATTGACAGCATCACCCAGTACAGTTTGGGGCCACTGGCAAGGTCAGTTAAGTTAAAACACAGAACTGATGGTTAATTGGCTGCAAACAAATTGATACTACAAAGAAAGCAGAACATAGCTCAAAAGATAAAAATCTGCACAGACGCACAGCAACGCATTTCCATGCATATCTTTGTGTTTGCGTCTCAAAGGCTATTTCTTTACATCCACCTTGGCCGTTAGGTCCTATCTTCCAATCTGTTAAACAGATCTTGGAATAATAATAAAACAAAAAAAGGTTTCCTTCTTTTGTTTTGAAGCATATCTGAGATCTGGCTTAATGGTACCCTGGATCGTCATTATAAAATCCCTGCCACAAAATAGTGCTTCCTGCGAAGACAGTTTGGCAGGGAGACAAACTGAGTCAGGAAAGCCCAGGGCAGTCATTAATCCTCTTGCTTCACACACCTCCCTGCCGCCAGCAGCACACTTCAAAAAGGAGCCACGACTGGTGGGAAAGTCTGCAGCCTTCCTTTCAAAAGACAGCGCTGTTTCTGTTGTCCTGTCTCGTTTCACTTACCTGATTGGAAGTTTCTGTCCCTCCACCTCCCAGAATTTCTGCCAAGTGTATCTGCCAGCTTCGTGGGGAAAGCAAAGTAAAGCGGTGCTTTGTCCTGAAGCCGTTGGTTCTAACCTTTCCACACGCCACACTACCAGCATGCCACCATAAAGGTCAGAGGTCAGGAAGATGTTTTTTCGCTTGCAAGTTAAGGGCCAAAAATAAAATAAAATAAAATACTTCCTGTGGAAATAACCACTTGTGCATGTTTGGCATCATGAGGTTTGATATTAAAATGAGAGGATTGTTTAAAGCTGGAGCTCACAAATCACAAAATGGCTGTAAAGGTGAACCAGCTTTCATAGTAATCATTTCATTTCTGATGGCCGCCGCTTGCAGGCAAAATTCCAACACACTACAATACTGATACTTCAGATATTATAAGAACATCTTTAAACTGCTACAAAAATAACATTGGATGGTCACAGCGATGACTGTAGCATATTTCTTATTGGATAAATAAATCTACAGGGTTTGCATAGAACAATCAGGGGCTTCCTCACAAGCTTCAATGAACTTCTTTGACTAGTCAGTTCTGTTAAATACTGTGTGTGAATATACCACCCCTTCTGGTTAAAAACAAACAAGTGGTACTGTACAGCAAAGCAAGACTACCCTAGACATGAAACATTATTTTTCTACTTTATTGCACTTGTATACTTTTACAGCTGATTGCAATGAATATAGATAAGTAAATTGTAACTATCTATATAATTATTTAGGCAACAGTGACTTGGAGAGTGAAACCGATACCAGATCTTAAGCAGTGTCTAAAATAAACCAGCTATGTATAGCACATAGGAACCAACTCGTGTTCATTTTAAACTAAATGAATCTGCAGTGGAGACTCCCAGACATCATGCATTGGTAGTAAAACAAGGATTTCTGGGGTACCACTGCAAGTGCAGTCTATGTATTCAGGGTTACCAAGATATTCTGTGGGGTTAAATGGTCAATAAACATCCCCTTTTGTTTTACTTCCAATCATGAGTGGCAGCGCACCTGTGTCAAACGAAAGACGTTATCCATTCAACGCTGATTAAAAGCCACACTACTACAAAGGGTACAAGTAAAACATTTATTGTGTTGTACAAAGTCACAAATAAATGAAATAAACTAAAACACAATTTGGCATGCACCCTGCCTCCCCACCCCAAATAAACCCAAGACAACTCTTACAATGATAAACTTCAGGTAACTTAAAAGGTCTACAGGCCAAGTAGGTAAACTTCAAGCCCTGTTTATACTGCTGCTTTCGAAGTCGGTCAGAAACCACGGTGGACCAACACTGAACGGTTTCCCTTTAATCTGAAAGCAGTTTAACATTTAAAAAGCCAAGAGGGGGGTTTACCCCTTATAAAATTCTGCAAGGCATTTAAAAAAAAAAGCAATCCGACAGCACCCCTTAGCTCAGAAGAAACAGTGTATTGACATTGAACGACTCGTTCAACAGCTTATACTGGTTCACTTCAAGCGAGCAGCAAGTATAAAAGTAAATTTTCAATGCACAGTAGTGTTTCACAGTCTCCAATGGTTAACGTGGCACGAAGCCTCTTATAACTAGTTAACATTATTCTCCATTAGAAAAATATTCATCTATCTTTTTTGCTTAAAATACTAAAATGCTGTGCTTTAATGTTTGACCTAAACTTTATCATTTAAGAGAAGCAGTCAGAATTTTACAATTCTCCCCACATTTGCATGTAAACAACATTCTCTTTTTCTTTAAAAAAAAGACCCATTGTTTTTTGTTTTTAAAATTACAATAAAACAAAAGCATTGTATTTGAGTATATACAAAAATTCTGTTTCCCAGGCCAACATGGTTTGATATTTATTTCATATTTTAAAAAATGCAAGGAAGCTGCTTAAATGTCAATCATTAACCATGATAGTTTATTATTAGTTTACCAATCCAATTACCTTGTTTTTAAACGCATGTAAAAGCCCATATCCTTCCCCCCCATTACTGGGAATATTTAAAGCAATATTGCAAAATACTTTATCCATTTTACAGTGTTAAATCTGCTGTAAATTACAGACAACCCTAAAAACCCCTTGAACAAGAGGGCTGGACCTCTGCAGAAAGACCCCAAAAACATGAAATGTACGATACCTTCAGCAAAGCACTTCTAACCAAGCTACTGGCTAGTTTAAGTACAGTAACATTTGTTACTAACAATGCAAGCGTTCGCAAGTTCTTGAAGCCAGATCACATATGAATCCGTATGTTTCTTGGCTTTTATTAGACATTTGCTTCACTTTCCTTGGATATACAACCATTCCATTTGGGTTGTAAACTATTTGTTAAAAAGCTGCCTTGTACATTCTTTCCATGTGGTTTGAACTATTAATTTGAATGAAACCCCATGCGTACAGCTGAAGTATTTAGGGGTACTCTGCCAATTACCTCGTAGGCAAGTCATACATTCAAATACTGGTAGCATTAGTCAATTACAGGGGGAAATCGTTAGACAAACTGGATCATAGTTGTGCAGGGGAAATCAGTAGAACAGGACAGCCCCATCCACGTGAACATTTCATTATGGAGCATCAAACTTACTTTGTCTGAGAAACACAATTTTAATTTTTTTTTTTTTTTTTTAAATATACTTGGTTACATACATCATGATCCGAATATAACAAAACTCAACCAAATACTAAGCATCTGTGTAAACAGGGCGGAAAATACACTTGATTTTAAAACTGCAGAAGACACTTGCTTTTTGCAGTAGCCTCCGCGGTGTGTTTTGTTGCTTCGGTTTGTTACATTTGTAATTATATATAATGTATATATATATATATATATATATATATAAACCAAAGTTAACAATTAAAACCCCCCTGTCATTATTGGTTCAACAATACACCCACTCTGAACAGGTTTTCTCATTTTAAATTTAGGTACAGCACATCACTAGAGCTTATTAGAAAAATCATGATTTTACAAAATACATTTATTTCATGAACTTTTCAAAGCATTTGAATTGGGACCCTAGGCTTGAAATACACAATGCAGCACTCAAGCAGTATCTAGACTAGCGGTGCACAAAGACGCACGCTTTACAAGCAAAGGCAAGTACAGAAGAAATCAAGTCCGGGGTAAGAAGGCTGTTAGTTTTGAAGCACACTCTACGAAGTCCTGGAGATTATCTACAGAAAGGGGTCAGTGAAGGCTGGATGCTGAAGTCAATATTCTTGCTGTCCTGAATGACGCTTCAGCCGGATATGCTGTGGGGGAAAATGGAACGCGGGATTAAAACACGCAAGGGGTGATGGAAAGCGAGGCAACTTTTAAACATCCTGTTTCATTTTTTTGTTTTTGTTTGCTTGACCTTAAACATGTCCGCTGTTTTTTAACAAACAGTTGGCTAAAAGCAGTATTGTGGACCGTTGTCCCATTAAGTGGTCAAAGGAAAACAAAATGCTTTAAAACCCTTTCAGACCTTATCTTAGTGCTTTATGTTAACGTGTGCCATCGGAAATCACATTAGAGTCTCTTGCACTCGCTCATGTTGAGTCAGTGTGGCCTTGGCTGCCCAGGGTGGCCCAGCTTCCTACACTCAGTGTTATAACAGGTGTTACCATCGCCTAAGGGTCCCTCTACTACACAAAGCATTTTACTCACTCTGACTTCTTATCTGCAAAGTCCTGAAGCTCCTTCAGATGTGCCTTGATGTCTCCTGTGGAAAGGTAAGAGCAGTAGAGTCAAAGACTGCACCAGCTTGACCCCACACTGCAGATCAGGAAGCGTTGGTGCGCAGTGCATTGTCCACCATCTCAATACTAGAAAATAATTTCTGTTTGAACATTGGGATCTTGCTGTCGTAAGAAATACCCCCTCCTGTTCTCCGAAGAGAGAGTTCACAACCGCAAAGGGGCCAATCTGAACGAAATGGCACTTTGTGAACACCTTTATATGCAAGATTATGCGATTCAACAGCACACAAGAATGGGTTAATAAAAACCAGGATATGCATCAACGCCACCTGCTGGACGATTACCATATAACAACTTGCTCATTGTACTTAAAATGAGTCTAAATCATGTGCAATTAAATATCTGAAGCTGTTAAAATGAATGAATTGAATGTCAGACCTTACCATAAATTTTTCCAGTTGGAGGCTCGCTCGCTTAACTGGGTTGGAAACCGCAGTTGCTGTTAAGGACAAAAAGAAAAAAGTGAAACTAAAACAGAATTTTCAATACAAAATTTTATGCTGGCTATAAAGTATGTGATGTGAAATTTTGTATAGCAGCAACTTAAATATACCACGTTACATTATTGCCAACTAGTGAAAATGTGAAATGTGATAACCAAGGACATTAAACAGGTTCAAAATTAAATATTACGACAAAGTAGATGATAATTTTGGAGTATACAGACCCCTCAAGGTGCTGGGTTACTTTTGAGGGTCAAAAAGGGGTAATCTCGCAGACACTCTCCATGCACACCTCTATGATTTTTGGCTAATTTGGATTGGTAAATGCCTGCTTATTTAACTGGTAGATTTTGAGAGAAAGGATTACCTTTGGGCAGCAGGTTGCCAGTGAGGCATTCAGAGTCTGCACCTGGTTATTCAGATTAGAGACCTGCGCAGTGAACCCCAAACATTTTTCTCCAGGGCACTTTTCTCCTCTTTAGTCTTCTTCAAATCCTTCATCAGACCCTCCACCTCGTTGTCGCTTTTGGAGTTGAGCGCCTTGATCCTGCCTTCGCAGTCTACCACGATGTCAGAGCGGTTCCTGTTGCAGTCCTCGAAGTCCTTCTTCCACCTGGCGTTGTCGGCCTGCAAGCCGCTGATTGTCTGCATCGACTCTGAGAAGCGGCTGCTGAAGGTGTTCAGGTAGGTCTGGAAGCTGTGCTGGATGTCGCTGGACAGGCCGGTGCAGTTTTGCCGGATCTGATCCAGCTGCTGCCGCTGGTGCTCGCAGGAGAGCGAGAAAGCGAAGGCTTCGGGCCGCAGAGTGTCGATCTTGCTCTTAAAGTCGACGATGACCGCGTTGATCCCCCGCAGCGACGTCTCGAACTGCTCCTTGCATTCCGTCCTGTAGTTTTGCAAGTGGTTTTCCAGGGTGTTTTTTTCTCTGTTCGCGTTGATCTCATTCAAGCGGGACTGCAGTTTGTCGTCTTGCGCTTGCTTCAGCTCTCGTTGGAGGTGAAGCGTGGAGGTGGTGCAGTTGTTGGTCAAAGATATGAACTTCTGATTCAGGGCTTCTTTTGCGAGCATCAGACTGGCCTTTTCCCCTACAATCAACACACCAGAACATAGTTATTAAGAAACGTGTATGTGTGGCGTTTTCACCTGCTGTACAGACTTTGCATGTGTTGTTGCATCCTGGTACTCCCAACTGTGGGTCTGACTGCAGAAGAGTGAAATTGACATACAGAACAGGAAGGGATGAGTACCAGGTTGCAACAACAATGGCCAAGGCTAGTTCCGTTTAGAGGAGCAGAGACGGTTGTCTCGGGAGCTGGTTATATTAAGTTTGGGGGAGTTTAAAGAACAAATCGCTGGTATCACAGCAGCAATGTACAAGTTCCGGGTGCAGCATTCTTTCCTTTGTCTTAAAGGTAATCTGCAGAGGCAACAGAGTGTTTGCACAGCTTTGTGATGTGTCAGAAAGCTCACAAATGACCTTTAAAAGTCCAAATAAAACATGCTTTCGCTTATACGTTGCATTTGGTGGCAAGGCATATCGTGCAGAACTTCACAGCACTCAGTCAGTGTAAGAAACGTTACCTTCATGCGCCTTCTTCAAGGCACTTATTTGAGTGATGCAGGTATTACCGGGAGCAACCAGGGTGTGGTCATCACTTTCTTTTGACAGATGATCTGTACAAAACAAACACGCACACAAATAAATATTAGCAGTAAGCGTTCAGATTGAAGAGTTTTATGGTGTTATTTCAAATGCATCCCCTTTCTCTATGAAAAACACACATGGAGGCTTCCGCTGGTGCTATACCACGATACAGGGACATCGGAGCACAGGATCATATGTACTGTGATATTTACCAAAGAATATAAGAATATAAGGCTCCATTCATGTTCCCCAGACCCAGCTGGATTTTATTAAAAAGAATGATTTCAAATATTTTCAGTTGCATATATTAAGCATAGGCTTCAAATTTAATTAACAAGGAGACTGTAAAAATAAAAAATTAACTGACATTTGAAGTTTCAGATATATGCTGATAGACACAGAGAAGGAGATGCGATACCTTTTATTAGACTGACTAAACAATAATGAATCACACGCTTTCAAGACCTCAAAGGTCTGTTCTTCAGGTGAAAGCAGGAAAAGAGAGATTGATGTTTACATTCAAAAGATGGCAGCAAAACTTACCCATTTTGAATCACTACAATTCTAATGCAAGGAAAAAAGCTGTGTTGAAAAATAAATAAATAAATAAACAGGACGAGTGGCTGCTGAACAAACAATGATAGTAACAAAGACAAAATAAATACATTATATGAATAAAATGTATATGCATAACAGTAAATAGTAAGATAGGGAAAAATGATAAATTAAAAAAGGTTAAACAAATTTGTGTATATATATTTATTTATTTGTATTTTTTCACTGTTATTTCTTTTCCCATCTTAGTATTTACTGTTACAATTTTTGCATTTTATTCTCCATCTCTGTGTCTATCATCTCTAGACTAATACAGCTACCATTTCATCTATCAACATGCTGATAAATTCGGAGATGTCAGAGACGTCGGTTACCAGGCACAGGAAGCCCCAGCCATTCCGTTCCTGCACCGCGTGCCTTCACAAAACAACAGCAACTCACCAGAGCATCCCTCAGCATGTGGATGGTGGAGTTGGATTTCACCAGGAGACCGCGGGCTGTCTTCAGCTCCAGATCCAGGGCCAGCTTCCCTTTGAGGGTCTTGTTGAGCTCCAGCGTGAGGTTGCCCTTCATCTCGTGCAGGATGAAGATGTCCTGGCTGAGCCTGCTGATGGTGTGATCCCTGCTCTTCACCTGCTCCTCATGGCTCTTCTGTTTGTTACCGTAGACCATGAACAGGACCAGGCCGGTGATGATCAACAGCTGGATCAGGGAGGAGAAGAAGAAGATGTACTTGATGTAGTAGCCACAGCTCTTCGCGTTGGACGCCTGGATGTCCTTGGCTTCCAAGCCGAACTTGGCCATGGAGTATTTGCTGTTGTACATGGCTGTGGATTCTGAGCAGGTCGACACTGTCAGGTCTCTCCTCCTTCACAGGTTCCGCTCCTTGTCTGGCGTTGCTGACTGACTGAGCCGAGTTTCCAAGCGCTAATGTTATTCGCACTGATGCTGCTCCCTCACTCCGCAGACAAGCTTCTCCGGTGACTCTCAGATCCTGAGGTGGATAAACACGGCTGTGTGCCCCCTCCCCCTCTGTAAAAATGTTTATAAGACCCGGCTCCTTCCTGGAAATCACAACGTCACAGCCTCAGGGTTATCAACACACTGCAGCCCAGGGAAAGGGAATTCTTAACTGGAGAGGAATCTGAGAGACACATTTGTCATCACTCCTGCCAAGTGCTGGTGTGCGTGCGTGTGTGAGATTGAGATATTTTAGCACCAGGAAAAGAAGAATTGTCTCAGAGAATGATTATGGTTAAGCTTATTGCCTGACTAATACCTCTACTAAGGGAAGCTAATTTAATAGGACATCATGTTTTAAATGTTAGCATGGTAGGTATTTATCACTAAAAAATAAAAGTGCTTCTTACCTTCTGTTGTAAACTTTCTTTTACACAATTTCCGTGTTTGCTCTCTTGTCCTACTCTGTGCTAAATCTGAAGGTGAGACTTGGGCTAACTTTACACCATTTCAATTCAATATCATTGAGGAAGGGTCACACAATTCAAACGCCTTTGCAGCGTCATGCTGAATTAGTGAAGTCTTGGCTTCCCATGGTAGTCCTACACTTTATTGACAGCATCACCCAGTACAGTTTGGGGCCACTGGCAAGGTCAGTTAAGTTAAAACACAGAACTGATGGTTAATTGGCTGCAAACAAATTGATACTACAAAGAAAGCAGAACATAGCTCAAAAGATAAAATCTGCACAGACGCACAGCAACGCATTTCCATGCATATCTTTGTGTTTGCGTCTCAAAGGCTATTTCTTTACATCCACCTTGGCCGTTAGGTCCTATCTTCCAATCTGTTAAACAGATCTTGAATAATAATAAAACAAAAAAGGTTTCCTTCTTTTGTTTTGAAGCATATCTGAGATCTGGCTTAATGGTACCCTGGATCGTCATTATAAAATCCCTGCCACAAAATAGTGCTTCCTGCGAAGACAGTTTGGCAGGGAGACAAACTGAGTCAGGAAAGCCCAGGGCAGTCATTAATCCTCTTGCTTCACACACCTCCCTGCCGCCAGCAGCACACTTCAAAAAGGAGCCACGACTGGTGGGAATGTCTGCAGCCTTCCTTTCAAAAGACAGCGCTGTTTCTGTTGTCCTGTCTCGTTTCACTTACCTGATTGGAAGTTTCTGTCCCTCCACCTCCCAGAATTTCTGCCAAGTGTATCTGCCAGCTTCGTGGGAAAGCAAAGTAAAGCGGTGCTTTGTCCTGAAGCCGTTGGTTCTAACCTTTCCACACGCCACACTACCAGCATGCCACCATAAAGGTCAGAGGTCAGGAAGATGTTTTTTCGCTTGCAAGTTAAGGGCCAAAAATAAAATAAAATAAAATACTTCCTGTGGAAATAACCACTTGTGCATGTTTGGCATCATGAGGTTTGATATTAAAATGAGAGGATTGTTTAAAGCTGGAGCTCACAAATCACAAAATGGCTGTAAAGGTGAACCAGCTTTCATAGTAATCATTTCATTTCTGATGGCCGCCGCTTGCAGGCAAAATTCCAACACACTACAATACTGATACTTCAGATATTATAAGAACATCTTTAAACTGCTACAAAAATAACATTGGATGGTCACAGCGATGACTGTAGCATATTTCTTATTGGATAAATAAATCTACAGGGTTTGCATAGAACAATCAGGGGCTTCCTCACAAGCTTCAATGAACTTCTTTGACTAGTCAGTTCTGTTAAATACTGTGTGTGAATATACCACCCCTTCTGGTTAAAAACAAACAAGTGGTACTGTACAGCAAAGCAAGACTACCCTAGACATGAAACATTATTTTTCTACTTTATTGCACTTGTATACTTTTACAGCTGATTGCAATGAATATAGATAAGTAAATTGTAACTATCTATATAATTATTTAGGCAACAGTGACTTGGAGAGTGAAACCGATACCAGATCTTAAGCAGTGTCTAAAATAAACCAGCTATGTATAGCACATAGGAACCAACTCGTGTTCATTTTAAACTAAATGAATCTGCAGTGGAGACTCCCAGACATCATGCATTGGTAGTAAAACAAGGATTTCTGGGGTACCACTGCAAGTGCAGTCTATGTATTCAGGGTTACCAAGATATTCTGTGGGGTTAAATGGTCAATAAACATCCCCTTTGTTTTACTTCCAATCATGAGTGGCAGCGCATCTGTGTCAAACGAAAGACGCTATCCATTCAACGCTGATGAAAGCCACACTACTACAAAGGGTACAAGTAAAACATTTATTGTGTTGTACAAAGTCACAAATAAATGAAATAAACTAAAACACAATTTGGCATGCACCCTGCCTCCCCACCCCAAATAAACCCAAGACAACTCTTACAATGATAAACTTCAGGTAACTTAAAAGGTCTACAGGCCAAGTAGGTAAACTTCAAGCCCTGTTTATACTGCTGCTTTCAAGTCGGTCAGAAACCACGGTGGACCAACACTGAACGGTTTCCTTTAATCTGAAAGCAGTTTAACATTTAAAAGCCAAGAGGGGGTTTACCCCTTATAAAATTCTGCAAGGCATTTAAAAAAAAGCAATCTGACAGCACCCCTTAGCTCAGAAGAAACAGTGTATTGACATTGAACGACTCGCTCAACAGCTTATACTGGTTCACTTCAAGCGAGCAGCAAGTATAAAAGTAAATTTTCAATGCACAGTAGTGTTTCACAGTCTCCAATGGTTAACGTGGCACGAAGCCTCTTATAACTAGTTAACATTATTCTCCATTAGAAAAATATTCATCTATCTTTTTGCTTAAAATACTAAAATGCTGTGCTTTAATGTTTGACCTAAACTTTATCATTTAAGAGAAGCAGTCAGAATTTTACAATTCTCCCCACATTTGCATGTAAACAACATTCTCTTTTTCTTTAAAAAAAAACCATTATTGTTTTGTTTTTTAAAAATTACAATAAAAACAAAAGCATTGTATTTGAGTATATACAAAAATTCTGTTTCCCAGGCCAGCATGGTTTGATATTTATTTCATATTTTAAAAAATGCAAGGAAGCTGCTTAAATGTCAATCATTAACCATGATAGTTTATTATTAGTTTACCAATCCAATTACCTTGTTTTTAAACGCATGTAAAAGCCCATATCCTTCCCCCATTACTGGGAATATTTAAAGCAATATTGCAAAATACTTTATCCATTTTACAGTGTTAAATCTGCTGTAAATTACAGACAACCCTAAAACCCCTTGAACAAGAGGGCTGGACCTCTGCAGAAAGACCCCAAAACATGAAATGTAATGATACCTTCAGCAAAGCACTTCTAACCAAGCTACTGGCTAGTTTAAGTACAGTAACATTTGTTACTAACAATGCAAGCGTCAAGAAGTTCTTGAAGCCAGATCACATATGAATCTGTATGTTTCTTGGCTTATTAGACATTTGCTTCACTTTCCTTGGATATACAACCATTCCATTTGGGTTGTAAACTATTTGTTAAAAAGCTGCCTTGTACATTCTTTCCATGTGGTTTGAACTATTAATTTGAATGAAACCCCATGCACAGCTGAAGTATTTAGGGTACTCTGCCAATTACCTCGTGAGGCAAGTCATACATTCAAATACTGGTAGCATTAGTCAATTACAGGGGAAATCGTTAGACAAACTGGATCATAGTTGTGCAGGGGAAATCAGTAGAACAGGACAGCCCCATCCACGTGAACATTTCATTATGGAGCATCAAACTTACTTTGTCTGAGAAACACAATTTTAATTTTTTTTTTTTAAATATACTTGGTTACATACATCATGATCCGAATATAACAAAACTCAACCAAATACTAAGCATCTGTGTAAACAGGGCGGAAAATACACTTGATTTTAAAACTGCAGAAGACACTTGCTTTTTGCAGTAGCCTCCATGGTGTGTTTTGTTGCTTCGGTTTGTTACATTTGTAATTATATATAATGTATATATATATAAACCAAAGTTAACAATTAAAACCTCCCTGTCATTATTGGTTCAACAATACACCCACTCTGAACAGGTTTTCTCATTTTAAATTTAGGTACAGCACATAACTAGAGCTTATTAAAAAAATCATGATTTTACAAAATACATTTTTTCAAATTCGACGACTGTATTCAAATCCCCATATACACTGATTTAAATCCTAGTGCCCTGAATCTGTGCGCAGGTCATGTCAGTTCAGAATCCCCTCACTGCTGTTTCCACACAGCAGCACAGATCCCAGTTTTCCACCCTGTTTATATTATATCAGCAAAGCCAATCTACTAACTTAAGCCACTACATTGAGCCTCTACTTGACAGCGCTCAGCAACATTCTATACCTCCTTATTGAATCAAAGATAACTTCCATGAGCCACAGTTATAATCTTTCCCCAAACTGTCCATCTAATCTGCTGGAGGGTTGACCAGAGCTTAGAACAGCAAAGCAAGCAGATACCATGGCAAATAACAGTACCACCATTCAGGTAGCCTCATTATATCAATTAGACCCGACCTACAGTTTAAACTGCTGGAGTTTCATGGAGCCCTGCCTGAACATCGGAGCCAGAAAACACTGTATATGGATGGCGCCATCTACTGGACAATAAATTGTACTGCAGGTCACTTTGACAAAAATCAGCATTAAAATATAATCTTATATTTGAGCATCAAAAGAAACTTATCACTTATATTTGGATAAAATTCACTAGATGTGGTCGAAAAATGACAAACTCTGTTTTCGAGCAGGTGCAGTGCCTTTTATTGTGCTGATTAACAACTGACCTCACGAAGACGCTGCAGAATGACCCATCGATCTTGGGCAGGTGTTGTGACTCTTGGTCTCCCAGTTGGTGGCGCTGTCATTGACAGAGTGTGTCTGGTTATACTGTCTCGCCAGGTTTGAAATCGCTGGCTATGAGCACCCAAGACGGAGAGCCACAGCACGCTGCCCTAGTCCAGCCTCCAACACGCCAATTGCACGAAGGCGCTGCTCTCTTGACAGACGTGGCATGTTGTTTTTTTTCTGCGATTTTCTTTATTGCTTTTATTCAAGCTTGCAATTCAACAGCTGAAATCACTCCATATCAACTGTCTCACTAATTAGGTGATTAAGTGCATATGCTTCAGTCATAGTCACTCAAGTGTGTCATGGTCAAGGATGAATGATCAAGTCATTAAAAAGACACCAAAAACATTGTCAATGTCCATCATTTACATAACACATTTTTTTCAAAAATAAATGCTCTATAATAGTGATAAGTTTCTTTTGATGCTCGGTATACAAACTCACCTGGGCACAGGGATCCAGAATGTCAGGTTTTTTTTCATTAACCTTAAAGTTTGTTAATCTTGCCTGTGGTATCTTAAATCTGCTTCGAATGGTCTGTATGTAGAGATTTTATTTGTATGCACACAGACACTCCTCACTCCCCCACTACAGCAGTCCACGCCAGTTTTATTCTTTGCTGGTATCTGTGCCTTGCCCACTAAGCTCTAGCCAAGTGCTTTGTTTGTTTCTTATAATTTGATTTAGGAGTGTGGAAATAAAAAAAAACTGATCTACTTTGTTTGTAGAACTCCTACCCCTTCAAATCTGTAACTATACATTGCAATATAGTGTTCATATGAAAACAAAAATTATCTCTGGAAAGAAAAAAAAAGCCTAACCAATATTTCAGCATTATATATATAAAAATATATATATAAAAAGTAATCCATGCTTGACCAGGTTGAACATAAAATAAAATGTACAAAAATATTTTAGTGGCTCTGGAGAAAGAAAAAATTAAAATTCATTTAAAAAAAAGTTGAGTAATTGCAGGTCCATTTTCACATGATTGAACACTCTCTGGACGCGGTCTTTGGGTCTCCCTGAAAATGAACACAAACGTAAGTGAACAAATTACCAGACCAGATTACCCCCATCCACCCACACCCGAAAAAATAACAGAGAACCCAATCTGCCACAACAATCTTTTTTGTAGATATTGTATTTCAAAACTTTACAGACCTATCTAACTATACAGAACAGCACCTACATAAATACAACATAACAGATGTATTGTGGAACTGAACCACATTTCTTGTTGGGGGCTTCAAGGAGTTTCACAATACATTGTCAAGTTCAGCCACACAGTAACTAATCCCAATCACAAGGTTTTGTGCTATTCTGGTTAGACAGCTAGTTGGGTCTAAGCTTAGTAGCTTTCCTACAGCAACCCCCATTTACCACCGCCAGCACATGGGTCAGCAGTGTGACGTTTAACCCTTCCGACACCACTACGAACCTGCTGGTGGAAAAGATCCTCTTCTCCAAAGTCTGCCTCCTCATCATCTTCATACTCCACTTCGACAATGGATTTCGTTACAGTCCTCACTGCAACTTCCTGGGCAGGGAAAGAACAGGCGGGTGTAAGAGACTGCACACCCGCTGGAGGGTCTTTCCAGTTAGGGTGTCTCGGTGGCCTACCTGTCCATCAGAGTTGACCAGGAAAGTGCGGATGCTGTCTCCGGTGCCCCAGGAGCTCTGGCTCTTCCACAGCAGGTCGGAGGGGGCTGTGAGACACCCCGCCTCAGCGCCCAGATCTGACAGAGAGAGACAGCAGAGAGAACCATTCAATGAACAGGAACCACCTTGAGCAACAACACCCCTCACTGGGCTCGCACAGGTTAGCATACAGTCCCATGTGCTTTAACAGCTACCTCTTGCAATTAGCCTGAAATGCTCTTTTTAAAAAGGTATGAGATTTTCAAATAAAATTTGGAAAACTATGCAGGTTGACAGACCCCAATATTGTTTTAGTCAAACGGATCAGCACTGATTTTTGGGCTACCTTCTGGTAACATCAGGGTCTGTGAAACCAGCCAATAACAATCTCAGTGCTTAATAAATGAACAAATCTATTCTAACTAAAGCTCACAGAGGAAATCTGTCTTGACAATTTCACAACACAGCCCTGGCTACTTAGTCCAACAGCCCCATTTCAGCTTGCTATCTGCACATGCCTGCAGCTGCCCCAGCTTACCGTAACAGTCTGGCCAGCTTTGAGGACATATTTAGGAGTGAATTTGTAAGCAATTTCATCTGCATCTCCAATCTGCCTCTTCAGTCTCCAACCACCAAGAGACTGATCCTGGGAAAAGGGAGTGCAGGGTTAGGCAAATAAATAAATGGGCTGTAAACGCGGCACTGAATGAAAAGATTTTAAATTTTTTTTTTTACAAAGTAAATGCATGTCAAAGCATCCGTATAATATACAGCAAGCCATCTCATTGAGGCGATAGTCATCCGAAATGCATTTGTATTAGATGGAAAGGGCATTAAAAACGAGCTTTACTGTTTAAGCCTCTATACCTTGTCTCCGTTATTCTTGAGACACACAGACTTCCCCTCCAGGTCGACCTCCTCAATGCTGATTTCCCCGGAAGACTCTGCTTTCTGGGATATCTGGACGTTGCTGCTGCTGCTGCTGCTGCCGCCGCTGCTTATGCCGCTGCTGCCGGAGGACTCCTCCACCTCAATCCTCTTCCGCTTGGCCCGGGAGGAGCGGGTGGCACTGGCGAGACTGCTGGAGGTGGCGCGAGACACTGTCACTCTGGAGGAGGGGCTGGGGGACAGCTTCAGCCTGCAAGGAGGACAGGAGGAGAGAGTTTTTAACATCGTGTATATCTGAATACCAAAGAACCGGAACCAAGAGCTATTGGCGAATAACAACAAGAAATTGCCTGGAAAATATTAGGCAGTTATACCAGCCAGACTTGATTAATCAGTGAATAAGGGGCAATGTTTTAAAAAGAGGCGGCCCATAAAAATAGTGGAAGTGTTAGTACTTAAAAAAAGAAAGTCAAATTGAGACCGCGGTAAGAGAGCTAGTAAGTGTACAGCTATGGCTAAAAGTTTTACATCAGTTTTAGGATGAGACACATAAAATAAAACTATCTGAACATAACAGGTGTTTTATTTAACATTATATAAATCAAAGAAACTACAAAATGATCACAAAACAGTCTACCTGAAGCCACAATAGTACAGATTTTCATATTAGATTTCGAAATGTCACTATGTTTCAGTTTTTTCGTTGCAGTATAAGGGGAAAACCACACAGCGTTATGCAATTCAATATGCCAACGTAACATTATTCAGCAGACTTTGTTTTGTGCAGGGTGGCAGTGGCTGTACAGTGGAGCTCTGCCTGCGTGTCTACCTGTGCTCTTCTCCCTCCAGCAGTTTGCGGTAGGCACTGATCTCCATGTCCAGAGCCAGCTTGATGTCCAGCAGCCCCTGGTACTCATCGAGCTGCTGCTGCATCTGGTCCCTCATCTCCGCCATTTCCCGCTCCTTGGAGTCCAGCAGCCGACGGTACTTGTCCCGGTCAGTGGCCAGCACGTCCTCCAGCTCCCGGACTCGCTCCTCCGCAGCACTGGCCTGGACACACAGCACTTGGGTTACATTCATGTCCTTATTGTTTATTACAGGTCATATTAAAAAACGCAGAAATCCTAAGCAGTCACCAAGATGATATTTAATCTACATGTACAAAAAAACTTAAATCATTAAGAAATGGGAACAGAAATTTAAATTCAATGACTAGAAGTCTTTCATGTCTTCAATTGAGACTTCTAGGAAAAACGCTTATTGTAGAATTCATGGTTTTGCAAAGCAGCTAAAATATTATTCCAATGTTTATTTAACACTTTGTGCCATTTAGGTTTTACAACCATATTCTGTTTCTTTATACTATTTATATCATTTATATTAACAAACAGGAGGACAGAAAGCAGAAATACACTTCTGTGAATGTGCTGCTCATCACAGGGCTGACTCAAGAACAGGATATAGCTCAGATAGAGAATTACTTGGCAAGCAAGCAGTCAGAGACTGCACAGTTTAGGCAGTAAGTCACTATGGTATCCTTCCCCAGAACAGCCAGGTTGTCCTACCGGTATAATTCTACTTGTGCAAATAGAACAGAAAGGCCAATGCAGCGTGCTGGGAGATGCAGCCTTGCCTGTTTCTGCAGGGAGGAGAGCTGGTATCCCAGGCTCTCGATCCTCATGTGCGCCTCCTGCAGTTCCTCGCGGGCAGCGCACACAGCCTTGTCGTTCTGCTCGGAGCTAATCTTGGCATTCCCCAGCTTTAAATGGAAACACAGAAACAATGGTTTGAACATCGCTTTCCAAAACACACTGCCTAATAAGAGACAAGCAACCCCATAGAAGACCACTGAAAGCAGCAGTGAGGATATTGGAGTAACAGTTCACAATCCAATCGATTCATCTTCCCCTGTGCATCGCTAGAGACCTTCACTAGGTTTTAACCATTAAAAGCAAAAAGTGGAACCAGCACTTCACTAAATACCAAGATGCATCAATAACATTCCCCAAACAATAGTTACAGAAGTTACCCCTATTGAAATTCACAACGTGTTAGAGCACAGCAGCCTACATGTGAAGTAAAATGCAGTATTTAACGCACCTTGGACTGGAAGGTGTTCTCCAGCTCCTGCTTGTAGATGGACACTTGCTCGTCGTGCTGCTTCCTCAGGTCCTGCAGAGCCTCAGACAGCTTGTACTCGAAATCCATCTGCCGGCCGCTGTCCACCTCCACCAGGCGCTTCTCATGACTCTGCCGGACCTCACGCACCTCCTGAAAAAAATCAGAGTTAGCTTGGGAGGACACACACAGGGTCCAGCATCAACATGACAACACACACACACACACAGACAGACAAGCACACAGATTAACATGGGAGCGAGCACACACACACACACAGAGAGAGAACCCAACACACACTCAAACACACAGTGTGCACTTCAAAAGACTCATCACATCATTAACAAAGAGCTGCAGAGTCATGTAGACAAGAGTGTCTAAGTGACTTGATGTTAAAAGGTTTGTCTACAGCTCTAAAAGTTCTGTCATATTCACGACAGTGTTACGGATGAATCAGGAACGCAGCATTAACTCGCAAGCACTCGCACACACAGAAAACAACGTGGATTAGCATGTCAACGCAGAGGATAGGTGTGTTCATTTTCACCAGTGCACACGACTCCTTTGCAGTGGGTTTTTAAGTTGCGAGGGTGGCACAGACAGTGTAGAAGACGCACACCTCTTCAAACATGTTCTTGCGGAATTCCAGTTCCTCAGACAGGCTCTGGCAGCGGTTCTCCAGATCCACCCTCAGCAGGGTCTCGCTTCCAGCTGCTTCTTGGCCACTTCATGGGCATCCTCTGCCTGAAAACACAAACCAGGGGTCACAAACAAGCACAGAAACCACGGCCGGCTCCTTAGGACACTGCAAGCGAGACCAATGAAAGCTTTAGCAAAATGCACAACTATGGAGGACAAAACGCCTGAATATTTGGGTTCCTCTGGCATTAAGTGTCCACCTAAAAGCCATGCTTTATGTTTTACATTTTACGCTGTGTGGAGTCAATATTGGGTAGTTACATTTTCTAGATTCCACAGCAACTAATTCATCTTTTGTAGCGACAAGAAGGTATGCCTGGAAACTGACAACCCGATTATGCTACAGAAATATGCTAGGTATGAAGTAACCTGCATGCCTTGATTGCCCCAAGCTCTCCCACAGGCTCAGTGCATCGAAACACGCCAAGCAGCATTCACTAGCTCCCCAGTACTGACCCTCCTCAACACCTCTATGAAGCGATCTACTGTCGATGCAACATGTACACCCTGTTCAGGTGTTGCAGCAGGAGTATTTCAGGGCGCTTCTGATAAAAAAAAAACTCAGTTTGGAGGCAAAGGAGAAGGCCAAACCTGCCTACTTCCAGAAACTGTGGTCCTACCTTGGCAAGCTGAGCCCTCAAGTCATCCACTTCCTCCCCCAGGGAGCGGTTCTCACAAAGGGCAACGTTGAGCTTGGCTTCACTCTTGTTGTACAGAGACTCGAGCTCTTTAAACCTAGCCTGAGCGGCCGCCAGGTCCCCATCTTTCTTCTTGTAACTGAGAAAGGAAATGGTTACACTTTAATGGTCTGTTTTGAATCGATTATATCAACAGAGAGTATTGACAGGAATGGATTTTTTAAAATATTTTTATTAAAGATGGTTACATATTTTGATAGGGAGTGAATAAAAGGGAAGTGGGAATCGAAACTCTTGCTTTTGTATCATGATTGTAACCGATAAGGATTTGAGGCCATTCAATCCTAAACCATGCCAAAAATCTAAGGTGAGTCACACAAGCCAATGCAGCAGCAGCAACGCTGCAGGAACAGACAGCTGCATTTCCTGCCTGCTGCACTTCCTTAGCAATGGGGTAAACTGTACGATAACATGTGGTTTTTGATCTGACTAATCTCGATAGGACTTTTTTTTTCAGGTTTGAGCTGGTTAAATTTGCAAGGGGTTTCTTTTCATGAGCAGAGGAAATGCCTCGCTCCAAACCCACAGCACACACACACAAACACAATGTGTCATGGTAACCATATTAATAGCCATGGTTTCATCTTACATGGCAACCCCCGAGGGGCTATAGGCTGTTAAACATAACTTGACTTATACATGAGGGTGACTCACACAGGGCGTGTCCATTTCAACACACAGGCTGACTTCATTGCAACTTCCCTTCTTATAACGAACCCCGATTTTAACCATCCCAACAGCAAGAACCAATTCAATTAGCCCTATTAGAACGATCGCTTACCTGGATTGACCTGGATACAAGGATCTCAGTACTGACTGAAACGGAACATGTGAACTGAACTGGCACGAGAATGCAACTGCAGACAGCGCATTAACAAAAGCATGAAACACATCAAAGCAATCTATGCTGGATATTGTTTTCAAGAGAAAGGATGTGTAATTACTGCATTCAGCATGTAAGGGTAGCAGGAACAGTAAACCAAGCAAAATAACCTTTCGTTGCTAAACAGCAAATTAAATATTTCGTATACAGAATCTGGAATGTGCAATCAGGGGGGATGTTAATTAGAAAATGTTATATATTTGTTTATTTTACAAGACGATGGTCAGTCAAGTGCCTGCTAAGTTAACAGGTTTCAATGCACCAACAGAATGCTCTGTGCATCTTCGCTAAATGTACACAGAAAGCTCCGACAAACAAACTGGACATCGTTCCTGTATGGAATTATAGACAACTATATTATAGGGGTAGGGGGGTATAAAGACTCAACGGGCATGCGGGGAGATTTTAGAAACCAGGCACAACAGTAAGGGTGCAGCGTACAGGTTGTGACCCCATATCCACATGCGCCCCCGACACTCGTATTATAAACCTGCACTGTATTGAACTCTTACTTTTTGGTGACCTCCTCCAGTTCAGACCTGGCCTTCCCCAGGTCAATCTGCAGCCTGGCTCTCTCTCGGGCTGTCTCGTCCAAAATACGACGGGCATCGGCGAGCTCCCCTTCATACAGGGACTTGATCCCGGTCACCTAGGAGGGGTCAAGCATGGACTTCTGAGTGAGGCTGGACACACACACACACACACACACACACACACACACACACACTGCTTTACAATGTTACAATCTCACCAGGCATGGTAGACAGCAACATTTAAATCTGAAAACCAGATGCACACTCACTGTAGATCTTCAGAAACAAACACTTACTCACCTTCACCCCTTCCACACACAAAAAACACAAAACAGGAGTTAGCTTTACCCCCCTTTTGGAGTCGATTATCTGTATGTCAAACTTGCACAACCAAACTGCCAATTTAAAAATCACAAAAGAGCACGTTTTGTCCAGTTAATCTGCACTATAAATACATTTGCATGAAACAGCAACACATGTATATGCAAACACATGTCAAGGCTAAAGAATGGAATACTTTACAGGTGTTAAAAGGTTTATGATTCATACAAAAGGCATATAAAAAGACAAAACTTTCCAAATGCTGTGGGAGTTACAGGAAATATAACAGAAAACAGGAGATTTCACAGTCAAAGACATGGTTACACCTAGAAAAACAATATGCAACTATAAGAATCACGGCTTTACTATTAACACTGGATCGGAGCCAAAAACAAAACCTGGGCAGGGCGGACGGTGTGGAATGCGGCCAATTAAGGAGAGTGAATTCAGGGGGCAGTGCTGAGGCTCTATAGGCTGAAGGCTCTATATGCTGAGGCTCTATAGGCTGAAGGCTCTATAGGCTGAAGGCGCTATAGGCTGAGGCGCTATAGGCTGAGGCGCTATATGCTGAGGCTCTGTATGCTGAAGGCTGCTGTGCAAATGGCGGATTATTATTATCCTCCGCTGCAACATAAGCCGTCAAATAAAACTGAACTAGATCTTAGCAAAGGCATTGTCACGCCTCAAACCTGTTTGCAAACGTGCAGCCTTTTGATGTGGAAAGAAAAACAACACACCACCACATTTTAGAACTCTAGTTTTAAAGTGTTGGAACATCAATTACATTAAAAATAATATCCAGGTTAAGCAGCCAGGCTAACAGAGAATTTCACGATTTCAATAGAGAGAAAAAAACGCCATCGCTCGAATAGAATGGGGAACTGATTTGGAAAAATGCTACTTTAGGAATAAATTGATTCCCGAAACTGCTGGTGGAATACTTTGACAAGAGAAAACTGAACTGCAAGACAGGAGAAACCGCGTCAACACTTTCTAAATTTGAGCAGCTTTGCGACTGATGCGATGAACCCATTAAAAAGTATCAAATAAATGTCTCTTTGAACAAAGATCCGAACACAAGCTGTGTGATTTGACACATTACATAATTGCACTTAACTTGCGTCAGTGATCATAACAATACAGTTAAACAGGATACCCATTTAAATACATTCATTCATACGACTTAAATCATAAAACTTTGCATGTCCTTGATTGTATTTACACAGGCGTGCCCTTATGGGAATGCAAGGTGGTCGCTTCTCGTACCTCTCTGGGAGAGAGCGAGTCTGCTGTTCAGTTAAAAAAACAGACATACCCCACCCCACCGCCACGTCTGGATATACCATTATACTACCAGCAGTGTATCCATAACGCCCTTTCCTTAAAATGGAGGCCAAAACCATCGTATGCAAAAGGGAGATTTTATAACTGCTAAAAGAGATAATTAAATCACAAGTGCCCGTCTTGGCAGGGTTATGATTCATTAAGGTCCATTTGTTTAAGGGGTGTCGATTAGTCGGGTAGAGATTGATCAAAAAACTACAGACAAGGAGGACGAGAGTTAGCGCGCCACAAACTGCAGCTTTCGCGACCCCCGCATTACTGTAACAAAGAAATGCATGAAAGTAACTCTCAAACCAGGGATAGTTTTAAAACAAACTGCAGCACAGTGTTGCCCACGGCTTTCAGGGCTGAAGACACGAAGCGAGGTACGACGTCAAAAAAAAAAAACCGGTCGTGCAATGTCAACCATTCGGTACAGTTCAAGTCCAGGATACTAAACTTTTTCAAACCCAGATGCCCGCAGCCGCTGCTGTAACTCCTGCATGCAATCATTTGAAATTGCAACCTCCAAACGCATTTGACTTGGCGTTTCACTCGCCAGCATTTCGCAGTTTCTCTCGCTGTGTCTATAATATTTATTTTTGTACAGCGCCCTGGGGTAGCTTGCAAAACGAAGGACGCTTTGTCAATGAAACTGGTACGGCTTGGTAAATCCAAACCCAGACACGGAAATATTTGGACAGCCGAGTGCCAGTGGATGGGGAGGCTTTCATTAACCGAATACTTCTTGACAGTCTCATGTACCAATCTAAACACAACAAGACCAAATCAAAATCCCCGGGCAACATCATCCGTCCTGCCCCGCGCGATTTCAAATGTCCTTCTCTTTATTTTTCTCTCCCATGTTATACAGAGCAAAAAATATATATATCACAATACTACACCGACTATAGCGTCTGTACAAAGACCGACAATTAAATCATAGGTTTTTGAATAACTGCGAGGAACCGTTTTGAACAGTCACACACACACACACACACACACAACAAAGGTTGTTTAGCGCAAACATGTCTAACTTTTGTTTTAAAAATTGAGAATCCCCCTTAGATTTTTCTTTTCTTGTACCCCCTCCTCCTCCCTGAAATTATTAGGTATCGATTTATTATACAAATAACATATGAAATATCGTGGATTTATTTATAAAAAAAAAAAAATCTACAGAGAGAGAAAAATTTAAATAAATCTACCTCGCGTGTGGTGACTTCTTCTTTCTCAGAAACCTTAACCGTAAGCCGGTCATTTTCAAGCTCAAGTGCCCGGACTCGATCGATGTAGACGGCCAAGCGATCGTTGAGGTGGCGGAGATCCTCCTTCTCCTGCAGGCGGGTGATGCGGGTCGGGGAGAGCGGGGTGCTGGAGGCTCCCTGCCGGGGAGTCCCGGTGCCTGAGCGGCTCGGAGTCGCCGTCGCCATCGAAACTCACTTTAAAAATATATATAGCTGCGAATAATAATTCCGAAATGACCGTGTCTTTGTTTTGTTTTTGTGTAGGTTTAACGCATGTATCTGTAGTTATTTAATTCATTGGCAGCACGCGTGTTCAAATTTTACAATCGGCGTCTCCTCCCGTAACCGGAATGAAACGGTTTGCCAAGGCAAGATGGCCGCCTGCGACGCAAGGCGCGCCAAAATACGTCAGCGCGCCGCCTTCTGGGAATTGTAGTTCTTTTTTTACATTCAAAAGTTGGCATGGGACGGTCCTTTTGTGTTAAAAGTTGTAAAAGGGAGGGGTGGCCTCACTCGACCTTAATACCGCCTCGGGAGCACATCCCATTGCCATCAATGTTGAATTGCACAATTTACTCTCCGTTGCTTTGAAGTCTGTCTGAACCATTTGGGCTGAACTTTTAAGTCGCACAATGAATCTTTTGTCCTGGCCACTAATAAAAGGAGAACGTGTTTTTTTTTTTTTAATTACATTATTAGTTCGGTATGCTGGAATCCTTATCCAGTACCAATCTGTTCTGCCTGAAAGTTGATAGAATTCAGTCACCATTGGGAGGTTTTGCATGTTGCGTTTTTAAAAGCGAGCAGTTGAACGAATAAACAGACGCTAGTACCACGGAGGACAGGGCACTATAGAAATCCTCTTTGATAAACATTTAACGATGCATGTTTGTAACCACGAGAAAATTACGACACACACATTTCCACAGTGCAATCTAACCGTGCCCATGTGAAGAAGAGTGACTAGTTTGTCCAGACTTCATATACCACAATGCAATTCGGTCTAGTGGGCGCTACCCCCCCGGGCGCCGGTGATTGGTCAATTGTGAACAAAGCTAACACGTCCCGGTCGAAATACAGCAAACTGACCGAGGCGGAGTGATTGAGTCGTGCCTCTTTTAAATGTTGGCGCTGCATCAAAAATACCACAAACTAACCGCTGCTGGCAGATGCTTATCATTAAGGCTTGCATTCATTTCTTTTCAAATTAAAATACAAAAGACAAGCTCGAGCGAGCCATTTAATATCTGCACGTGGTTTGCATCGTGAAATCCCCGCACATGACTTTTTAACTGGCCGTGCAGTCTGATGCAACACAAAAAATAATAGAAGAATAATTATCGCAAAACGGAATCAAAGTCAAATTATTGTTGGCTACTTAAACGTTGTAGGTCTGTGCAGGAGTTTTAATACCAAACTGGATATGCATTAAGAAGCGAATATTAATGTTTTAATACCAAACTGGATATGCATTAAGAAGCGAATATTAATGTTTTAATTCTAATCGTGTTGGTTTAGACAGAAGATTTAAAATGCATTACAAAAAAATGTTAATGGTTCGATTAGGCATTATTTCTGCAACATAATTACAAATAGAGAGTATTAGTAATAAAACAGTATAAATATAATACCTGGTAAATTATTATTATTATTATTATTATTATTATTATTATTATTATTATTATTATTATTATTATTATTATTGTTAAATGTTTGTTTTTGACTTTTAGGTGTAGCATAACCCGAGCCAGTCTGTCTGTGGTTTAACAGGGGGACTTTATTTGAATTTAGGCGTCCTTTGCAGAAACAAACGGCTGTGGTTTTAAATGCGTGCCAACAGCAGCTGTGCAGAAAATAAAGTTTGCAGACGAAATTGACGGTGTCCACAGAGACAGGAAGCGAGGCACAGAGTCTACTGTTCTATCACCGTTAACACCGCGGGCAAGCAACGCTGCTGCTTTTATAATTCTCTATAGCGTGCGAACCGCTATCATCCACAATATGGGCGTTTAGTATTCAACCTATTATAAGTACCAAATACATTGTTCTTTGAAAAGAAAAAAAACACACACACAAGCTGTATTTATGTAATTTGATTACATTACATATAGACTTTAGCGGTTAACAAAATTATTTTCTTACTCATAGACGTCGCATTCTACATACAGTACCATTCAGTTATCATTCAGTTCATCGAACATGAAAGCGTTTTTTAGACTGTAATCTATACAATAAAAATGCAATTATTGGAAATACATTGTTCTGCAAATTTAAAATAAGATGCCTTTAGGGCACGCCTATACATTAACGCGTGAGGGTATTGGCGACCGCCAGGTGGCGCCTTCAGTTTTTCGCACACCTCTTTCGTCGCCAGATGACGTGTTGATTTCCCGGCATTCTGTCGTTGTCAGGTCCTTCCTGTGTGTCCGCCATTAGAGAGAGCAGGTAAGACCACAGTGTCCTGAGAAAGAGTGACATGAAATCTGACCCAAATCCTAAACATCTTTCCCTTTCAGCTCAAGTAAATTACACGGGTTGAAAATACGAACCCCGGGTTTCTATGAGAGCGTTGTATTGTTCAGATGCGTCGCTGGATAAAGAAAATAGATAGACTTTAACAGGAGGTGGAAACTATCGCGGGTTGCAAAGAAAACAAACACACATTTCGTGAAATAATTGAGTTCGCAGCGCAATTAATAGCTTTATTGCATGCTGCACACTCGGAGTCAACTAGATACCTTATTGTTTTATGGTTAAAATACTGTTTTGAACTGCAGACGTGTTAAAACAAAATGTTTCAACGTTGCGTATTACATGTCGCATGTGTTTGTGTTAAATATGTCTATACCGGTATGTTATGTAAGGTGATAAAGCCCTCATGTTTCTACGTCATGGCTGGAAGTGCATGCATTAATTTAAATCTCCTGTCCCACAATATTAAGGTCGTTTCTATTCAGACATCCCGCAAGATGATTTTCGAATCGCTTCCTTCCTTAGACTGGAGTGTTTCTGTTAAAATCTTACCCATAGCCAGCAGTAAACCAGTTTATTTTTGCAGTTCATGCAAAACTCACTTGACGGGTCTAGCGTCATTATTCAGCGTAGATGCTTTTTTAACATGCGCGAAACTAAAATTGTATTTGGCCTTTAGTTCTAAAGGATTGCACGAGTGTCACGTTGAAGACTATTTGGGGACGTGGGCTTGTTTTAATAGAGCAGAAGTTCAGCCAAATACAAAACAAAACGTCAATGTGGTGTCAGATAGTGTCTAGTTAGTAGTATAGCTTGCCAGTGTTTGAAAACCTTCTTTATCGTGTACAGAAGTTGCCTTGCAAAGCTGGTGTTATATAGTCAATGCTATACTGCCACAGCCAGGTGTCTTGGTATTGCAGTGAGATGGAATATGGAGTTCTCAAATGAATATCCATGCTGTTCTCTAGATCTGTTTGGTACCCGCATGCTTACAACATGAGGCAGCAGTGTGGAGTAGTGGTTAGGCTGTGGACTCTTGACTGGAGGGTTGGGGTTCAATCCCAGGTAGGGGACACTGCTGCTGTACCCTTGAGCAAGGTACTTTACCTAGATTGCTCCAGTAAAATAAATAACATTTGTATGTAAAAATAATGTGATATCTTGTAACAATTGTAAGTTGCCCTGGATAAGGGCGTCTGCTAAGAAATAAATAATAATAATAATGTTTGGTACCCACATGCTTACAACATGAGCGATGGTACAGGTCGCCCTGCTTGTTTACTGAAGTGTTTATGCGTCTTGTTTTGTTTCAGACATGGCGATCAGGTATCCTATGGCCGTTGGCCTTAACAAAGGCCACCCTACCACCAAGAATGTGATGAAGCCCAGACAGAGCCGTAGAAGAGGGGTGAGAGCTGAGCTAGCTGCTGTGAAGCTGGATGAGGCTTCGAGTCCTCTCCTCTCTCAATGAAATAGGACCGAAGTTTAAATACGTGGCAGGGCATTCGTTTGCCATTCTGAATGGGCAGATTCCGAATACCAATATTGCAATGCCAGGCAGTTCAGAGTACGCTTACGCAACTGGAATTGCTATTCAGGAATGTTCCCTTAAGTCACAATTTTATTTTTTAATTACATGTTTTTTTTGAAATTTTAAAGCAGTTTGTGTTCACTCTTATGAAGTTAAAGAAGTTGTCCTGCCAAAACTTTGAAAACAAAACATATATGCATTATAAAGTATAGATAGATAGCAAGCTTAACGTGATATCATATAAGATGATCAAAACCCAGCTTACAAATAAGTAAACTATTTTCCAATATTGCTTGATGTAGAGGGCTGGGGGGTCTGATTTGCTCTAGGATTGTGATGCTGCAAGCTTCAGTGTGTACGTGTGGATTTATTTTCCAAGCCTGGATATCTGGGAGTGCAGTTTGTTTGGTGTGCTAATGACTGTCCTGTTCTGTCTGCAGCGCCTGACCAAGCACACCAAGTTCGTTCGGGACATGATCCGCGAGGTGTGCGGCTTCGCCCCCTACGAGAGACGCGCCATGGAGCTGCTGAAGGTCTCCAAGGATAAGCGCGCCCTCAAGTTCATCAAGAAAAGGGTATGTATCTCATCTTGTATTTTAAAAAACAAAACAAAAAAAAAAACCCTTTGTGCAGAACATGCTTGCCTCTCGAAGTGCACTGGCCTGCTGTATCTAGTTTCTTTCAGGGTATTTAATTTACAAAAGGTTTGTTCACTGTAGCTCAAGCTTTGCAATATTGATTTCCGATAAGCGCTGTGTTACACGGTGTTAAGAAAAGATCAACACTAAGAACTGCTTTGAAACAGTCACCCATTTATTGCAACTCTTTCTGGGCTGCATTGTTCTTGTGCCTTAATTTAAACTGGTCCTGACCGGTCTCTTAACCTCTTTTAGGTCGGAACTCACATCCGCCAAGAGAAAGAGGGAGGAGCTCAGCAACGTCCTGGCTGCCATGAGAAAGGCTGCTGCCAAGAAGGATTAGGCTGTGTAACGCTGATATCAAAAATAAAAATATTTGTAAAACCATACATTTTTGTCTGCCTTTTAATTTATTGAAATCATTTTAAGCTACATTAGGGTGAGTTTGGTAATAGCCATCTGTCCTGGAGGATATTAGAAGATGCATTTGAGCCAGAAAAGGTTTGTCTTTGTTTGCTTTTGCAGACACCAATAGCATCGGTCTTGGACTAGCTAATGTTACCTCAGGTAAGGTAGCAGTTCCAAGACTAGTGCTTATCTGGGTCTGTGAAACCAGCCTTGTATGTTACTGTACATATTCAATGCTGTTTATTTTATTTGAAACTTCAAATAAAATAAGGAACAAGTTTGCTAAATAGAAGTTCTTTATCATGTAACCTGATTTTTGTGTAAAGTCTGGTTGCAGATTGAACTGGTGGCAACCCCAGTTTGATATTGGAACAAGTTTAGCTTGAGCTTGCGTGATTATTCAGGTGGAGGAATGCAGTACTGCATTCATGTAGTGGTCTGTTTGATATAAACAACTGATTTATTTATACTTCTAATTTATATCTTATATGTTCTACCACAAGTAAAGCTAGTGAGATGACATTGTGTTTACAAATATTCCTGGGGATGCGATACTGAAATCTGTATCAAGCTTTGCAACCTGTGTTATAGAAACGCATTCACCTCGTAGCTGGATATGGTCTGAAGATGAATCAAGTCTTAAAAGAAAAGCCAACACATTCATATGTTAAATATTTTAATAGATGGTTAATACGCATTATTAAAAGGAAACAATGTGAGACAACGGTTTTGTACAAAAGTGAATAACTTTAACACAGAAGTGAATCATTAGGTCGGGGCTGCTTAGCAGCAATAGTCTACGAGCCTTGTATTCTCCAGCAACTTTGTCCTCTTCCTCAGAATCCGGAGATCTGTTATCTTCTCCAGTCAGCTTCTTTTTTTTTTTTATTTCCCAGTTGCAGCCGTTAGGTTAGGGGCATCGCTCCAGTTCATTTAGTGTTTGTTTTTCCATTTACTTAGAATGTGGGTCTAGAAGTGACCTGAGGCAGTCTGCTTGTCATTTCAACCCTGGGAAGTATAAGGGGGACCCCTTTGGTGGGAATGCATGATCACACAGAATAAGTGCCATTTATTTTGTAAGATCCATTTACTGCAGGGCCTCCAACCCTGGTCCTGGAGAGCCCCAATCCTGCAGGTTTTACAGATGTCACCAATAGCTAAATATCTGGACTAATTAAACCAATAATTGGTGCTCAGTTGAAACAAAAAGCCAGAAGACCCTGTAGCTCTCCAGGATGAGGGTTGGAGACCCCTGACCTTGACCACAGGTACTTGTCTAATTTGGATTTGTGATCGCGGTCTATATGGAAAACCATCACTAACTGAACGCCAATGATCCCCCCAACGCAAAACCGCTCAACCTGTCACTGGTCACTGTTTGGGGAAGACGATGCTGAAGGTCTCACTGTAGTGCTCCACGAAGTGCACCTCCAGGCCCTCCGTGATGAAGGCAGGCAGGTCCGAAAAATCTTTCTGGTTCTCTGCTGGCAGGAGGATGCAGGTCACTCCTGCTCGCCTGGCCTGCGGGGGTCAGAAAAAGGAAAAGAGAAATTTGAACGGCAGGACAGCCGGGTACTGAGATCATCGCTTTCATTCAGTAATCCAGCAGTAAGGGCAAGTTAAACCATGAGGAACAGTCGTAAGATTTGTATCCTGCGTTTTAATAGACGCGTAATGACTCCCAGCTTCCAAAGATATGAACAGTTCATTCACTGTTCGATACGCAAATTGAACCGACCACCATGTCAGTATTCTATGATAATTATGAATTTTTGATCTCTGTCCAGTCCAACTGTCTTGAATTTTGGCATGCGTGCATCCAGGAGTTGGCTGTTGGTTTGGTAAACGGCTCACTCACCGCGATGGTTTTCTCCTTGATGCCCCGACAGGTAGGATCTTCCTGTCAGGGACACCTCTCCGTCATGGCCACGCTTTGCCGGGCCGGCGTGTTCATAGCCAGGGAGAGCAGAGCGGTGACGATAGTGCAGCCTGCGCTGGGGCCGCCCTTCGGGTAGCCCTGGAGAAACGAGAACAGCAGCAGACACTTTAAGAGCAGGACAGCTTAGGAACCTTCTCTGTGCAACACCTTTCATCATCCCTTGAAAGACGCAGCGACGAATCGGAAAAATCACGAAACACAGCTTCCGCTACCTGCAGTGACAACCAGGCTCTATACTGCCATACCTGACCAGAAGCACTAACTATGCACTCTAGCATAAATGTGATTTACGGAAGTCTGCCTTATCGTGATCTGCATGCTGTGGTGCAAATCGTTCCAGTCTAGGGGTCTCGTAATGGAACCCCCCCCCCCCCCTTGCCTCTGGCACGTGCAGGTGTATGTGGGAGGACACCAGGACGTCGTTGTCAGGCTGCTCCTGCATGAGGAACGCCCTGGCGAAGGTGAAGGCGATCTTGGCGCTCTCTTTCATCACGTCCCCCAGCTGGCCCGTCAGCTCCAGGGAGCCCTCCTTCGCCCCTTCCGGGTCCTTCCTGCTCCTTGGTCTGCGCAGAGAGGTCTCGATGAACAGCGTTGAGCCACCTGTACAACACAAAGAGGGGAGGGGGTATTAACTGTGCTGCTCTGCTGCCTCTTAACAGTCAGATCCTCACAATAAGGTAAAGCCAGTCCTGCCTGACTGCTCATATAAAGTGATCTCCTATTACTAGTGAACTTTTACTGCATGTCCTCCCATCCCAAAGCATATAAACCTGCCCTGAGTGAACAGTTACAGCATCTAAAATCAGGAGGCCCACTCGCTAATCCTGCTGTAAATATCAAGGAATACTTCTCACTTCCAGTTCAGGTATGTGCTTCATTGAATCTATTACATGTCCCGTCTCACAGTACTTCATCTTTTCATTGTACCGATTCAATCTGTAGCGAAAGGCACCTGCAGGATCGGAGTTGCCTACCCCAGCTATAAAATCAGGGACGGAAATAAGACTCCTATTGCATAGCATTTTCACCTTCCCAGCTTTTACTAGGAGCTTGATTAGCCACAGCATTTTGATAACAAGCTCAGATGTGTCTTCTCATAGTAAAACCAGGAATGGATCAAACTGCTATGCAATGGGAGTCTTATTTCCATCCCTTTCGAAATAGTACGACAGTGATCACAAGCCCCAGTGGTGAAGCCCTAACCCAGAAGCACGCTGCTCTCTTACCCATGGCAGTCCAGGCTAAGCCCATGACCACCCCCGGGGGAGTGACGTCATACATCCTGTCTACAGTGAAGATGGGCTTCCCCACGAAGTCCACCAGGTTGTCGGCCGTCACCTGCACAGAGGCGGCTTCCCCTTTCACGATGCGGTAGGCAGACTTCCGGAACACCTGCGATCAACGAGACGTCGCATCTCTGTCAGCAACCCGAACCAGAAACTCAATATTGGGGGAACTAGGAGGCCCTCCTTTATGAATTACATTTGAGCTGCCATTGAGCCCAGGTCTGGGCTGCTGCCTCACCTTCTCCACTTGTTTCTGCAGGTTCCTGACCCCGCTCTCCCGGCAGTACTGCTTGATCAGGACAGCGAGTGCCTCCGGGGTGATGCTCGTCTTCTCCTCGTCCAGGCCGCACAGCGTCCTCAACTGAGGGACCAGGTACCGCTGGACAGACACACAAAAGCACAGGGGCGGAGCTCAGAGGACACCATTGAAATGTACAGAGCTTCAGAGCGCTCAAACCACACCATTGAAATGCACAGAGTTTCAGAGCGCTCAAACCACACCACTGAAATGCACAGAGCTTCAGAACGCTCAAACCACACCATTGAAATGCACAGAGCTTCAGAACGCTCAAACCACACCATTGAAATGCACAGAGCTTCAGAGCGCTCAAACCACACCCTTGAAATGCACAGAGCTTCAGAATGCTCAAACCACACCATTGAAATGCACAGAGCTTCAGAGCGCTCAAACCACACCATTGAAATGCAGAGCTTCAGAGCGCTCAAACCACACCATTGAAATGCACAGAGCTTCAGAACGCTCAAACCACACCATTGAAATGCACAGAGCTTCAGAATGCTCAAACCACACCATTGAAATGCACAGAGCTTCAGAACACTCAAACCACACCATTGAAATGCACAGAGCTTCAGAATGCTCAAACCGCACCATTGAAATGCACAGAGCTTCAGAATGCTCAACCACACCATTGCAATGCACAGAGCTTCAGAATGCTCAAACCACACCATTGAAATGCACAGAGCGCTCAAACCACACCATTGAAATGCACAGAGCGCTCAAACCACACCATTGAAATGCACAGAGCGCTCAAACCACACCATTGAAATGCACAGAGCTTCAGAACACTCAAACCACACCATTGAAATGCACAGAGCTTCACAACATTCAACCACACCACTGAAATGCACAGAGCTTCAGAACGCTCAAGACAGACAAACGTTTCAGCTCCTGCCTTCTTCAGTGCACAGTTACACGCAGGTTCCACTGCCCGCCGTGGCGCCGGACCTAAGAGAAAGGGCGTTTCCACTGCTGGCCACTGCGGAAGTCTGAATACTTTGGGTTCATTTACAGAGGTTTGTGCGCTACAGTTTCTAACCATTGAAAGCGGGTCTCTCAGGGCAGTTACCTCTGCGATGGCCAGTTTCTCCTGAGCCACGTATCCCGAAACGTTGATCATCTCCATCCGGTCCCGCAGGGGCTCAGGAATGGTGTCAGTCACGTTGGCAGTGCAGATAAACAGCACCTGAGAACCGACGGTTCTTATTATTAAAAAGGAAATGATATAGAGAAAGCACCCCCCCCTGATGAGAATAAAGACCTGCTTTCAAAAGATCCTGGGTTGCGAGCAATCAATTACACACACTTTCCACAGCACATCACACAGGCAAGTTTGCATGAGGAGGTTTATTTCATTAGATGAGCAAGCTTTGGCTAAATCTTTTTAAATCATGGAAAATTACAAAGCGGTATGTGATTCAATATGTTGACAGTATTTCAGCCGGTTTCGTTCGACTTTATGAAGCAGCATTAGTTAATTCTATAGGGTGATGCGCAACTTTTGGCCAGAGCGGTACAGCGTACAGGTTGTGTTGGAACTCGTTTGAAATCCGCCACTTGGACGGACACACTGACCTTGGATAAATCCACAGGCACATCCAGGTAATGATCCAGGAAGTTGGAGTTCTGTTCGGGATCCAGCAGCTCCAGAAGGGCCGAGGAGGGGTCGCCTTGGTAACCCCGGCCGATTTTATCAACCTGCCGATGGAAACAGGATGAACGAAAGGAACGCTTTTAAGTCTCTGTTAAAAGAGTCCCTTTAATAAACACAGAGTCTCTCCTCTGGCTGAACACAGTACCTCGTCGATCAGGACTAAAGGGTTCTCAGTCTTGGTCTTCTTGAGGCACTGAATTATTTTCCCTGGCATGGCTCCCACATAGGTTCTCCTGTAATTACAAAAACGCATTTAATCAGCCCTATTGAGGGATATATTGCAGGAGTGCGGACAGGAAAGGCTGGTTTCACACAGCATACAATCTAGTGTAGGGTAGACCAAGGTTAGTGGTCTGTGAAACCAGCCAGGCGTGTTGTGTTAATCTGCAATGCGAGAACAGAACTGGGATATGTCGGGATCGCTGCAACACAAACCCCCTGGGCCCACACGCAAGTCTTTAATGGTGTATAATTAGACAGGCACGTAGCCACGCCCTACCGGTGTCCTTTAATCTCGGCCACGTCCGTCATGCCGCCCACGCTGAAGCGGAAGTACTCCCGGTTCAGGGCCCTGGCGATGGACCTGGCGATGCTGGTTTTGCCCACTCCAGGAGGGCCGTAGAAACACAGGATCTTCCCCTGGGTGGACCCCCGCAGCTGGCTCACCGCTATGAATTCCTGAGGAGCAGGGAGACCAACATTCAGAGTAACAGGACAGCGTCGGGAGGGTTCACTGTCAGCGGACCCCCTTAAAAAGGGTTGAAGACTTAAATTATCACCACAAAAAAAAACCAAATGGCTGCTCGAGTTCAGAGATAGTTTTTGTATAAACTGGAAACCAGATGCTGCAATTAAATCAGAAACAATTCTTTCCCTTTAAAAAGTATCTGAGCATGAATGTATGTGCAAAGACATCGCAGATTTGGATTTCTCACTTAAGGAGGTACCAGGGTCGCGTACCAGGATGCGTTTTTTGACTTCCTCCATCCCATAATGATCCTCCTCCAGGACTTCGTGCGCCCTCGTCAGCTCCAGGTTCTCCTCGCTGTACTTCCCCCAGGGCATCGAGGTCAGCCAGTCCAAGTAGTTCCGGGTCACGCTGTGAAAGGAGCAAGCGTCAACTAAAAGCCTCTTCAAACCACTACGTTTTTTTTTTATCAATGTCTTGATCTTAAAATTCTAGGTGATGCTAAACTTTTGACCACAGCTGTATAAAACACAGATAACAAAAAACACACAGGAATATTTGTGTGGATCTGAAGGAAGCAGGCCTGGCAATGGGGCCGGCGCTGACGGGTGCGCAGCGCTGGCTGTCGGGGGCTCACCTGAACTCGGAGGAGTGGTTGTCCAGCAAGCTCAGCTTGTTGAGCTCCTCGTCGATCACCTCCATGATGTGCTGGGGCACCACGCGCTCCTTCAGCCTCTCGCGGAATTTCTCCTCGATGGCGTCCTTGTCCTCCTTCTCCAGACCCAGCTCCTTCTTGATGATCTTCAGCTGCTCCTGCAGGAGGTACTTCCTGTGCGTCAGCTTGATCTTCTCCTCCACCTGAGGGCACCGCAAGCAAGGGCACTCGGAGAGTCAGCTCATTTTACACGATTAAAATGTTTTATTAAAGCAGAAACAAAAATAGCGTTGTCCCCCCGTCCCCCCCCGGAGTTATCATGCAGCTAAATGTTCCTCAATATCGAAATGCTTACCAGCAAATGCTAAATTGTATTTAGTTTTGTTATGTCCACCTTTTAAAAAGAGACAGTGAATTATCAGGCCAAATAAAAACAGAAACATCTTTGATGCAGCGTGTTCAACTCATTTACTTTTTTTGCCGGAAAGCATAACTGGATGTGAAACGAAAAGAACAAGTTAAAATTGATTTATGACCAAATCGATGAGTTTATAAAAAATATCCAAACAAACAATCCCCGATTACGTTGAAAAAGATACTGCAGGAAGACGTACAACAAAGCAGGATAACCAGGGAAAGCCCTGTGCTGCATTTCAATCCCTACAGCCTGCTCGGTAACACTGTGAACAGAGTGTGTACCTACCTCCCTGCCCAGGCGCTGCTGAAGCTTGCTCAGCTCAAACTCCTTCTTCAGCAGAGACAAAGCCTTGTACAGCCTCTTAGGAATCTGGAGGGGGTGGAGAGAAAAGGGAGGATCACGTACACCAAGTGGACCAGCAACTGGAGTGAGGGAGTTTTATAGCGCTAGTTTGAATTATAAGCTCATGGTTTCGATAGATGTATTATATCAAGCTTTGGATAGAGAATATATATATGGACTGATCTATCCACCCCCTGAAGGAGTCACATACCGTCGCCTCCCAGTAGAGAAAGTGTAGTTTAATACATGTTAGTTTGTGCTTTGGAATCAAATACATGTAATCTGGTTCAGTTTCAATTAGACTTTACTGATAATGATAATTGTAAGAGGCTGAAGCAGAACCCTACAGGAGAAACGGAATCGCGTCAAGAGCAGAATTCATCAATCTGGCTCCCCTCCCCCCAAGCCTCAACTCACATTGGTTTCTTCCAGCACATCCTGTAACTCGTGGGACTCTGCTCCTGTCAAGGCGGCCCCCATGTCGCTCAGATAGATGGGGTTGTCCACAACTCTGTGGCCAGCCTGCATCATCTGAAGCACTGATTCTCTGAGGACAGAAAAAACAGGTTTAGATCTCTCCAGGCCAGCACTGTGCAGGACTTCAAGGGTTCAGGGCTTGGAAATGACAGCTGAAACTGAACTAGTAAAAGCACAATTACCTGTACAGCGGATTTAAAGCAATGATGTCACGGATAGTCTTGACTATTTCTGCAGTCAGAGCCTTTTGGATGGGAAAAAAAAAAAAAAAAACATTTTTTTTTTTTTTTTTTTTTACAGTCATGAAAGGCCTTCCATTAAAGTTGCTGCTCTGTTACCTTGACCTCTTCGGTGACCTGGAAGTCCTCATGTACCACGTTCTCCACCTCCACCATCAGCACCTCCGAGGCGGTGGGGGGGACAGCGAGGGGCTCGATGAGCAGCTCCACCTGCTGGACACGCTCCTCCATGCCCTCCCCAGGCAGGGCTTCCTTCTTGGGGCGTTTGGGCTTCCTGCGGACCTTCTGCTTGCCCTCCTCTGCTTCCTGCTCCGGCTCCTCAGACTCCACCTCCAGCTGCTTATTGATCTGAATCCTGGAGAGAGAGCGGGAGCTCGCATCAGCTTTCCGTGATCATTTCCGTTGTCATGAAGCCCCGTCTGCAACCTTTTTTTATTACTCGCTTACCTTCATCCAAAACTTACACACACCCCCTAGGCAGAAGACATACTGTGTGTAACCGAAAAACGAAATCGTCCGTACCTGCGATGACCCATCACGATCATGCGCAGCTTGTCTCCCAGGTCCTGCATTTCGTGGATCTGCACGAACGTTCCTGTGCGATAAACGTCCTCCAGGCTTTCCACCACGTCCGATTCGTTACTGACCCAGGCAGAAAGAAAACAAGCAAGCGAGTCATTCTGGAGCCCTTGTTTTGAACGTGTGGTGTTCAGGGTAACACTGTGCGCTCCCAAACACAACACAACACAACAACACGACATGTGATGATCTATATGGAGCCTGTGCCCTTACCTGTCATCTTTCCTCAGGAACACTCCAGCGTAGGGCTGAGCGAGGCGCACCTTCCTTCTCAGCAGCTCCATCAGCTGCTTGTTCTTCACCTGACATCAAGAGTAAGAAAAACAGAATCAGAACAGAACATCAGCTGATTTTACAGCACAGGTTCCATTGCCTTGTACTGCAGGGATAGCAGCTTCACCCATTCCAGGTTTTAACACCGGCTTCATTAGCCACAGTGTGTATAGGTAACAAGCTCAGGTGTGTCTCATTAAACTCCCAGTAACACCAGGACTGAAACAAAGCAACCAGCCTCCGATCAAACTGCCAGACCACACCGCTGCCAGCCAGGCCTGGAAAATCAACACATTTTGAATTAGGAACAAACGAGTTGAAGTGAATGCTCAGTGCAGTGAGACGACCCTTTTAAAACGAGATTTGTCTGATTTTGCTCCAAAGCCTGCTGGGAGCCCACAGTGTGTGTGTGTGTGTGTGTGTGTGCAATTGTTCAGACAAGGCGTTTAGAGGTCTAATCCCCTTCAGCTGATGTAGGCGCTTTAGGATTTGGTATTAACACCAGCTTGTACTCCCTGTGAAATGGTTCATATCTCGCACAGTATCATTTTTCACCACTGACAGTTCAGGCAATGTCCTTGTTTCCTTCCACCAGCCTTGAATGATGAAATCCACAGTAACACCAACAGTGCTGTTCAATGCAATGGGTCTGACAGGCGAGGATAACCTATCAGATAAGCATCAGCAGCTTCAGCCTGATCCCACTGGCATGACGTCTGTACCATGCAGTACAGTACAATTATATTTGAACCAATCACAAGTGCTCTTCCTCAGCATGGCTTTTTTCTCTTCTAAACCGTACTCACTGGCAATGCACATTTTGCTTAATCTTGCTACATGACTTTGCAAAAACTGCGAGTGCGTTGTCAAAACTACTTGCAATAAATATCTTCTACATTAACATTTTAAGGAGGTATTTTTTTAAAACATAGGTTCCCTTATAAAAGCTTCCCATAGTAAAAGCACAGCAACGTGTAATAAAGCACAGAGAAAGCACGATAAAGCATAGGAACGCATTGCAAAACTGAAAGGTATGGTAAAGCACTAAATCATAGCAAATGCAAAGTATAAATCAGCGAAAACGCATGAAAGTGTAAAAATACCCTGTAAGCTTCAAGGGTCTGAAGCGTGACGCAAGACGGTTAAAGGTTATCGCTCACCCAGCACAGCCATGTCAAGTCCAGAGATCACGTGTCAGCTTTCAAAACCGATTGAAATAAAGACGCAACTACCAGATTATTTGTTTAAAGACGTTTTGAGATACATTTTGTTGAATTTAAATTGTCAAGATGAACATTATTGTTTGCATGAGTAACTTATATAAAAAAAAAGTAATGAACTAACTTGCCTCAATTATTTTGATGAACCTCGGGAAAACGGGATTCCTGGTGACAGCGATGAGCGGTACGTTCGGGAAAACCTCCGGCACCAACATAGTGGTGAGGGCTGTCATTGACTGAGCCACCCCTTCACCTCCGTCTCCCCCCTCCTCCCCTCCGCTCGATCCGCCGCTCTCCGCACCATCGTCCCCGGAGAAAGCACTGCCTCCGCTGCTTCGGTTCCCAAAATCCCGCAGGTACCTCCTCTGATTGCAGTGAACGAGATCCGCAGGAGAAACCAAGAAATCCCCTTTACACACGCTGGCTACTCGCCTCCATAGGCGCAGATGCGACGTGCGCGCCCCAGCTGTCATTGCAATACCCGAGGTGCTATTGCATAAGGATGCGGGACGGAGGGTCCCGCTTACAGAATACAAGCGTTTCGAGACCGCTGCCCTGGCGCTGTTCAGCTCTCCCGCTGGCAGCGGCGTGGCGGCCCAATGTTTGTGTTTCAGCAGGTAAGCTCCGTTTCGGCAGCTGTTGCCGCAGGAGCGCCACATTCTCATGCAAGCTGCCATGTTGACTCTCTTCTCGCTTGCTTGCTGGAATCTTCCGGCAGTGTTTGATTGCGTCTCTGCGCAGGCCCCGCCCCCACGCGTTCTGTCCCCGCCTTTTAAAGGGAAGGCGTTTTAAACGTTTTGTTAAATTAATGTCAACTCTGATGGGTGTTACAAGATAAGACATGGACCGGGGAAGATGAGTTGACATTGGAGTAACCTTGAAGTGAATAAAAACACAAATTCATTGTATTTAATTAAAATAATAATAATAATAATAATAATAATAATAATAATAATAATAATAATAATAATAATCCAGGTCAGTGATATACTCCCACTACTAAATTAATTTAAATTAAATTAAATTACGTTTAATTGAATTTAATTACATGAAATATATCCATTGCGATTTGCCTTCAACGGTAGCAAACGCCCGAGCTAGTAACGCGGAATAATTTTGTCCAGAAGAGGGTACGTACCATCGACTGCCGCACAAAAAACTGATGTTGGCGTCAGTTACCTCGCTGTGAACTCTGTGAAGTATTCTTTTAAAAAATAGATTTATTTTATTTTTAAAACAGAGATCATATATAAATAATACAGTTTGGCGTGATATTAGTTAAAATGGCGAATCTGGGTTTCGTACTAGGCCGCATTTTTATTTTGTTGTGTCTCTGTGGCCCAGTAACTGTTTCTGCGTGCAGGTAACGAGTTTTGTACGATATTTTTTAAAAAACGGCAAATTAATCCATACCCTTCAACTGTACCGATTTGTCCGGTACCGTGCCGGCTGTCTGTCTTTGGTACCGGATCCAAGCAGCTTGATCGTGTGAACTGGATTCTGAAATCCACTCTGTTAATTTTTTTCTTAAATTTGCTCTAACCTATAATAATAATAATAATAATAATAATAATAATAATAATAATAATAATAATAATAATAATAATTTGTACACTCTTTTTACAGCAGACACTGGCTTGCCTACTCACTGCAGGATCACTTTGAAGGACCATCAATGAACATGGTGATTCGTTTTTTTAAAATAATTAATCATGAAACAGTACTGCCTCGCATGCTAATGAAATGCATATAAATGCGGGTGCAATGTGTGCAGTGGACAGCCTATAATAACTTATCCTTGTAAATTATGGACAGCATCTCCCAAAACATAGTGTATTAAAAAAAAAAACCCAGCTCAAATATCGTACAATCTGATGTGTGAGGCAGATCCTGTATTAAGCCCACATGGTAAACGCCTGTGAGATAGCTCAGGCTACACGCACTGACTTGTGCATCTTTCTGTGTTAACACAGGTGCCCCTGAAGTTTTCGGATAGCAGAACAGTCATTGTTGAAAATGATTGCATCAGCAGTGTGGCGCTGTACATGGGGTAGGCCGTAGCATACTGTGGGGTCTAGCAGAGTGATCCATTTCCATTACAGCCACCCTATCCAATAGGCTAAAGGTTTGACCTATAAGCGTCTGATTGGAAAATGACCAAAGCGTTGCCTGTTGAAAACAGTTTTGCGCTCAGACCCTAGTTTCTCCGTTGCCCGTAGTTAAAAGCTGCATGTGTTTGTAACCCAGTCACTGCTTAACTGTAATGCCCAAGCCTTCTTCAGTCACTCATGCACGAGGGAGACAACGGGTGTCTAGTTGTTGCAAAGTCTTTGATTTTGCTCAAAGAAGTGATTACAATGCTGCTGCAGTTATCCGTTCCAATCCGTAGTGCTGCTCAATGCAGGTTTAACGCTCTCTTCATGTGCCAGTCGCATGTTCCAAACTTTGAATCGAAATGTTCTTTTACAGAAGCAAGCTTTTCCTCACAGCACATGGGTTTGAGGGATCTCACTGTCCCATATATTTTCCTGTCGTCTATGAGGTAAGTGCTGTGAAAGAGTCAAAGCCTGATCGTTTCTCGCTCTAAATACTGAGAGTGTTTCATTTGGACTCAAGATTAGGAAAGCCGTTACAGGGCGTCTTTTTGCCTGCCACTTTCTGATGACCTGTTTACCCTGAGTACCCTGTTTCTACGACAATGCACCCTCCACTGTGCCAGAATTGCGTGCCATGAACTTTGAAGAACATGGCAGAGGCATCAGGCACATCTTCCCTGGATCTCAGTGGAGGTCTCCTAACCTGATCTTCGGTACAGACCCTTAGATCATCACTGTCTCTCTTACAGGGTCTGCTTGCTAATGTGACATCTGCAGAGTTCGTGCTGCAGCACGTTGTGATGGCCATCAATGGCCGGGTTTATCTGTACAATACAGAAGACTTCACCTGGAGAGCAGCTAAAGGTACAGCAAATGGGGGTGGGGGAAACCAAACTGCCTCTAAAGCTGGGTTCATCTCAATGCTACGTGAATGCATGTGTCATGCTGTTTTAGGTGTGGAGTCCATGGTGACAGAGATCTCTTCATACCAGTGCTGTTTCAGCGAGGACCCTTCTTGTATGGTAGGGATCAGGGACTGCAGAGAAGCCTTTATGTTTAAAAATAACAAGGATCCAAATAATGCAAGGTATGAATCTGGAACCAAAATAAACACACTTGAACACATATACAGTTCTGGAAATGCTACTGGAGATGATGGGCTGGGACTGGTCATGGTCAGATTGTTCTTGAACGTGTCAGTGCGTTCCCAGTTTCCCCCTGGATTAAGGAATTGGTACATATCCAACAAGTTTACTCGTGCTAATTAAGTGTACATTTAAACGATACTCAGAGACATCAGCTTTAGTTAGGAAGATAGCATACGTTAGAAGCCCTGATCCTTCAGGTGTACTGTGAGTTGAAAATGTTTCATTTTGTAATGCTGTGTTGGTAGGCAGTGAGTTCCACGGTTCTTGCATACAACCGAGGAGAGTCTGTCTCCAGCACGAGAATATTCTTCTCTTCCGATGGGGGCTACACCTTTACAAAGTTCACATTGCCTTCACTTTTAAAGGTAAGCTGCATTCTGCACACTGTCATTGTTTGTGTTTAGTTTGTAAGGTGTACAGCTGTGGCCAGACGTTTTGCATCACAGAGAATTTTAGGATTGAGTTAAAAAAAATCTATTAAAAAAACTCCCGATAACTCAATGTAGATCTAATATGGACCAGCCTGCCTTTGTATATCAAGCATCTCATCTGAAAACAGCCTCTTCACAATACCTTTTAAATCACTCATAAATATTATTTAAAATCTGACCAGGGTTGCAAATCCTGTAAATACTGACTGACCAGGATCAGTTGAAATTGTTCTATTTTTATGCTTTTGTTTCGTATCACTGTTTTTATGATTGTTTTCAGTGTCCTGTTTGAATGATTTGTCTCTCTTTTTTTTTTTTTGCTGTTGATTTTATAAAGTTATTTTTTGCTGTTTTCTCCTGCCGGGACCCCCTTGTAAACACCTCATGGGTTCAATCCTGGGTAAATAAAGAGGTTTGGTAAAATGTGGTCATTTGAACATGATTGTGGGAGACATAAATAAATACTTGTGTTTCTTTGTCGTACAGGGAGATGTTGGAGGAGTGTTTAACATGCCAACGTTATCAACTTTATCTGTGCTGCTCAGAAATTCTGATGATATGGTGAGCGCCACCACAATATTATCAATTCATAGTAGTGGCCAATCAGGCGGGTATAGCACCACAGAAAGAAATTGAGACACAACGGTATTCGGATTACACATATGGTTTAGTGAGGAATCTCACTGCTGCCACCATGTGGTGGGAGTTGTGTATAGCGCCACACAACAGGTTTAAAATTGGTTTGTATCCAAATGGTCGGTTTCCTCCTTGTTACACTTGAGTCGCTCTCAAATGTATTGTAAGAAGAAACCATTTGAACCACAGTTCAAGTCCTTGTGTTCCTGAAGGGGTTTCCAGCGAATGTAGGAATGAAGGATAAATAAGAAACAGAACATGTGATTATACATTAGGACCTTCATGTAATAATTCATTGCTAATTATCAAGGCACAGTAAAATAAAAATAAAATAGTGACCCTGTTATTTTGCCGCTGGTCTGTTTTTTGTTTTCTTAGGCATACTTCAGCTACTGGACGTCGGATTTGAATTTGACCTCCAAAGTGTTCCCTCTGAAGGAGTCCTTGGCTGTGCTGTCAGTGATCCAGCCGGCAGGGATGAAAGGGAGTCTGGTGATCTGGACAGAGCGCTCGCTGCTCTTCTCTCCAAACGACGGTGAGCCTTCACTCCATCACACATCAGAGCTTCATGAACCCCCTTCAGGGACGCGAGGAATCAAACGCTTGCTGTTCAAACAGGCTTCTTCTTAAAATGCATTTGAGAGGGACTCGAGTGTCACAAGGAGGAAACTCACCATATGGACGACCTGATCAGTGCATTTTAAACCCTGTTTTGTGCAACATTAAGAAAGTTAGCATCATTTGTATTTGTGGGTCACACATGCCCCTTGTACCTCAAAGGGTTAACTGCATGAATAGAGGCTCTTCCAACAAGTAGTGTTACACCCTGGGGTCCATCTAAACAGTGGCACATATAAATGCAGCCATTGTATTTCAAATATTACCAATCCTGGCTTTTAATGACTTTTAAATACTCACGAGACTTGCACACACTGTTACAATTGTTGGGTTTCACTAACTCCCCTGTACTGATTCAAACAGCAGCATTCAGATCTGATGCGATCATTTAAAATCCCACCGCTGCCACCATGTGGAAGAGGTCTACCATTACAGGCTTTCAGGATTCGAACCCACAGCCAGAGAGGCTGGGGATCAGTCCCTTTATTTTTGCAGCAGTGTTTATGATTGCGTGTTTGAAGTTTTTCTCTTGCTGAACAATTTATCGTTTGCGTTTTTTTTTTTCAGGGCAAGTCACACGGCCCATTGCTGTGATTGGGAATAACGAATTCCCAGGGCCTGCTGTCACCCTCCATGGTATTGCCACAAGTATGTCCACGAATGGCTTCACTAGCAGAGCTCTAGGGCACTTTGATTAGAACGCTGTGTGAGCGCTCAGCTGGGCAGTGCACTCAGCAAATCAAACCAGGGCATTGAACCTTTTCAAGCTGACAATTCTTTATTTCATTTATTTATTTTTTTGCTTCACTAAAGCAGGCAGCAGTGAGATTGCTGTTCTAACCAGTGATAAGCGTCTCTTCTATGGGAGGCTCAGCATGGAACCTGTCATCGTTGAGGTAAGGGCACACGAGCTGATGCCAAGAGGAACAAGCTGTGAACACTGGGGTTTAGATATATGGTATGTGTATTAGACCCTCCTATTGATGCGATACAACCATCTGAAAGTTCTCCATATCAGATGGACATGATGTAACATTCAAATTAGATACACTGTTTAACTATATAGTATAAAACACATATTTTCTCAAAGCCTCTCATTGGTTGGATAGCAGACAGTATACAATGTTATATATGTATCTGTACATACATAGAAATCTGTATAAATCAAAACCGTCCTCTTTTCCTAGTTTAAAACCATAAGTGACATTTCTGCTGGGATGGGAATGAAGTTCAACACATTTGGAGAGCTGGTCGTGATCCTTCCTGTTGAAGATCCAGCTGCAGGCTGTGTGGATTTCCTGCACTGCCTCATCATCATTCAGCAGGCGCTCATGAGCGTCACGCCTCCTCTAGCCACCTGTCCGGTGAGTGCTGCAGAGGCAAGAGAAACAGAAGAGTGTGCCTTCTGATTGATTTCAATGAGAATAACGCGGGACTCATGAAGAGAAACACACACACACAGTGCTGTTTTCTTCTGTGCAGTCCGTTATAAAAAACGGATGGTGATCCATCTGCAGTGTAACTGTGCGGTTTACCATGTATTTTCCCACACCTCTGTATTACGCTTGTGTTTCTGGTAATTCTAGGTAGCATTCCTGTCCGTGCTGATCCTGCTGATTCAATTCCGAACTCTCTTTGACATCTCCAGATATCGTTTCACTTCCAGGTGGAGCTGATGTCCAGTGAATTTGATCAGCGTGTGTATTACATTGACGTGAGCCAGTCTTTGCAACTGTCTGCAGTTTATGTACCCAAGGCGTCCGCTGAGATATTTCCTTTGGTGAGTGGCTGACATCACATGACGTCTGGTGCAAGCCATCTGACGCGACAAAGACATTTCTGAAGGCTGCATCACATCAATGTCAGGCTCCACTGTGTGTTATTCATAGGTGACTGTGACAGACCCCCATTTACTGGCTTTCCAAGCTGTTTTATACAACGATGGCTTAACTTCCGAGGGAGACAAGAAATACAAGCTGGTAAGAGTGTCACTTTCCTACTGTTTAGAGAAGAGGGGGGCTGTTAAGCTAGTGGAAGAGCCTCCCTCTGCTCTGTTGCTGTTAAACTGCGAAGCTGCACACTTCCTTGAGCCAGAAGAAAAGTGTGTGCGTGTGACGATAATCTGATTTCAAGAAGTTCAAATACGAATCAACAACTACACCTTGAGGTACAGCATGTTCTTCCAATGCCTTTCTAAGTACTTTTGTTGTTTTTTTTGCAGAATATTGTATTGCTTCAGCAGCTGATCACAGAGATGGCTGATCCAACTTTTTCTCACAGGTAATGAACACTTTGAGCATTTCCAGTCTAATATAATGAGAGATGAGAATGCAGTATGTTTAAAGATACGGAGGACTGAGCCCCTTGTGACCTAAACGTTCCAGAGATCTCTTGAGATAGGAAATGGGAACCTTGAACGAAACCGGACTTGCATTTTGTCAGATCCTAATATTAATATTTTATAGTGGCGTGCTCCTGTTTCTCTTTACATTAGAACGAAGAACTATTTTTATTTTTTCAGCGCGCAACTTCTCGAACTCCGTAGAGTTCACACGCAAACCGTTTTACAGTTTAAAAAAAAAAACCTATTAAAATAATGTGTAACCGAAGGGGTTGCACAAGCCTCTATACTATTAAGTAGCGCTGGTCTCTTGTAGAAGTATATACTCTGCTCCCTCTCTCTCTCTCTCTGTTTAGTTTACTGAAGGGAGGCATTTCTACCCTCACTGTCGATGTGCTGGATAAAGGCCTTACCTGCAAGGACATGCATCCGCTGGTAAGCAGAGGGATACCCAGGCTTTAGCACACAGTGTTAGAGATGCCACACAGAAACACCAGTAATACACCAAAGAGGCTCTGGAGCTACAGTCTGATACGTCAATGCACAATGACCTCCCTCTGTGATGCACAGTGATGGAAACAGTGGTGGAAGTTGACCTGTTTCCACATAGATTGAAAAGACCCCGATTTCTCTGGAAGCCCTTCCTTTGTTACAGATATTAGGATCCCAGCTGAGATTTGTATTGTTCCTGTGCTCCACACTGCAGATAGGAAGCAGGGTGGACCCTATTGAGATGCTGGCTGTCCTTTAACTTTATAAACAGCTCAATGGTGTCTTAAGGGTTAATGTTCTTTTATTCATGTCACTTCAGAACGCATTTATCAATGTTGGATGTCCGCCAAACAAACACATCAAAGTTTTAAGGTACACTTGTTTGATTTTTTCTTTTCCTTTCCCTTAATAAATTAACATAAAAAACCAATAGAAAACTACTATCTTGTTTAAAATGATCAGAGTGTGTGTGTTTTTTTAAATAGATATCAGAATGCTTTTACTACGAAGAGACCAGAAATATCCTGATGGCTTCTTTTTCCCTTTTTCTCCCATTGCACAAATCAGGAATGTGACAGTCTGCTCCAAGGGCCAGTTTAATCAGGAAACACTGCAGAACAACTTCACCTACACCATTTCCAAGTGGGTACCTGTACTGAAAAAATAAATAAAAAAACGCTCACATCGACCCAGCACAAACTGTGGGGTCAGTTCAGCAGATCCACACAGTGGCTCCTCTGAACAGCATCACTGGCCTTGTTTTGTTCTCTTTTGAAAGTACATTTTGATTTGTATGCAAATGATGCCATTGCCCTTTGTCGTTACGTAGGAACACCTATGATCCGCAGTATCTGTATCGTCAGGATTCAGCAGCAGAAGACCTCCGTGTGCTCTACAGCTTTGTTGATCTGCAGTGCCCCCTGCTGGTTTATGTCGATGATCCTTGGCTGCCACTTTTAGAACTGTAAGGCCCTTTTCCATTATCTCCACTTCCTCCGTTTTGTAGTTCTCCTGATCAATTTCCATTACAGGCGTTGTGCAGTAAAAACAAACTGTCTCACTGCAGCACAGATAACATTTACAGGCATCAGAGATGGAGAGGTTATGGGAAGTGTTGAGTGCCTCTACAGATTCTGTCCGGTCCTCCGTCGACGAGATGAGGCTAAAAGCTCTCAAACCACGAATCCAGACGAAGCCCGGCTCTTTTGCATTGTGGTTAAGACGCTTGCTTGCGGCGCGCAGGGTCGGCAGTGTGTGCCCCTCCTCTGCTGTGTTACAGAGACCACCGGCTAGTTTAACATGCCCCCAATTGTCAAAGCCTTATTTTCAAGAAGACCCGTGCGTTTCACACTCGGATGGGGAACAGGGGGAGCTCACAGCTGTTTTTTTCTTTCAGGTGGGAAGGCAAGAGGTTTGTAGAATTTGTCCCAGCGGACTTTGTGATGTTCGAAGTCCACGGGATGTATAATTATCAGTACCAGCAGTCTGCGCGCAGTGCCGGGTGCGTGTCCCAGCCTCAGACCTGGAGGTCAATGCTGAAAACCCAGTCTCGACCCGACCCTCACACTGCCTGGAACAGAAAGGTAACAAAGAGGCTGCCGTCAGATCCTTTCAACAGCGCAGTACAAGAGCACACCAGCAGCTTCCCACTGCCCGACTCTGTTTCACTGAAACACTTTCTTTGTGTGAATACCAAAGCGATGCCACTCTGTAGCATCTATCACAGCAATCAAAGAGTTGCCACCTAAACAGGCTCCACGTTGTCACTTCCACTGTGATCCACCAGGCTTGGCCACCGCTGCTGCATGTGAAACCTGCAGGGTGTTATTTCCTTTCGGTTCAGGGCTCGGGTTTCACAGCAGGGTGTTTGTTTGGTTCCAGAACTACGTGAGCTGTAAAGATCCGTCCGGGCCTCCCCTGACATCACCGGAGCTGGAATACGAGGTTCTGAAAGCCGGTTCTGGGAACATGGTCATGTTTCCCAGCTACAACGGGTTCTATATCTTCAAAGCCATTGTGGTGGATCCCACATACAGGTACCAATTATATATATGTTTGGGTGTGATTTATCAAGGTGCATTTTTGCACCATATATTGTGAATGGATATTGTAACCAGTGACTAACATTAAGATTTGAGTCCTTAAATTAACCTGGTTGGCTGCTGCTGTTGTGGATTTTGCAGTTATAATGAATTATTTCTCGGTATTTAACCAGGAGAGTTACCCATTGAGACTGAGGCCTCATTAACCAGGGGGTCCTGGAACACAATAAACTGCAACTTACAAAAATATCACAATGTACAAACAGCACAATAAAAACATGTGTGGTTCAAACTTAATCAGCAGCACACAGAGATCTAAGGCTAGTATAAATAAGTCATATATATTTGTTTATGTGGACTGAGGGAGAAGCATTGGCAGGAGGTTCTAAGCAATTCCCAGATACAATCTTTAAAACCAGAGAAGGAGAGATTATCAGATTCCATCTTCATGCTGTGATGGAAACAGTTCCTCGTCTTCGGGAGTTGATGTGTAAAAGATCATTCTCCCATGTGTTCGAACCCTTGGACCAGCCAAATGAACAGAATCCCGAGAGCGTAAGCTATAGCCAATGCTTGTCCCTTCTACTAGAGCACTCAGATAGAAGTGTGGGATCTGTGCTAGTGCGCCTCCTTTGTCTCCCGCAGTTTCTGTGAGCTGTCCGTCACCTTCAGCGTGTACGTGTACGGTGCCTTCCCGGAAGCGAAGTTTGACTCGCCGCTGACCCTGGTCGTGTTCCTGGCCATTTTCGCAGGGATAATGCTGGTCGGGTTCTATCTGCCGTGGTTCCTGCTAAAAAGACCCAACCCTTAACGTACAAAGACAAGCCTCTGCACTGCTGTGCTGACCTGCCAGGAGCTCTTACACGACAAAGCATGCAAGGCAATGGGTGGCAACTCCGGTTCTGCAATGATGTGAAATAACAACAACTACAGCTCAGATTTCTATAACGCTTTGCATCACAAGGATCCCAAAGAGCTTCACGCACACACACACACACACACACACACACACACACACACACACACGCACATGCACGCACATACACACACGCACACACGCACACGCACGCACGCACGCACACACACACACACACGCACACGCACGCACGCACACACAACCACACACACACGCACACACACACGCACACGCACACAACCACACACGCACGCACACACACGCACATGCACACGCACGCACGCACATATGCACACACACGAACACACACACCATTAAACCATTCAATTTAAAACAGCCAGATACAAAATGTAATCAAACAGACATTAAAAAAAAAAAGTGATTTAATTGTAAAAGATAAAATGCTATTTTGTAAAAATAGAACAATTAAAAACAGTCTTAAAAAAAAAAAAAAAACATGAATAGAATTGAATTAATAATAAGCTTTGGGATGTGGATGTGGAGGGGTTTAATTTCACAATTAAGAACATGGTTGGAGCAAAGACCTGGCCTGGAAACCCATTCCATTCCAGATATGAAAGGGTTAGAAACAGTAAGAAGCAGCATGGTGTGTGGAATATCCCAGACTTCCGGTTCTGCACATACAACACCCTGAGGAGAGGCGCCAAGCCAGACCACTCGGACTGTAGAGATTCTGAGGTTTGCTCTTTCATGTGTCCTTAATGACAGCGTACACAGCTGTATCTGATGGCAGCTTTGTTTTCAATTAAACTTGACCTGTTTCTTGTAAAAAAAAACATGTGCTGTTGTTTCCATGCTTTCTGCTGCTCTAAAATACAACAATGAACTTAAAAAGAAAAAAAAAAAGTATTGGAAGAATAAACTTTTATTTTCACATGGGCTCATAAGGTATAACATTTCCAATCTCTCTCTCTCTCTCTCTCTCTCTCTCTCTCTCTCTCTCTCCTTTACCTACAAACCTCCTGACACCACCTTGATAAGGTAAAAGGTAACACTGTCTTAGATACACTTTGAATAGAAACAGGGTCACAGTAACATGCAATGAATTCCTTACTCTCCACAGTTACACACACATGATACACACTGCCCACTTGAACCAATGTACCTTTTGCACCGTTCTAATTATTCAGTTGTGAAACTGGAGGCGGGTTTTATAATGCACTGTTTTTGAGTAAATACACAAAGCTGCAGCATTTGTGATTTCTTCTGCTGCTGCCGCTGGGGCTATTTGGCTGTTTCTAAAGCAAGCTGCTGCGCTAGTTTGTGCGTCTTTTTAAACAGGCCACTGTTATAAACTGCAGAATACCGGGTGAAGCGGCTGTGCATCTCTGCAGGCAAATAAATAGGTGGAAAATGCATCAATTAAGCAATTAAGAGGTTGATTCGTTGTTGATTGATAATTGATGCAATCATTCAATTAATCTCGTATTTTCCTTTATGACGTCAAAACAAGAAGTGCTGTGTAAGATTTGAAAACTCATCATTGCACACCGAATAGACTAATGTGAAGAGAAAATATATATATAATAACTGGTAAGTTATTGCATTTAACATCGGCTGCTGCTTATTTCTCAAGTTTGTCTCTTATTTATTATGCGGGGCTTGTGTGTGGCACGCCCCTGTAGTTTGTGCAAAGCGCCTGTTTTTAACTGAATGTATTTTGTTCGTTTTGTGGTGAAGGTCCTGCCGCTTGTAGTTGAGGTGAATCGGGTTTGAAACAGGGTTGGAGTTTGTTTTGCCTGCATAAGTAATGGATTTGGAATGCGTGATTGGGGTTATTAACTGATGCTGTGTGTAAATAAACATCGTCTTGATCTGCAAGATTATTCATACCCGTGTTTTTAATAATAATAAAATCGCAAGCACATCTTTAACTAATTTCGTATATTCATGAATTAAGCTTGCAGAAAAACATGCTTGTGTGTTCTATGGAAACTGTGTTTTTATTCAAGTCTAATTATTTTGATAGCAGGATTTTTCAATAAAGCATTTTAGTAATGTAAATGCTGTTTCACTCCAGTGCGCGTAAATGCTGTTTCACTCCAGTGCGCTTTTTTTTCTGTTTTCTTTATTAATGCGTGCGTGTGTATAATATACAGCGCACAATAATCATTTCAAAACCTACAGTGACCAAATACTGTGTTGTAATTGTAGGAAAATGCCCATGAAGTATGCAAGAGAGGTCAGTATGGAGTAATATATTTGGTACTGTATAATAATATTAATAAACTCCTCTTCACAACTTTGCTCCAGTTGTTCGCTGTGCTGTCCTGGGCTTTGGCAGAGCCCTCATGTCCTCCCCTGGCTCCTCGGGGCTTTCTGCTCTGGGGTCCCTGCCCCTCAGCTCTCTCATCCAGGCCCGGCTGAGCAGCAGCGATCGAGCACCCACTGACTCCCCGGCACTGCGGGCATGCAGACTATCGGCAGAGGACAGCTTCTGTGAGGGGTGAGCAGTGGGTGATTTGATATCTCTAGTTAGGACTGTATAATGTGTGTTGTTATTATTATTATTATTATTATTATTATTATTATTATTATTATAAATGTAGGTGTTAGTGGAGTTATGGGGTTTAAAAAACCAAGTTAAACTTTGAAGGAAATGTGTTCCCCACCAAAAACTATAGTTGTGATGAGAGGAGAACTTATATAAGTAGAAACCAAATGGGTTGCTGGAGTAGAGTGGGACAGTGTCCTCAATAGATGCCAAGGGATTGTATTTTTTACTGTAGAGTCGATTTGACAGTTTACGTAGGTAACTTTGTGCTTGGTGTGTGTGGGTCATGGCAGCATGTCTGACTCGTTGGGCAGGAGTTCCTGTGAGCTCAACGAGACGTTCGAAGAGGACTCTTCCGAGGGCAGGGAGTGGAGGCCCCCGGACTCGGAGCTCATCAGGAGGATCTACACCCAGGTGGAGAGCTACCTGTCGGACGAGAGCCTGGCCGAAGACGCCTTCCTCCTGAAACACGTGCGGAGGAACAGGATGGGCTACGTCAGCATCAAGCTGCTCACCTCCTTCAAGAAGGTACGAGGAATGAAGCACAAATATAGTAGCCAAACTACCCTGTTGTTCAAATGTTTTCCGTGGGCCAGCAGTAGTGTGAGTAAGAGGTTTTGCAGTAGACCTACATCCTCGCAGAACCCCGTTCTTTAACAGTTTGGGCCAGTGGAAAAAAATTTACATTGACGGCTGTGGTGCCCAATGCTGCTGTTGTCTCTCTAAAATGAAATCTGCTGCAATTGTTGCATATGTAGCGTAATTCCTTCCTGAAATATAAGAAGCTTTGAGAAAACAGTGTGCTGCATTGTGCTCGCTCTCCCTTTTTCAGGTACGATACTTAACTAGAGACTGGCAGACCACTTTGCACGCTCTCCGCTTCTCCGAGGCCCTGGTGGTCAACGAAGAAGGGACGAAGGTACGCCGGAGGAAACCTGTCTCGGAGTCTCTCATCGGCATCCCCCCCAGCAAGCTGCTGCTGGCCTGGAACCTGCCGGGCGAGCCCCAGGCTCCGGGGAACTCATCAGGCCCGGGCCAGCACAACTTGATGGAGACGGCGATGGGAGTCTTCGGGGCTCACGGCACCATCAGCTCCCTGCGCATCCTCTGGCCCGGCAAAGAACTGCCTTCTGAGCTCAAGAGGCACGCCTTGAAGTACCCGGAGCTGAGCATCAAGGTCTGTGCCCTGGTGGAGTACGAGTTCCTCGATGGAGCCCGGAAGGCTTATGAAGGGCTGAGGGCCCAGCAGTGCGTGGCCGGCGGGGAAGGCATAAAGGTGGTCCTTCTGGGAGGCCGGGGCATCAGGAAGAAGAACTACGTCCTGGACCCTGAGGAGTCTGAAGATCTGGACGAGACCAGCGAGAGCAAGCCCCCCAAGAAGCCCACCCGCAAGTCCAAGCGCTTCCCCTACACCCTGGAGGACTCCTCCTCGCTCTACAGCTCCTCTGAGTCGGACTTTGCCCCTGCCTCGCCCGTCCCTGTCCGCAGGGTCGCCCGCCCCCAGGCCCTCTACGGCAGCCCCCTCGCGAGCCCCAGGGTGGCACCCGCCTTCCGGCCAAACTCCTTCAGCAGCCCCCTGGCCGCCGACTCTCTTGGCAGCCCCGTTCTCCCACGCAAGTTGTTCCCCAGCGGGCACTGCCCCTCCCCCCTGGCTGCTCCCGAGCTCAGCAGCCCCTCACGAGTGTCCGGAACGAGTCCTGAGGGCTCCCGGACGTCGGTGGACGTCTCCTCGGACAGCGGGATCCTGGTGGGCAGCCCCTGGGTTCAGCGGCGTAAAATGGCAGCTGCCCAAGCCTTCGTTTCGGAGAAGGTGGTTCTGGTGCCCAGCCTGGGGAAGAAAGCTGTGGTGTCGACTGTGCCGTCCTCGGCGCTGATCCGCCAGCCACACGGCCCTGACGGCACCAAAGGCTTCTTTAACTGCATCGGCCGGGGAAAACTGATGCTGAGACATTAAGGCTGTGTTTATACTAAAAAGGAATCCAGTTTGTCCACGAGTGGAACTCTGATTTACACATTTCAAATTGCAGGATATTTTTTTCCCCCACAAACATGGGGGTGGAAAAATTATGTTCGCACTAAGGTCCAAAGTTGTCAGGTTATCTTCATATAAATCTGTTTTAATAAAATTATTTATATCTACATAGGGTTTAATTATAGCGGGCACTATAAATTGGTGTTCTTCCTCTAGAGGTTTGACTGCAATCTATTAAAGCTCATTATTGTTTGGGTAGCACTTGCTAAGGGACTTGTTTTCCTGGACTAGGATCGCATAGGAAGAGTGGTGGTGTTTCTTTATCAATTTTTTTTTCTTTTTCTCCCCAATACATTTTAATCCAAAAAGTTTTGTAGTTGTTCTAGCCAATGCTGTTAGTGTTGTGTGTCTGTCCTGGTTTGAAAAAATATACCTTTGTTCTAAATTGGAATATATATGCCCACAAGAACAAAGTGTTTTTTGTAGCAAATTGTGTTGTGCATTTTTCTAACTTTGACTTGCGACATGCTTCATGATGAATAAAAAGATGAATTTGTAATATTTTTGTGTACTCTGGGTATAATGTAGCAAGAACAGAAAACTAGAGTGGTTTACTAGCTTTGCTTTAAGATCAGTGGTTTGAGTCTGAGTGAATTAAGGCTATGCAAGAGATGGTGCAGGAACAGTTAAACCCCAGTCCAGCTTTTTGTAATGCATTAACCCCGTAAGGTACACCTGGAATGGAGCGGTTGTTCAAATGATTTCTTCTTAAAATACATTTGAGAGCGACTCAAGAATCACGAGGAGGAAACGGACAATTTGGATGACCAGATCCAACAGTAAACCTCGTTTTGTGCACCTCATTGCAAGTATAAGAAAGTTAGCATTGGTTTTTTTTTGTGGGACACACATGGGCTAAGTGAGAAATCCAAATCTGCAATGTCTTTGTTGCTGTGATGTTGTAGGGCACAGATACTAAAGCTTTTATTCTTTAAAAGGAAAGAATTGTTTCTGATTTAAATTCTGAACTTGGGTAAAGTAATTTAAAGGATTAAAAAAGCAGAGACAGGCATCATATGTATATATGTATTTTATTGAAGCCAATATTTGGATACACTTACCCCCCCCAGACAGGCAAGATTACAAGGTTATTAAAGCATCAGATTTGTTTATTGTCATGTTAAAATATATATCTTGGTCCAATAGGCCAGCCCTGGTATGTGCGATGATGGAACACAACATGGTCCAGTACTAGCTGGCTACTGGTGTGGAACACAATGCATGTTCAAAATTTGCAGTTGCTGAAAAATATTTGGTGTTTTATCTTATTCTACGAAACATTCAAGATGAGAAAGCTATCTATTGCATCCTATACGTGTTTATTGAAACAAGCTTGTCACTTAAAAGTACCTACTTTCAGTAAGAGGAAAACTTTTCTTTTTTTTTTTTAAGCATTTCTACAATATTCCAGAAGCGCCTTCCTAAGTATAATACACCTCTACCACCGAACACCTTGTGCATTGCTTCATTCTGCTGTCTAACACGTGGACTGCAGTCTGAGGTACTGTCGGCTACCAGTCTACATTCTTGCGTGGTTTCCAACTACAGTCCAGTTACTAAGGCAATGCCTGGTACATTTAAAGGCATCTAAATACATGATTAAAGCTCAAGGAAGTGAACTGTTTGCAGTCAGGCCTGTATGTGTAATATTTCTTGCTTCTTGGCCGGTATAGGTCACCTTAAATATACAATACAATAATACTCCTTTATAGATGGTTAATGCGTGAAGTGTTTCTTGAAATTACAAAGAACACTGCTGTACTACATTGATTACATCTTATATATGCGGTTTATAATGGATAAGTGCGGAGCGTTTAGTAGACTGAAGATAAGAGTGTGTCCCTGCTGTTCAAGTCCATTCTCGCAAACACTCTCGCTGGGGTCTAAACGAGAAGGGGTTATTTCAATGCAATACCGGCGCATGAGGAGTTGTGATGCAAAGCAATGCGACTAGTTTCAGTACAATTACATTTTTGGGGACCAACTTTCGTAATGTTTGCACCTGAGCATGCAGAATGTACGAGGTGCCACCCTCTGACAACGAGACAAGATGTTCATTCAAAATGAAATCCTAACATTCGCTGTGCAAATCATTCACAGCTTCAACAACAATCCTAGAATCTAGCAGTGTTGCTCTGAAAAGCGGAATCGACAGGTTTTTGGTGACCGTGAACGAAATCAAAAATCATGGTGACCCAGGTTTCAAACATTAAAGGTGCAGTTTAAGGCTACCAAAAGGGACCCCAGATATCGAAACGAGACCCCTCAGATTAAAGCGGTTTACCCTTTTGCTTCTCTATTTGAGAAACGGAATCACTGAACCTGAAGAAACATACTAAAAGACAGACTAAAGTCAAAAGGTGCAAGTTGCATAGCTTCTGCTTCACTGAAGCAACTAGACAATCTGTGCTGAACACAGGTTCTCAAATCTGCCCCTCATGCACCCTGAACCGTGATCTGTTATTAAAACCAGAACATTATACGAAATGTTATGCAGATCTCTTGTAGTACCGTTTTGAGTTTACTGTTATACAACCTGCAGTTTCTTTTTAATTTAGTCATAAAAGATCATACAGTAATCTCTAGTTACAGACGATTTGAGTATTGCAGACTGGAAAGCAGAGCAGGTTGGAATTAAATATTTGGTATTGGGATCCCTGTTAAGAGTTGAAAACCAGTGCTTTAGGAAGGCAATGTGCTTTTTGTTTTTTATGAAGCACATAAACACATTGAACGCTAGACACAAGTGAACTTGTATGTATGTATGTACTAAACTGACATTACCTTCATAGTCAGCACCAAAGTAAGAGGTGTTTGAGCTGAGAGTTGCACAACAGCAGGCTTTAGTTCTGTTTTGACAAAATGCTAAATATTGGAATAGTGGTCAATGGTACCCAATGTGCAAGAAGATTTAGTGCATATATATATATATATATATATATATATATCCCCAATAACTGCTGTTAGCATAAATATACAAAATAATAGTACCCTTTAAAAATGGTGCACATTGGTGCAAGTTTTTCCCCCAAAGAAGTATATTTATATATTATTATTGGTGTCCCCAGAAAAATGAAATTAAAACAAAAGTTAAATCTATATTATTTAAAAAAAATAACCACGTAGTTTACTTTACCCAATCCCTATAACCAAACAAGTGCTTTTAAGACCTAGATGTGAAGTTTACCAATTTAAAAGATAGAAAAGAAAACTGCTTTCAATGACCAGTTATAACAGCCAGCGGTATGGATAAAGATATGCAGGGCCAGCTTCACAAAACAAAGTGAAAAAAAACTATTGTATTGCTGTCACACTGCTACAGAATGCACCACAATTGAAAATTCCCCTTTAAGTGGAACAAACAAAGCTTTTAAAAAAATGTATTAAAATATAGATATTTATATTTATATACAGTAATTGCAACTTTCTTTGTGTGCTAGAACTAGATACAAAAAAAAACACCTGAAAGACAGAATCATACAACAGACTTTGTTTTCTCTCGAGATAGGCTGTTGGTCTGGCTGCATGCAGCTGGCACTTTTCCAACGCGCATGGGCTGCAGCCCATTGCAAGCACACTGTTGCCCACAGACCAGGGCCATTCAGGAGTCTTACCTTTTGGCCCTAAGCGACCGTTCAAGAGAAGCTGATGGAATGTACCAAAGACCCTACAGCTCTGGCCAAAGGTTCTGCATCACCCCTCTAGAATGAACGAATTTTGCTTCATTGAGCCGAATGAAACCTGCTGAATAATGTTACGTTAACATGTTGAATTACACACCGCTTTGCAGTCTTCCTTATACTTAACGAAAAAACAGACAAATTGAAAAACGTGACATTTCAAAGTCTAGAAATACTGTACTACTATTATGGCTTCCGGTACTTTTGCGATATCATTGTATAGTTTATTTGATTACACGATAAATAAAAGATCTAAATTATGTTCCTATAGTTTTTTAAATTACGTCCTAATATTCAAGGTGATGCAAATCCTTTGACTACAGCTGTACATGACTGGTGGTAGCAGCTGCTCACTTGCCTGCTCTGCTCTGCTCTATACAGTTGTCCCGAACATGGTTTCATCCAGGTCCTGCTCGTCAATGTCATCCTCGCTGAGTGAGAAATCCTTGTGGTTCACAAGTCTGTTGGAGCTGCAGTTTGAATGAGCCAGCCCATCTGTAATAGACATGCTCATCACTGTGTCCCCTCCCCCAGCCACTGAGCCCAGCCGCTCAGCCTCCGCGATGTAGGAGAGCATGCTGTCCAGCAGGGGGCGGCTCTTGCAGATGTTGTTCAGTATCTGGCTCCTGTGTCTCAGCTGCAAGATCAAACCGTCTTTCTCTTTGATGATGCACTGGAACTTCTGAATGGTCTCCTCCGAGCTGCACAGCTTTTCATGCAAGAAAGTGATTTCCCTTGGAAACAAAAATAAAGATATTCTTATTGAGTTTGTGGTTATGGATTTTGGCTTCATTTTGATTTTGGACAATTGAAAAATCTTTGCAAACTGCAAATGCATTCACTTTGCATCTCAATCTACTGCATGTCGATTCGCTATCAGAACAGATCAATCAAATGAGAGGTCACCCTTATTACCCAATCAAGGTTCGCGCATGTGAATGCATCATGTGATCGTGCTAGCGCTACTCTGTTATTAAACGGTTGCTCGCGTCCTTCCCAGTGTAATTGCATTCAGTTTAATTTAATACTCCCTCATTTGCATATCTCTTACACCCAGCTTATAAAATGCTTTACTTTATCATGTTAAATCTGCTGGCTCTTTGCCAAAATTTAAGATGACGCGTTTTTTTTCTTCTGTTAGTGTTAGTTTTCACTGTTTGATACTGTAGCTGTAAGTAGTTTCATAACCCACGCAGCAATCAGAATAATACCCAGGAGGTATGTTAATATTTCATCTGGGATTAATAATATTAATAACACGAACATATGATTGTGAATCAATTAACAAGCATAATTCAATTTTGATTGCAGGACTATGAACAGCTGGTTCACAACCAGGTCAAAAGTGCCCGGCACCTTTCTCTAGCACAGAGCGGGATTACACCGGTGTGTCTACCTGTCCTTGGCCTCTGTGATTTCCTGAGTGGCAGCCCGCAGCTGCTCATCTTTCCGGATCAGACTCTCCGCCTGTTCCCGCACCGTGTTCTCCGCCGCCGCCAGCCGCCGCTCCAGCTGTGACACACGCCGGTGCACCGCGGCGAGGTGCGCGTTAGCCTCTTTGATTTGGACCGGTGAGGGTACGGACATGGTCAGCAGCCCCAACGGACTATACTAGAATATATGAGACCGGACAGCCACGCCTGCTTCCTCCGGTTCTTTCTTGCACGGTCCAGCTTCTCTTTCCAGTTCTTTAGTCAGAGTTTTCTCGTCATATTGAAGTGTCTTGTTTTGAGTTACACAGGGTCGCCTGCTTGGACTGAATTACGACTCAAACCAGGAGAAATACTGACCGTGCGAGTGAATACGGTCGGTAACTTCAGTGAACACGAGGTATCGCATCATATAACATATTGTTTTGGTTGTACGGCTAAAAAAAAAAGTGCAAACCTTTTTTTTTTTAAATAATAACGATCCCGTTTTTAATGAAATTTATTTCATCATTTTCAGAGCTCCCATAAACTGCTGTTGTCAAACCTTAGTGACTGGTCAGCCTTATATTATGTCTAAGTTAAATTAGCCCAAATGAACACTGTTATCTAACTACACCAGCAGTAACAGCCTCGTAATTGATTATCCGTTGTCTTTTTTTTTTAAACTCTGCGAATTATTACAAGATAAGGGTTAATGGTTAACTTTTAACGATTGTAAACTTGCTCCTAACCTGTAGCTGTAAACACACAGAGCGAAACACCGGAACCAGAAGCTGCCGTTGCTGTGTGACTGTGTTGTGGTCGCGAGGTGCCACTGCGCCTGCGCAAAAAAATAAAATAAAACCTGTCACAGGTGAGTTAACACGCATGCGTCTGTCATAAAAACCTTTTATTGGTGTCGTCTGACGTACACAATGACACGGGATTTGGGGGAGGGGAGGGCAGGAGGGGTCACATTAGATTGTCTGCAAGTTGCCTTGGATAAAGGCGTCTGCTAAATAAAGAAATAATTTCAGATCATGTAAACAAACTGGACTGCAAACAACGTCATCTGATACACCGCAGAAGTGCATTAATATAGAGAAAGGGCACCGATTATTGTGACATTGCGACAGAGGGAAGCATTTGATGTTTTTTTTTGTGATGGATTTGACTTGTGATTCTGATTGTATTGTAATCTGATTACAAAGCTGGTTTAGCGTTTCGATGTCTGTGTGTGTGTTTTTAAATCTAGATTAGAAGGGTGCTTTGTATTGCAGCAGTTTCAGACAGATGGGAGGAACATCTCGTGGTTAATCTAGACATGCTGGTAGTACTTGGATCATCAAAATTGGGTAGGAGAGAAAATACTGTTAAAAAGGACCCACAGAGCCGCCGCATTGATTTTTAAAACAAAAAAACTTAATTCAATGCAACATAAAACGCACACACATTCAAATAAACACATCCAAGTGAAACAAATCACAAAAAACAATTCGGGAGCACTTGCCAAAACAAACAAACCAAAAAACCAACACGTCTTTGCTTATTTCAAACCTCTTTAGAGATACCAGAACACCCAGTTTCAGTTCTTCCTAAAGTTTATTCCAAGACCATGGAACAAGAATTCTGAATGACTTTTTTTTTTTTTTTTAACATTCCTTTCGAACGTTAGGAACTGTTAAATTTATAACAGCCTGAGATCTTAATACATTATAAACCCCTTATTTCTCCCCTAATATTTTTTCTGGAACTTCAAGACAAACTCAATACTATACGTCTCAAAAGCGTCAAAGTCTGTAACACTGTGAGCACACTGAAGTACTGCACATGCGCAATCACTGCACTTGTTTATTCAAATCTTCTAATTTCTGTACAAATACACATATATTTTAATATACATACATACATACACACATACACACATACATACACAGTATAGCGTTGAGGCGACAATAAAATGCATTGCCTCTTATCTAGAACCAAACTAAAGTTATTTAAAATGTACCTTCTGTGTTGTACGAAAATGATGACGTCATTGCTCGAACAGCCCTCTAGTGGCAAATGCTCCGCGTTTACACTCCTGTGTGTTTGCTCTCAGGACAGGTGTTAATAAAGTTTTTGAAGAGCCCGCAGGATCTCGCGGGATCTCGTGTCCCGTAGCGGTGCCCTTGCAGTTTTCGGTTCGAAGATGGGTTACTGGGATCTGGAGGATGGGAAGGATTGCATAGAGAAGACATGGATCACCACAAAGCTGGCGACAGCCGTGGGTGAGTGAGGCTGGCTCGCCGCTTACCCAGGAATCGTGAACACGATCGCAGGCATTGGGATTGCAACAGTTCCAAAGTAGAAACGGGGCCCGTGTTGTGCTTCTGCCTGCACACCAAAGCGGGCAAAAGCCAGTTGTTCATAATAATAGTGGCTGTGTTACTTTGGTACCGGACCCTCGCAAGCTTGATAGCGTGAACCGACTTTTGAAATCCACTCTGTCCCGAGTAGGCTGACCGTGACTGCGTGGTTGTGACATTATAACCCGAATAACTGGTTTTCAACACATACAAACACGCTTACAGCAGTTGATATTTTCTTTGAAGTATTGGAGTGGTAACTTGTAGCAGTACTTAGTCAGGGATGACCACAAGACTTTTTACGAGCTTGTTTTAGCTGCAGTAACAAGAGTCTACTAATTAAACTCGCAGTAAATGGAGCACACTGCCATGCAATGGGAGTCTTATTTCCATCCCTGTGTAGTATTTATCCGTGTTGTTTTGTCTCTGCTTAGGGCTGGTTGGCTCGGCCTTTCACATTGCCGCGTTCCAGCCGGACTCTGCCATTCAGGCTGTGCAGAGAACAGCGGCAGGCACCATCGCTATGGGTAAGTGTCACCCCTTCCTTCCCTGAAGACCCTTTTCTCCTTTCCGCTCCCCTGACACTGCACCTTGTCTTTGGTTCACATACAGGAGTGGTAACGGCTGAACAGGGCTTCACTGTGCGCCTAATTGGGGATGAGGGAGTACAAGGAGGCTGTGTAGTCCAGTGGTTAAAGAAAAGGGCTTGTAACCAGGAGGTCCCGGGTTCAAATCCCACCTCAGCCACTGACTCATTGTGTGACCCTGAGCAAGTCACTTAACCTCCTTGTGCTCCGTCTTTCGGGTGAAATGTAATTGTAAGTGACTGCAGCTGACGCATAGTTCACACACCCTAGTCTCTGTAAGTCGCCTTGGATAAAGGCGTCTGCTAAATAAACAAATAATAATAATAACAATGTATTTAGGAATGACATCGTTTTTCCAGATTCTACCTATAGAATAGTCTTTCTATGGTTTTTCCTTTATTTGTGTGGGTGGGTATATCTAGATAATAGACTAGAACGTGCCTTTGTGTCCATTCAAATCCAGTGACGTGCCGCTGAAATTCAGGACGGAGCAGCGCTTCGGTATTCAAACGATTGTGCCACCGATGCGCGCTCCTCCAGCGGCGAATAAAAAGCGAACGAACGCAAGGGAATGCCGCGCCTGAAACGTGCTGTGCAATTTCTCCTGCAGCGTCTCTGGGCGCGATCTTCGGCATCACCACCTGCTTGAGCGCGCAGGCTCGCGAGACGCCCGATGACCCCTTGAATTATTTCGTCGGCGGCTGTGCGTCTGGGATCTTTCTTGGAGTCCGGAGTAAGTAAATCAGTCGGGTTCGCCTTTCTCCTCCCATCCAAACTCTGTCCAGCGCTTGACCTCCGTCTCTGCTTTGGACAGAAAACTGTGTGTTATGGTTGGAGATTGAAGCTAGGTAAACACACTACAGCTTGTTACTGTAAGGAAACACAATAACGAGTTAGTTATTAAGCAATGATATCGGTTACCAGTTTGTGGATGAAGCATCGGACGTGGCGCTGATGTGTTTATGGAGCATCTTGATGCTTCTCAAATGCACTTCCAAGTGCCTGTCAGTTTTACTGAGACTCTCAGGCAATAAAACATTCTTTCCCTGCTAGCAGCCAGATAAGCGCATGCTTTGCACAGCTGCACTCGGTCATAGTTTTATAGTCTTTTCATTAACTCTGCATTAATCTCTACAAAACTTTGAATGTGTTTCTTGTGTCTGCAGCTCACAGCTACATGACTGGCACCACAGCCTGCCTGGGACTGGGTGCACTAGCAGCCCTTACCAAGGTTGGGAAGAAGGAAGGCTGGAGAATATCGGGAGCACCCAGGCTTTAAACTCTCACACTGACCTACACAATCCTCGCATAACCTTGTACATTGCTAAAATATCTCCTGTTAAATAAAGTTAAAATAAAAAATATATTAAAGGTAATACAGTAAATCTGTAATTTATTATTATTATTAGTTTATTTGGCAGATGCCTTTATCCAAGTTAACTTGCAGGCACTGCAGGGCAAGACAAGGTTACAGTGCAAAAACAATATTTAAATTCAGTGTAGTTTACAGTAAGTGCAAATACTGCTAGAACACAATATGAGATAACTGATTAAGACGATTTGTATCTACGCGAGTGCAAGGATTATACAGCAAAGCTTTAGGGGACGATTTAAACTACGAATGGATTTAATTTTAAATATATTCCCTGAGGAGTATGTATATCCTCATTTTAAATGCTTTTAAACATATTGTTATCAAAACAACGCACCACTAAAATTGTACTTTTATTTTTTAAACAGAAGAGGGCAGTGCTGCCACACTGTGAACCAGCTTGCTATTGCGTCTTAAAAATTATTATCTCTGGATAGCCCAATGGAAATGCAACATCTAATTTCCAATAAGATCAACCCAGTGCACAGAGGAAACCTCACATTGAATTAGGCACAGTATTCAGTAAGTCATTAAGAATGAATGACACATTGCTGAAATCTTCATAGCGTGGATGTTGAAAGCACACTGGGATTACTTCATCATTCTTTAGTAGTTGCTGGTAACAGAAAAGACGCTAAAAAGAAAAACACTAAATACCTCCGCCCTGTTTTATCTCTAAAATACTCTTGCTTGTGTTTTCCACTAGTGGGGAGATTTATCGACACAGTGATGTGCGGGAAGGTTCTCCCATCTCATGACTGGGGCTGATTGTCTCTTTTACACCCAGGACTCGGGAGCGGATATCAGCAAGCTCCCGGCCCCTCCAGCCCTCTGGGAGTCTGCTTCAGCTCACCAGGCGCCTGGCCAGTAGGATCCACTGTAGCGCGATGAGGAGAAACAGACCCTGTTGTTTTTGCCTCCCTACTCTGCGGGAGCGGCAGAGCAGGCTATTAAATAATCAAAACTCAGAATCGTGGGTCAGTTCCACAGCAAATAAACGTAAAGCTGAATCAGAAAATATGGGTTACTTTCCAAAAGCAAATGGGTTGCATATGTGTCTCATGTTGGATCTTAATGTAATGCAGTTCTTGGAAGGAATCGGCAAGATAAACAGTTGTAATAATCAACAGTGCTGTAGTTAAGCAGTTGGTTACAAACTTGTCTTGAGTGGCATAAAACAATGGTTGTGCATGATGAGATTTTCAGAAGGAGACGTGGGATACAGCAAGATCTTAAATGCCATAGTGGTCAGTTCATTTTTAACTGTATTAAGGTACAGGGGTTGCATTATAGAAATTAAACCATGTGACTACATTTCCATGTGTTCTTTTTTGTTAAGTCATCAGACATATTGCAACACAAATACATTCTATTGCTGAACAAACTCCAGAACCTGTATGTCATGGTTTTTCAAGATATATAAATATGCTTGACCCTGACTGTTAAGGTAGACTGTTGGGATGGGCAACTTTTTGTTAATCTTTTGGGCTCCATTGCCTGTTACTTAACGTGGCTCTAGTTCAGTGGCCTCAGTATTGCGCCCGTGGGCCAATCAGTGCTGTGTCTGTGGTGGCACATGACAATCTGAAATACTGACGTAGTAGCAGAGGAACCAAAGCCTCTTCGTCGACTGTCCCGTGCTCTTAATCTCTACTTTTGTGCCATTTGAGAAATCAGCGTTTGAATGTCTTTTATTTAAAGGACAGTTATGAGGCAGTTATGCCCAGGGCCAAAACACTGCGCTCACCGCTGCTCTGGATGAACTTGTGATTTCTGGATGGATGGATGGAGGGAGGAGGAGGAATGATGGAATCTGGCACATCTGCCAACTGGCGCAGCCTCTGGGGAGGGAAAAAAACAATTAAGAGGGATTTCCATTATTTGGAGAGAGTCGTAAACGTTGATCCCAGTGCAATTAAAGGATTTTCAGAACTCGGTCTGCACTTGGGTCCTGTCTGCTCTTTGAATTCTTTTCAAAACAATATCTTAGAGACAAGACCCAGAACAATGAATCTAGTTGGGTATGTGATCCGGAGCTTACACACCAGACTGGGAACAGGAAATGGAATGTCACTTACCATCCTGGAAGCTGCTGCTGCTGCAATAATAATACATGAATACGCCTGCTTCAGGAGCACAAGGCTTCATTTCATTTGCAGGACAGTTCACAATGGCTTCTGGGTGACTGAATAAAATGTGCAATTGGATGGTGAAAAGTACAGAATGAAAATTATGCACATTCCAGTTAAAAAATTCCCCACCGCACTGCACTGTTAGCAGCAAACCAGCCAAGATCTAATTGTTTGTATATTGCTGCAGCGAAGAAAGATAACCATATACCTGTCAGGCAAACAGCCTGCAATGCATTGCAAATCTTCATTCCAAAACTTATTACACAACATGCGTGTCTGCCAGAGCTACAGGAAAAGTGACTCACAGAGTGTTTTATATTCCAATGGAATGGGTTGTATTGCTTGTCATGGGAGCCCCTAGCACAAACCAGGGCTGGTGTAAGTTACACTGAACAAGCCTGTACAGTAATAGTGAAAATGATGGGGCAGTGAATGTCACAGTACAGTAGGTGTTGGGAAACGCACCCTTTTCTTCAAACCACAGATTGCCCAATCTGATAAGGAGTAGTAAGGACTCATCACATACCTGGTGATGCTTGGGAATCAATTTTTCAATTATAACAACAACAAAAAAATTGTCGTTCTACCGATAGCTCTTCTGTAGCTGCCTTTGTGACACCCTTGCCTCTTTGTACGAACCACCGCATAGCCACTGCAGTGGCACTGTCTTGCTATTGAAGATCATTTTGGAAGGGAAGACAGACATGGCTTCAATGCCCTTGTAATCTGTTGAAGTAGTTTTTGCATGTCATGCTTTATTTTATAGCACTAATGAAGAGAAGTAAAGTCAAAGGAATACGCAATACGTCTAGATTAAAGAGTAAGTAGATTCAGATTGAATGTTTGAGATTGCTGTAGTTTGGCTGGAAGTACGCTGCTCTGCACTAGATGGTGCTGCAGCTGCTTACTAATCCAAAGACACTAGCTTATATTACATATGCCCATGACAGGCAACAAGAGCAGGAAAGCCGCTCCTGAGCTCCTTAACACAGAGTTATCACAAGAATACACGCCGTCTGAGCAAACGCAGCAGGGCCCTTGTGAAAGTTTCCCCTAGTAAAAGCCAAGCAAAGTGTCATAAAGCATAGTGAAAACATGGCAAACCAAAGTAAACTATGGTAGATGCATAGTATAACAATGGGAAAAGCATGGTAAAACTGCAGAAATGTCTTGCAAAAGTACAGTGATAAACTTTTACAAGGGTGACCCACCGAGAATGATCGCAAACATCAAGAAAAGATAACAGTAAATATATGTAACGTAGTGACAAAATATACTACAAAACAAAGATGCTGCAAACACTGAAACCGACATAAAACACTGCGCGTTCAGTGTTTTCTGACTCCCTGAAATTCAGACAAATCCAACCTGCGCCCTTCACAAACGCAACGGACTCCTCCGAGAATTCTGTGCCGCAGTGAGAAAGTCAGAGGACAGTTCTCTGCCAAAAAAAAAAATTAATAACTGTGCTATGGAATTCAAAAACGGCTTTCTTTAGAGTCATAAAACTCATAGTGGGAAACTAAAGGCCCCTTGTGAAGCACTATAGTTACATCCAGGGCCTCGGGCAATATAGTCCTCTATTAGTAACTAGTTCTTCCCTCGGGGGCCATCGTTTCTCACATTACACCTCCTCTCCAGTCCATATTTACTATATATATATATATATATATATATATATATATATATATATATATATATATATATATATTCACAAATTTCTCTTGACAAAGGTATGTTAAAACATTGGTATTTTTAACAAGTTCATGTCTCCACAGTTTTAAGAAATGCAAGTATGTATTCACAGGGTGTAGTTTGGAGTGGGGTGTGGGGCTGATGATGGGTGAAAGAGTTACTGTACATTCTTTACCAAGCTGGAATTTCCATTCTGTGAGTCACTGGTGACTCATGAGGTAGGGAAGGGGAGCCATGGAGTTCTGAGGATCATGTGGTAGACTTGCCTTGACATGCACTTCCATACCGCAAGGGGTATAGCCAGTGCCTTGACATGCACTTCCATACTGCAAGGGGTGTAGCCAGTGCCTGGACATGCACTTCCATACTGCAAGGGGTATAGCCAGTGCCTTGACATGCACTTCCATACTGCAAGGGGTGTAGCCAGTGCCTTGACATGCACTTCCATACTGCAAGGGGTATAGCCAGTGCCTTGACAAGCAACCCAGGGTTTCTCTTTCAGGCAGTAGTGTAGTCGAGGGTAACCGTGGGTACACACGTCTCATTTGGAAAATATGCCGTTCACCTCTTCTCATTTAAGGAATAAAATGCACTCAAATCTGCAGAGCAAGCATCATCGCTCCTGACAGGGAGGGATCCAAAAAGGATCCAAAAATATCTGAATGAATTTTCACTAAGCAGAGCAAATCGAGATTGTTTCGAATGTGTTGCTTGATCTATTATTATTATTATTATTATTATTATTATTATTATTATTATTATTATTATTATTATTATTATTATTATTTAGCAGATGCTTTTATCCCAAGTGACTTACAGAGACTAGGGGGTGAACTATGCATCACAACTGCTTCCAATAGGACCTCGGTTTTACTCATCCGAAGGATGGAGCACAAAGAGGTTAAGTGACTTGCTCAGGGTCACACAGTGATTCAGAGGCTGAGCTGGCATTGAACCTCCTGGTAACAAGCCCCTTTCTTTAACTACTGACCACCAAGCCTCCATTCACACGGTGACATTTAAAAAAAAAATAGAAAGCATTGTTAGATAAGTTGCCGGATGGTTAACAATCTCCAGATTCTATATGGAGACCGACGTGTGACCTTCCTCTCTGTGTGAGTATTCATGAAGACGCAGAGTTGAGATCAGAGTGTGGGGGATTTACTGTAGTGTAACAATAAGAAGGATAAGACAGAAGCCACCAGGGCCAGGATGAAATTAAAGAAATCAATGCGAGAAAGGGATTCATTATCTGCTTATTCCTTCAGCCCTCCCTCCCTTAATGGAATTATGAATTAACTCAGGTAATGAGCGGGGAAGTGTGGACTCAGGTTTCATCCTCTAATGGATCTGAGAGTGCAGCATCGTGTGTTCCTCCCAGACCCTATCACCCAAGCACGCCTGCTTAAACTCAATTACCAAGTCATTTAGAGAGGCATCTACATTCTAAAACCCCGCGGGATACATTCAGTGGGGACTGTAATGAGAAATCAAAGGACCTCAATGATTTTGCACAAGCTGCGTGCCTTCGCTCCCAGTCTCCTTGATTGCAATGCGCGGACACCTCTTCGATTAGAGTCCATCTTCACCAAGACGCCAAGGTTAAGGATAATCCGCTGTTATTACCTCGTCTCGTTCTCTACCCTTGAAGAAGGACAGAGGTTTATCTAACTTGTGCGCAATTTACGGTGCTGGCCTTGAGGCGCATTAATCTGCATGGGTGTGAAAGTATAGCATTCAAAATAGTGATCTTTTAGTGTCCCGGGGTGAGCAGGTGGCACCTCTAATGGTCACAGCTGTTGGTGTGGTCCTACAGTGGTTAACATTTTCATTAGTGGACAATGATATTTCAATTGTATAATCAAATGCATACTGGTAATCCATTGCGATCCCATGGGATTTGAGTACCAGACAGTGTGCTGCTGTGTCAGCACCTCTACGTGTTCCCAATCCACTGTGTTGCCATCGCTGGTAATGCTGAAGTCTGATCCTGCTTCTGCTTGGGTTTCTTCCAGGTGCTACAGTAGTAATGTAATAGGATCCTGGTGGTTTTCAGCAAAGCTTTCCGTCAGCCCCAGAATGGAAGTGTAGGAAGGAAATAAATGGAGAGGTTCTGATGTGACAATCCCTGGAATGCTGTCCGTTCAGCTGCAGAATTCTCATTTTGGATTGCAGGATTCTGGAACAGGTGAGTTCTCGCTTGATTCAGTCTTGATTGAGTTGTTCTCAGTGGCTTCTGGTAAACATCAAGGGGTTGGTTCCATTCCAGGCAGCAGATGCAGGGGCGGCTGGCCAATGATCTGTCTGGAAGGAAAGCAGTAAGTTACCTCAATGGAGGACACGGCTGCTTTATAATCACCTGCCACAAAGCGCAGTCCTCGCGGGGGACAGTGAGAACGAGGAGGATCAGCGTTTCATAAATAAAAGCCGCCGCAAAGCTCGCTTGAGATGAACAGCAGATTCAGGATTCAGCAGTGCGGCAGGATTGATCAATATGCAATATGATATATGCAAACAAGCGAAGCTGAACGAGCATTTGTGGCTGTTTTTAGTTTATTTACCTCGCCCAGACCGGCGTGCTATACCTGGGGAGAGGCAGAGGAAACGAGGCAAAAGACAAATCTGTGTCTCTTTCTTTAACCGAGCAGTATCATGTTTTAAAAATGTAAATACATGTTTCCTGTGCTCACTATTAAGACCTGTGTAAGCAGTGGGATTGCATACCCTATAAGACTCACGGAATACTGCAGGTGCAGTTGAAGAGCAGCCGCAAATGACATTTTAATCACAGTAGAGCGTGTTTTAGGTTATTTAGGTAACAGTGGGGTCCGGATCTGATGAGCTCTGTGATTGGGAGAGGCAATAAACAAATCGTCCTGCAACATTAAAATACCATTAGTTCCTAACCTTAGCAGCGATGCACCGGGGAGATTCGGTTTCCAGCATCCACGATGAAGAGCACAGATTTAAACGTGGGCTGTCTCTCGTTGAGCGTGGATTCCAGGGAGCTGAGATTCCACATGGAATTGAGATGCTTTGCATGCTCTTAAGGAGCGCAGTCTTGTAAGCAGCATCCCTCCCACCCCTCTCTATTCTAACGTGTCAGACAATGCATTACAGTTACTGGGGCATGCTGCCTGTTCCTGTTAAATGGGAACAAATGCATAAGGTGTGAGATCAAGAGGAATTAAGCCTTGTTTAAACATCCCTACCGTCGTTCATTAGAGCCCATCTGGGACTGGCTGTGCTGAAAGGGATTAATCAGCAGAGTGGAAAGGGAATATTAATGTGGCTCTGTTGATGTAAAACTGTTTGACAGCTTTGAATGTGCATTAATGGGATAAGGGAAACTGGAGATTATTTAGACTTGAATTTATTAAAACACTAAATATTCGGCATGCATTAATCAGTATTATTAATTACTGTTTAGGGATTCCACTGATTGATGTTCAGTTTTTAAGTTTGTAATTACATATTTGAATACTGTATCACGCATCGTGGCACCTCTAGTGGCTGGACCAAAAATGTGACATTTGGAAATGTGACATGAAATACTGTACTGCTATAATGGCATCTGGCAGACTTTTTGCAAAATAATTTTGTAGTTTCTGCGATTGTGCAATGTTAAATTATGTTCATATATATATATATATATATATATATATATATATATATATATATATATATATATATATAAATGATGTCTAAATCCTAAAATTCTAGGTGATGCTAAACTTTTGGCCACAGCTGTAGGACACCTTTTTCTTTGGCATATCTCCAGAGTTTTTTTTTTTAATGTGTGTGTTGAAACTTTCAAGGGCACTGAAGGGCGCAGAAGCACTAATTCCCTCTGTGCTACATGGCAGATAAAACAATAGAGACTGTTAGTCTTTAGTCCTCCTGGGGCAATAGGTGTGTTACAGCAGTGAGGTGACATTTCTATTTCAAACTGAAAATAATGCCAGCATGAAGTACACAGTAAATGTTCCAAGTATTCCCAATTATCGTTGGATGTTACAACGAAACAGACATTGCAAGAACTTCCAGCATGATATTCACTGACACTGCAACTGACTGCGAGATAATGAGAGTCAGGGAATCTATTCTGGGTCACCCCAGGGCAACAGCGCAGGAAAATGTTTGTACTGACAATGACATTTTACTAACTGAAGATGAGTAAAGCAGGCTTCTGGTAGCGGCTGTGTCTTTATCAATGCCTACAGACGAGTTGTTGGCTGTATTGATTCGCTTCTTAGAAGGATTTGGCAAACAGGATTAGGAGAATCTTCCAATCCTGATAGACCGAGATAGGGGGTGAAGCCTGGGTCCGATCAATGAAGGTTAATCACTCAGCTGACAGAACAATAGTTTAACAGTTCACACAGATTGCAAGGCTCTAAGGGAATGAGCTTAAACTGCAGATCTATAGGATCCTGTCATCAGGAACGAAGCGCAGTGTTTGAAACTCCCAGATATAAGCTTGGTGGGACCCATGCAAAATACCATGTGATATTCCACTGTGAGCTGGAGGCTACTCTTACTGCATATCTTGAAATAAAGTATGATTGATGAATCATCACACAAGTAGATATAATTGCTTAGATTTACAAAAGGATTCATTCAGGGCTGCTTTCATTTGATCATTCTTTCCAAATTCAAAACACGCATGCCAAGGAAATGTTTAATCAATGCGTTTAATCTATGCCCAATCTCTATAGCATTATTTTACTGATGCAAAGGAATGCATTTATTGTTATACAAAAAAAAAAAAAAAACCTTCATTCACATTACAAATAATTGAACATGAAGCCCCTTTAAGTTTAACCTTTGCTGTGGTTACATGGATGCTTCTGGGGGTAAAAGCAATCCAATTGAAGCCCAGCCTGATTACGGTCTATGCATGCCAGCAGTGATTACATTGACTTGGAAGGGTTTCTTTTATCCTGATTGCAGCATCACCTTAATGACAGGATCATCTGCTAAGTGTCTCTCGCAGCTCTTGTCATTGCTCTGTCCGATTTGTTGTGTCGCTTCATTCATGCCAAAGTGATGCTCTTCATAAGTGCCTGGTATTAATAGCACTGGCAGCCACTCTGTCTATAATTAATAGCAATGTGCTCATTGTTATCTTAGCACTGATTGAGATATATATATATCCATGAATACAGCGACAGTGTGTCTACTTAAGCTCAATACTCTTTGGAAGGGGCCGTTCAGCACACCATGATTTCTCAATGAGCACTGTGCTGTTTCAATGATTTTGAAAAGCTTATGTATGTTACTTATGTTTAAGTAAACTTTGATCTTACTGCTGGTGCACGATTACTGTCCTTATACAAGCTTACCACAGTATTTCTGCACTGTATTTGTGCAGTTTTCCCATGGTTATACTATGCGTTTAGCATGGTTTGCCATGTTTATTAATACGCTTTACCGTGCCTCGCTATTGTCCAATGGTTTCCAATGCTTTAGACTGCCTTCACTATGCTTTATAACGCTTTGCTGTGCTTATGCTAGGGACACTTTTATAAGGGTAGCTCAAGAGCATGGCTGTCAGCAAGGATGCATTCCCAGCATGCACCTGAGATCGGCAACATTGGACATTGGGAATGGTCCTTAGAAATGTACTTGATGGCTTTAGTTCTTGCTGATCCATAAACTACAGCTGGGAATTGAACTTGTGACTGCGTGCTGGGGTCTCTCTGAGTTTCTTGGTATCCGGTATGTACCAGCATGTGTAAGCCACAGTCACACACTAATACATTCATTAAGTGAAATAAAAAACTGAAATCATAACAAAGCCATTCAGCGCTGCCAGGTTATCAGTACCAATCCCTACGACAAGGACATGTGCAATTCGTTTTAAAGCAGGGAGGGAGTTCCCTGAGCAGCGCGTCTGTGATTTAGAAAGCTTGTCAGGGAATGTTGATACCCACTGAGGGAGCCTCTGAAACACACTTTTTAATCTAAATCTGATATTCAATACGAAACGCTGTCCGCTTGCCTTTTTAAAACACAGCTCAAGCCCACTGGGGCCAGTGAATACCTTACAGAAATGATGAGGCAGCTCTTGGTTTGCTGTGCAGTTTTTTCAGAGAACAATAAGCAATGCCTTTAAACTCACTGCAAAAAGAAATGTAAAGAATCAACACTGAGTGGGATTACAAGCCCAGACCCTTGGAAACGTTTCCTGTAGTAAAGTTGCAAGATTGTTTTGCAGTTTGCCAAGTTTGTTACATTTTGCATAACTGTGCTTTGGCTTTTTTTTTTTACCAGCAATTCCTACTGTACACCATCAAGTTAGTAGCTTGTTAGCTAGTCAAGTTTGCAGTAAAACCTAAAATGGATCAAACTGCTATACAACTGGTGCATACTTCTCGAGCTTCCCATTGCTTACACAATGCTGGGGAACCCTACCTCCGTAGCGCCCTAGGAAACAAAGCCTCCTAGTTTGCTGGTGCATGTGCTGTAACAGTGTTTTTCGTAGGCTGACATTTCCAGTAATGGTAGTTTAATGCCACAGGGTGAGGTAGCTGGGAGCCCCCGATGTGAGGAGCACTGAGGTCAAATCCAAAGCGTCTGTGTCCAATTAGAGGGTGGGGAGGAGGGTGGGCTGTAACCCCTGTCACCTTCCTCTCTCAGCGAGGAGCACCAGTCCCTGTATTTCTACTCACAATGGAAAACAGGGCCCCACTTTGGACTCCCAGAGCCTCATAGATTGTATCCCTCATTTTTGACTTTCCCTTTCGGGCAAATGTTGAAACACGTTACCCGAAGTGTCTCTAATTACTGTGTATTTACATTGTAGTTTCTTAGTAAATGCATGTGTACTGACACCTCATTACAATGTTATTATGCATAGTTTACAAAATACTGTACATGTGTACATTTTTTGCATGATATAACCCTAACCCTTTTCCGATACAATTGTGTACTTGCATATAGCGTGCAAAACGATCTACCCATTAAGTATATTGTAACTATGCATAATACAATTGTAATGATGTGGAAGTACACATGCATTTACTCTGTAACTACAATGTAAGTACACAGTAATCAGAGACACTGCATGTGAAGTGTTAACATGTTGAAATAGCAGACTTCCAGCTGCTCTAGTGTCTGGTTTTCTTTGGAGATCACGCTACAAGGACCCTGTCTTGCTGAGCTCCTGAGCTGTGATGCGCTGCCAGGTGGAACGGCTTCAGGCAATGCGTTAAATGGCATCAATGCCTCTGCATTGTTATTCTAATATGATCGTTAGTATGGTGTCTTTCAATTAAAAATGAGTGAGTAGTGATTTTCTGGAAGGAAAACAAACCCCTCTGCCTTTAATCCTGTTTTATAGCTGGCAATTTTTTCTTTTTAAATTGCATTTTTTTTAAAAAGCATTTGCGCCGTTTATTTGGGAGGCTTGACAACAGAACCTAGTTAATAAAGTATGCTCACAAAATGTAGGATACCGACTGTGCTAACTGCTTATAATAAATACTTCTTTAACCAAAGCTCCTGGAATCGGAAATCAAATTGAAATCAGCCTGCAGGGATTGTGAAAGTACGCTAACAAGTAAGGAGGCCAGCATCGCCCCAACCTGAATCACTACAGACAAGCCAGCTGCAGCTGAAATGACTGAACAGAAGCATGGAGCAAGAAATATGTGAGTATCAGTCGGCAATTTCAAAAAACACAGGGAGCAGATCAATGCTAACAGCCTCGCAGCAGCCAGATAGACACAGCAGCAGTATGTCATCCTGGTTCAATAGATCAGGCTTTCTTTCAATTTAGTTTTCCCTAGAAACATCAGTAACGAGCTGTTCTTTTCTAAGACATGACACGGTGCTGAATTCAATGCGGTCCAAACTGTATTAAACACAAACTATATAGATGAAACACTTGCCTATAGTTACCAACCTGATGCTGCAAGCATGTTGTAATGTATAAACGTTAGCTGTCTCTAATTACTGCACACTAACACAGTAGTTAGTAAATGCATGTGTTACACGCAGAGACAATGTTATTATGCATAGTTACAATGTATTTCTTAATGGGTAAATCTTTTTGCATATATGTAAGTACACAATTGTTTCAGATGGTTAGGTTAGGGTTATATCATGCAAAAAGATTCCCCCCCCCTCTTGGTTGTGTTTTGAAATGAACTGCGTAAGGGAAAGTTAAAACAGCAAAATCGATACAGAATGCAGTCCTGGAGAACACTAGCAAGTCTCTTTTTTTTCCTGCCAAGTCATTAAAAACATTTTGTCTTTTATATTGGTGTTGGGTTACTACTGCGTGTTATTTATACCAAACACTGTCGAAGATAGAGGCTCCCAGCCTTAACAGGGCGAGGGAATCTCGCAGAGAGGCAACTGTTGCAACAGGAGCAGGTTATTTTGTGGCTTGCTTGTGTGGCTCATTCAGGTTTGCCAAGCCGTTCCACTCCATTGTTAATCACCCATAACTTTAAACACTCAGTCATAACTGTGTGGTGATAAAACGAAGGGGAACTTCCAGGAAACAGCAACACGGATAAAGGGATCTCATCGATTGGTTTCCCATAGCATTCGATTTGAATTCAGGTGCCAAAAGTTATTTTCATCACTGTTTTTTTTTTTTTGTTGAATTGTGCACACCTCGCCCCCCTGCCACCTTCAGGGCTGTACTGAGGGGAGTCTTGTTGCATTTCCTCCCTCTCTCCTGCATTGAGGACTTATGCAAAGAAGAAGATCTGTGCTCAAAGAAACATGTAGATTGCAGCATGAAAATCTCCCAGTGAATGCTCAGAGTACTACACCATTTGTCTAAGCAGCAGTCATTAGTTAAGTAGAAATAGTTCATCTGGTTGAATGATGCTTGCAGCAACACCAGCACTGTAAATACTTTCACACCCATTTGTTTGATGGCCCACCCTCCTGTCTCAGAGTTCACGGGCCCCACACAAGGCTGTCACAACCCCAACACTGTGTCTCAGTACTCTGACAGCTCCGGTGGCTGTGGGTGGGAGGCATCAGGCTCCTTAAACAGACAGGGTTCAAGGATCCTGGGGCTAATCGAGGGGAAACATCGGGAACGTTGTTTTGACAGTTCCTGAAAAGTGGTATTTGGGAATCTTAAGGTTCAGCGAAAAGCTCTTTCCCTTTGTGACAAACGCATAGCCTGCTGGCCCTGCATACCAGTGCACGGTGCTAGAGCCTGATCATAATGTATCCCTGCCATTCCTATGTGACAAAACATATAAGGATTGCATTTGATTTCAATCTGTTTTAATGCTGTAGTCCCTGTAAGAATGTGGAAACTCCCTGTTGCCCTGTCAAGCTTGATAGCTCCCAGCAGTCAGCTTTTGGGTTATTGTAAATATTGCGTGACAAACACAATGCAGAATGAAGACAGGCTGTGCTGTTACTGCAGCAGAAATTGGGTAGAACAAATAATACAGCCATGGGTTTTATATGCAGGGTGATGAAATAGAGCTAGGTATACTGTCTATGGCATTGCTAATGGTTCAAACTTCTAACCAATGAAAGGGACAGGTGGACCTCATACATGACATAGTACCACATACAGAAAATATCTTGTGTAATTTTCACATACAACACTAAGATAGGCCTATTACATTATTATTATTATTATTATTAATATTATTATTATTATTATTATTATTATTATTATTATTATTATTATTATTGATTATTGAAGGTGACTTACAGGTGTTAAAGGACAGTACAGTATTACAATGCAAGATTCATATTTAAATACAGTCTAGTTTACAGAAAGTGCAGATAATACTACTAAGTACAATACAAACTAGGATGCAACAAGCAAGGATCACAGCGAGTTATATCTACAATGACATATTAATAGTGCAATAATGCAAGGATGGTGCATGCACTATCTGTCTCTTTATCTCGGCACAGTATTTCCCGACGTGTCTAGGTCATGGCAGTTCTTGTTTCGTTAAGGCTATCCAAATATTGGTCTGACAGGTCGGCCCCCCATTCCTTCACCTCAGTGTTTCCAGATCAGCAAGCTTTACAGCTTTTCGTTTTCCTCACTCCCGCCCCCCACCGCGCTTCTCCCTGTTCTGTGTATTTTTGCAGGAGACTGATGGTGGAGATGATTAGCCTGGCTTTACATCTGCTGCTGTCACAGCCTTTAATATCTCTGACCTCAAGGGCAAGCTCAAGGTTGGACCGCAGGACTGGTGCTAAATGAACTAAGGAGAGCCATGTGGCTTTCTCGTGGCATTGAGGCTCTGATGTCAGTTATCAACGTTAGGCTTACTGTAGATTAGTCCTAGGTAGAGGCAGTCCAATTCTGCAGAAAAATATGCTGAAATTTTAAGTCGATATCTGTGGAGTTCTACAGAGAATCTTATGTGTCTAGTATTAATCGTGGCTTATAGAAACGTCAATTAAGGAAGCATCATTGTATCGAACAATTTATGGGTTAAGCGCTTCCAATTTAATATATCAAGTGTTTAAAATCTTTAGACACTATCAAACAAATACATCACGTCACACGAGACTTCTTATTGTGTCACCTTTTCAAAGCCTCAGCCCCAGTCTTTAATTAACTCCTACTTTGTGAAGGAGACGAAACACCTGTGAATTTAACAAAACTAGAACCGTACAACTAAGCTGTATATTTCAGGTCACTAGCAGTGTGTTTATGATAATGATGGTGCTGATGTAGCTGCAGAATATGGCGATTCTGTGGAAGAATGTGAATTCTGCGGGAGAATGGAAATTCTGCGATTTCCGAGGAATTCCGTTATCCTCAGAACTGGATTGCCTCTAATCAGAGCTTATCACAGACAGCACTCTCGGTTTTATGGGTGTCTGAGGTGGGAAAAGAAAGGAATTTTGTATTAGAAGACAGTCATGTGGAATCCATACCACTAGGATAAACATTTTTATTGGACCAGCATAGATTCAAGTTAAGGTAAAACTATAAAAAGTCAAAAAGCCACTGGCCAAAATGTTTTGTCTGCTTGACTTTATTACAGTTTTACCTAAGAATTATTTTTAATGACGGGTTAAAATGAAGGAACCCTGTTTGTGTCCATTGGTATAATGATAGCAGAATGGGAAGAGTTTGTATATTCTGGCATACCAGTAGTATCACAATGGTCTGAATCAATATACACACCACTTACATTATCATGGTACCAATGATATAACAGTAACACTGCGCTGCCATTGCTGCCCGTTCCGAATCAGGAGGGTGATAATGTCAAGTATGTAGGAATCTCTTTAGAAGGGACAGGATGAGATTCAATTCCCAGATGTTCAGTGGTGGAGGTAGAGAAGGCAGAAACAAACCAACCAGAAAGCATGCATTAGAAACAGACGTGCAGCCTTTAGGGCAATATACTAAACACATGACCTCACAAGCAGGTTTCCTACCACACAAAACTCATGCTTGCATACTACCCTATCAAAACACCATAGTAGACTACTGCATAAAATACTATTACCTATATTGCACAGCTTGTATATAACACGCAGCTATCAGGAATGAATGATTCAAAGGGGAACTGCTTTTGACTCAAACAGCAATGTTCTGCATACAGTAATGTAAAAGACCCCCCCACCCCCACCCCCACCCCGCTGCTCAATAGAAATCTAGACAACTGGTCTCTTGAGATTTCCTTCCCATTATTATAAATTAGTGAAAGTGTCTGATTTACTGTATCATGTGTGCAAAGTAGAGAGACTACATTACAATTGATTTATTTTTCCATGATGTGATTGTCTAGTATTCTTCAGTGGCAATTTAGTGGCACTTCAATGGAAGCACAATGCTTCAGGCATTCAGTTTGGCTTACTTGAAGTGATTGTAGTTCTGTATACCGCCTATTACATCGTTTGCACTTCCGCTGGCTACATAGGTCTCAGGTGCGCAGTTTTGAAAGGAACACGTATTTTAAAAATGGGATTTCTGGTACTGCAATTAGCTTAAAGAAAGTTCTCAGTTTTCATGTCTTATTCTCAGGAAATCTTTTCCAAGGTCTCAGTAATGTCTTCTGGATCAAAGCAGATTACTGGCTGAAATGTCACTCAATGGGGGCAGCTGGTTGATTAATGATGACACACTTGGTATTTTCTCAATTCTCTTAATAGAAACAGATGCCTGTCAGTTTGTTGGAACTCCCATCTGATGGCAATATGGAGCCGACACGGATGATTAGCTGTTTATGTAAACACATGTGCATGAGGGTGCGTGTGCATGCATGAGGGTGCATGTGCTTGCATGAGGGTGCATGTGCTTGCATGAGGGTGCGTGTGCGTGCATGAGGGTGCGTGTGCGTGCATGAGGGTGCGTGTGCATGCATGAGGGTACGTGTGCTTGCATGAGGGTGCGTGTGCGTGCATGAGGGTGTGTGTGCGTGCATGTCTGTGTGTTTGTGCATATGGGCTGTGAGGAGCCAATACATTTTGGGACATTTTTAGTGTCAGGGATGATAACAAACAGAAAACATCTGTAACGAACAAGAAAACAAGCATGACTGTTCAAATTGCACCGAGTCCACTTCTAAATCCCACTCCAGATGCTAATGTTTCATTTAACAGTGAACATTTTAGTTTAAAATGCTTGGACACTGTCTTCCAAGCTAATCTAGTTCATGTCCCTCTAACCCAATTGTTTGTTTGCGTGCAAACGAGGGAATGGAAGCATTCTGATTATGTGTAAAGATGTTCAAAAGCGAATTGTCTCCATTGAACATGTAGACATCTCCCCAGCATACTGTGCTCTTACATCATCGGCTCATTACTGAGATCAGAGTGCTACATTAAATTGAAATCACCCTGTATTTTGACAGTCTGCTCCCTAGGTCACAGGGCCTCTTTTTACATCAGTTAATAAAAGTCACACTGACAGCACAGCCCTGATGAGGATGAATGCCTGGGTTTAACACATGTGCAAAGCAATCTTACATTTAAAAGCCAATTACTCAAGTGGGAAATGAGTGTGTCTCCTTATTTACAGCACATTATTTAGCTGGTAGAAAGAGGCAGCCAGGAGAGAGGTTTCTGAAGGGAGGAGGAGGAGCACAGCTGGAATAGTAGTGATGTTCTAGGCAGGGAGCACAAGATTTGTAGAAAAGTGCTTCTCGTTGCCATAAAAGGCGGTTGGCAGTTCTACAGACTCCTCCTACTTTGTCATGATTGGCTGAAGAAATTAATATTAAATGAGCTACTTCTGCTCTGAACAAACTATCAGATATCCAGCTCCCCACCCAATAACATAAAAACCTCCCCAAGCCTGCAGTTTAACTCACTTCATTTTAATACTGGTATATTTTATTATTAAGATGTATTTAGCTCTGGCCAAAGGTTTAGCATCACCCTATAGAATTAACGCATTTTGCTTCATAAAGGTGAATGAAACCTGCTGAATAATGTTACGTTAACATATTGAATTACATACTGCGTTGTAGTTTTCCATATACTTAACAAAAAACTGACCAAAATTGAAATTTCATAAATCTAACATGAAATACTGTACTACTATTATGGCTTCCGGTAGACTTTTGCAATATCATTTTGTTGCTTCTTTGATTACATGAAGCTAAATAAAAGATCAAAATTATGCTCCTATAGTTTATTTTAGATTATGTAACTTTTGGCCAGAGCTGCAGATACCATACGCTACGTATCATAGGAAAACTCTCTGCAGAGCTGCTCAGGAATAAACATGAAAGAGAAATGATAAACCTGAATCAACATCAGCCAATTGCAGTTCAAAGTGCCCTCGAGAGTGAGTAACAGTGCAGTCTGCTGAAAAGCAACATCCCTTCTGTACAAAACCATTGTTCAGTGGGCTTACCATATTGCTCATTCTTTGTGGTTTGTAAGAACTTTCACAGAACACTGACAAAACCACGGCTTCAAGGTGTGGTCCCGAAATGAAAAACTCTGTTATGCAGTCCAACTTTTCCAAGCATCACTTTTTAAAACTAAAACAGTATAAAGCCACCCCCTTCCTGCTAGTACGGAAGACATATGGAAGACGCAGATGCATGATGCCCTCATGAGGATGCCATTTTCCTCCCCATGTAAAGCAGTGTTTCAATATTTCCTGCATGAAACTGTGAAAGGGGAACTGAAGCTACCTGAACCCAACTGAATCCCGTCTGTTAAAAGTGTAAAGTATTGCACACTATAATGCTTTCGCAGCTAAACTTTATCCAGAGTTAAGGTAGTCCCACAGATAAATAATTTACAGTGCGCTGAGGATGAGAAATCTGATACGCCCTGTAAAACGTCTCCACAGCCATTCATCTTGTTAAAAAAACAAATCCAAGGGAAATGTTATGAGAATACCGATAAGGGAAACACACTCTGTAAACCCCACTGCTGCTCTTTTTGCATGCTATAACCTTAACCCTATCCCTAACTTTTCTGATACAACTGTGTACTTACATATATGGTGCAAAAAGATGTACGCGTTAAGTACATTGTAACTATGCATAATAACATTGTAATGATGTGTAAGTACACATGTATTTACTAAGTAACTGCTATGTAAAGACACAGTAATTAGAGACTCTTAATATAAAGTGTTACTGAACGTTCTCATTAATGTTTTACTTCAGCAGCATTTTGGATCAAACTCTCCTCTATAAGCGTTCAGTCAGTTGATCCAAAATGACGCCTTTCAGAAGCTACTCTTTATAATGCTCTGAGCAGTGAATCGCCCGACCTTATGCCTGCCACTTTCCCTGCTCTCCCCCTTGAGCGCTGTTTCAGGAATTGAAAATAGAGCCGTACCGCAGTGTAATATTATTTCACTTCTGGGATCCGGGTTCAAATTCAGCCCCCAGTTGCTGTAAATCTTTCTGTTCTCAGAGCTGTAAAGGGAGCTCATTAGTAAGGGTTTACAGGACCCCCATATCAACAGTAGGGCAAGTGATACATTTTAATAGCTGCATCTGGTAAAGATCGACCTCTCTCTCTCTCCCCCTGCAATGTTATAAATATATATATCTGACCCGAATGCAATCCTAGTAAGCACTGCTAAATTAAACAAACCTTCTGCACAGATCAAGCATTTTCTTATTTCCGTTTCCATCATCACAGAACACACATTAGGCTGAGTTTCTTGCTGTGAGCTTTCCTGGAAGTTTGGAACTGCATCTGGTTTCTATTTTATTGAAGAACATATTGTGTGGGGTGGGGGGGTGGGGGGGGAGGCGGGTGAGCAATAGGCTGTTACATTAGTGAAAGTTAAAAGGGCAGTTTATAGGGGGAAATACCTCCACAGGGAAAGGTGCCAGTGTTACTGGTGTGTTTAACACAAGCATTGTAACGCAGCTTTAAAAAAACATTTAAGTTTTACAGCATCGCCAGATAGCTTCCCGTTAGAAACGGGTGAAAATATTGCAGCACTGGTGTAAATGCTGAACATGAGTCCAAACCCCCGAAAGAGGAGCACTAAACTCTACTATGACTTTATATGCCTTTAGGATGTGCTGCTTGCACAATAGCCAGGAACTGCTATTAAGCAAAGAAATATTGCTCTTTGTTAACCTTTGAATTGGTCCACATGCTCCATGCATGGGATGACATCTGTACACAGGATAGGATGTGCTGCTACTTACTGATGGTGGTGTATCCAAAATCGTTATACAAATTCACATTGAATCTCTGCACTGAACTCCTAGTAACACATATAATAACTCCTTTGGGTTGCATCCTTTTGCTAAAGAAAGACCTCATTCTGCAAAACAAGTCTGAAAGAAATGAACATTGAAATGCCACGGTCTTCATAGCTGTACCGGCTGGACGAATAAATAGAATGTTACATACATGCAACTGCACAAATCCTGCTTTTATGGTTAATTTGGATCACCCCTCGGGGAGAGGGAGAGGAATGAATTGGACTCAAACATTGACAGGCTTTCCCATTCAAGTTGTTTGATTGTCTCAGTTTGACCAGAGGCGCTCTGCTTTACAAGCCAGCCTCAGAAGGTTCCGGTTCAGCGGAACAGTTCTAGAATCCTGGGAGTGACAGTGACAAGTGAATTCAGTGTTCCATTTGTTACAAACAAGCGACAGCATTAGGAATATGTGAATCAATAAGAGCACAGAACATCTTTATAATGCATACGCCTGTCAGCTGGGTTTAGCCACAACGTGGTCCTTTTGAGAACTCCTGTTATAGACGAGACAACTCTGCAGTCATGGTTTGTTAAGTGTCGCCCTTTAAGGGAACCCAGGCACAATGTTGTTCTGAAATGCATGATATGAGCTTGTTCTGCGAAACCGGAACAAATGTGAGGCGCCACGCTCTGACATTCAACTGAAATGAATGTATTATTATTGTAAAGAAAAGGGGGGAGTGGCGACGCTGGACCGAAGAACACACAGGATAGGGAGGAGCTGTCAATAGAACTACAATACACTGCCTCGGTCCCTCCCTGCACTGTATTGACACAAACTCCTTAACATTTGAACTGGACGCTATGAAACATTTAACACAGCATCATAAACAGAACAGAATCATAATCACACTGATAAAGGACGCAATATGCATGTATAACACTATTGCAATGACATTTGTTACTGCAGTATAATGTTGTAAACGTTATATTATTTTTAAGATCTCAATAATTTCAGATGAAGCGTAGATGTCTACAATGCCAGATATGCAGGCTGTGTTTTCGATTGCAGTTCATGATGTAATGATTATCAGAGGCGCGGGACACTGTCGTTTTTTCAAAGTGATTCATATGGATTATGTCGTCTTTGTGTTATCAATGCTACATATAGTGTCAAATAAAGCACAAAAATTTAAACCAAATTCCAACCAAAGGAAGTAAATAGGATTTAAAAGGTTAATATCCTCAAAATGACTTGATTAAAAAAAAAGAATTTGTTTTAGGCACACATTTTTACTAGAAAATACAATTTAAAAAATACTGCACGTTAAAAAGTAGAATCATTATCTGTTAACGACTTTAATTGCAACAATTATTAAACACATGCTTAGAAGAACCGTACTTTTTTTTACTGTCTGCATGAAGCAATGCACCACTGCCAGCCCCCTGCCTGTGTTTTATATGACCATGCCCTTATCCACACACTACAAACTACACCATGACCAGCAGAAATGTAAACCACATGCTCAAGCACCACATTTTATAAGTGTGCCATGTGCCCAGCGGTCACCCACTTGCTTTCTGTTGTAAAATAATCTCTTTGCGATATTCTAATAATTTCACAGTGTGTCTCAGAGGTGCAAGAAACACAAAAATCCCCAAAACGCTGTAAGATCAAAATAAAACAATAAAGGAAAAAAAAACACTCTCTGGTTCATGAAAATGTCCAACTCCATTTGCAAAGATCAGGACAAAAAAAAATGCCCATGATCGTAATATAAAATGGTGTTTATTGTGTGCATCGCATATACAGCAGGAACAAAGAAAAACCCTTCTTTGAAATAACAGCTGGCAATGAAAAGCATGGAAACGCTTCAAACATCATTGTGCTGCAGTAACAGGTAAAATACAAGAGTTGGACTAAAACCATAGCCCACGCATGAAGAAGTTCCATAACCTTTAAAAGAGAACACACAATCGCTGATCTATCTTTTTCTCTTCAAGATCTTTTAGTTCGGATGGTCAGGGGTTCATCTGTGCCGGATACAATGTGCAAAATAATAGGGAGAAGGGAAACACTTTATTTTAAAGAACTATTATAAACAAGCAATAATGCATCAATACATGTGTTATAAAGGATGTTATAAGCAATTTTTGTGACAGTAATAATAGGCAATACAGTGTGATAAGAACATGTAACTAATTATTACTTTACTATAGAAAAAAGAAAGATTTATGTATCATTTAATTGTTATTGTTGAAACTGGTGCTTGTTTAGAATCGTCAAAACCTTGAATAAATCATTTCTCTGTTTTATGAATGAACTTTGCCCTGAATTTTTTTGTTTTTGCTAATTAAAGAACCACACAGACCTATATAGAACTTCCAGTTTTGGAAAAAGAAACACGTCAATTGCGAAATGAGATGACAATTTCAATGTGCTTGATTCTCCGACCCTTGCGTCCATGGAAACGAGGTGCTGCGTTTGACAGGATGTTCTCACTTTAACAATGACACAAGCAGCCAGTTACCATGAAGCTTGTATATATTCAGCACTAATCTTCGGGTTTGCCAAGCACACGTGAAGCAGACCCACCAAGCTCAAAGCATTGAGCACAAGCAGGACCTGTCTGTGAACCACTCTCTCAATAAAGAGTTTCACTTGCGTTTAATCGACTATTGCAGTGGAGCTGTAAGGAGAGCTAATGCCTCCTTGCAGTGCCAAACCCCCAGTGGGATCAATTTTTGACTCAATTTTGGGAGGAGTTAAAGCATTGAAAAAGTGCTTGTTTAAAATATTATTTACGACCATAAAACAACCAAATGGAATTTGTGTTTCTGAAATGCACCTGTTAGCTTACGTGCCAGTCTGTTTGTAGGATTACCTGTTAATTGTTATATGTTTGTCACAAGATGCCAGTGAAATAAAACACTGGGTTGCCGGTTTTGCTTCCAGACCCTTGCAGTGGTGGTTTAACACCGACCACGTCCACTTTTTTTCCCTTCTCGTGGCTGCTGTTGTTTTCTGTTTTGAATTAGCTTTTTGGCTTTGTTTCTTTCCTCTAAAGATAGATTCTTATTATCGAAGCAATACAGCTTCAGCTTTTTTGTTTCTTCCATTATTTATAAATGACGAACACCACTCCCATAGAAAAAAATAAATAAAAATACTTGGAATTCCATTACAAATATACACACTGCCTGGCTAGCTGGCTGCCCAATTGGATTTGGCATGCCCTCCTGTTATACCCCGGGGCCCTTGATTTCTCTGGATGGACGAATGAATGCCGTAAGCGTCATTGCAAATCAAGCCCATCCAACAATGCTGTGCTTGTACCCCGATGGCGATGACTACTTCATGAGGTGGCGTGATCATTAAAATCATTTGCCTCTATTTAAAGAGGAGGTCATTAACTATTCAGGGATACCGAGATATTTAGTGATTAAGGGTTCTGAGTGGGACAAAAGGATACCATTTAATTGTGCGAGCAGATTTGGTTTTTGTTTGCATTAAGATGTATTATTTGTACCCTTTTCTAATGCCCGTTGCCTGCTTGCCTCAGATATTTCTTAACATACACACAAAAGCTTTTATTTATGAATGCCATTTTGCTGTGATTAAGACCAGCTTTCGTTCTCTGCGAAAGACAACTACACTGTTTGTTTCCATTACTTTGGCTACGTAAGAGGCTTAGAGCAGCCCCACCAAGAATTGAAGGGAGATTAATGCCAGAGAATAGACCAGATGCCATAATAGTTCAAAGATTTTGTCTTCAATTTTGAATCAAGTGTGAAGTCAATTGCATTGTTTTATAGGAAGAAACTACCCCCAGAATAATCTGGCTGCTCCTTCATGTAAATTGTTCCTGCCAAATGTATACTCTTAGTAATTATTGTAGACTTCCCAGGAAATTGCCTTTTTGCACTTATGGGCTCTTAGACTTCCATGGGAGAAGATGCATTGGGTTGGGTACAATGCGATACGGCACAAGGTTATTCTCATGTTACAGTCCCTTAGCTTGCGTGCGTGCACCTCTTGTTGAAAACTACCCCAGTGTTCGAATGGGTTTTACAAGAAGGTTTAGTTTCATTGCAGTTCATCATCTTACCCAGAACGGAATAGTCGCCTACAATCCTGACACTAAACCTTTAAAGGGCCATCATAAAAACACAAGTAAAACTTGACCAGGAGCCAGGGCCAAGGGGAGGTATTTTAAATGCTGTATTTAACAACGGCAGTGTCACAAGGTGGGGCATGTCTTTTTCTTTCTACCCCACAAGAGGGTTCTTGCAGTCTTGACATTCAGTGTCATACCATTCCTGGCAGTCATCTACAAAAAAACCCATGCATGTGTTCTTCATTGGTCGTGAGACATAGCATTTGGAGTACCAATGCACTTGCGTGTTAAAATCTTATTAAAAACCAATTGTGAACAACTGACAATTATCTAATCAGGGATAGCAAGATATTTAGTATGCCTCATTTGCAGCAATCCAATGTGGTCTTCAAGTCGTTACCTTGGCTGGGAGGAATCAACCTGCTGGGTCCTACTGCATCCCTGACCATTTCTCAAGTTTATATAGCCCTAACCAACACATATACATTTGCACGGAAACAAAAATGAAATTTTTTTTTCCTGGCTGGCAAAGTTTGGTCTTCATTGCAAAACGACTGTGCGAGTGTGGGGTAGGAATAGTGCATTTTCAACGCTGCATATTTTCAAAATTACAAAATGCAGGTACTGGGATGGACATCTGCTTCGGATTTGCTGGGTTCATGCGTGCCAGATCTAAGATAAAGACGAGGCTGTTTGCAGAAATTCGGAAAGTCAGTGGTAAACTGCCGCTCACAACTGCGGGTTTAACCCCTTAACTGCTGCCGTGGTCTTAATCGTTTATTGTCATCCAATAACAAGACACACACACACGTTGTACAGAGACTGTACAGAGGTCATTATCCTTTTTTTTTTCAATTTGTGAGTCAATCAGACCGACTTGGAAGCGCTACGTTCAGTTGAAGCTGCCTTTCCTGCTTATTTCCTTGTTTCCTAGTACCATAGAGATATCATAAAAGCTAGACCAACCAAGTGTGTTGTAGAGTGCATGAGGCAGAGCGTTTGGTTGCTCTAGCCTATGGTTATGGTGACTCTACTACAAGGAGATGAATGAGAAAGACAAGTCACTTCTGAACATCCGACCCTGATAGCAGGGTACGGTGGATTTCTAAGATTTTGTTGTTAACTTATAAGTGTACCCAGACCTACCCCAACCCTAAACCTAAATCTATCCCTTTTCTGATATAATTGTGTACTTACATATATGGTGCAAAAAGATGTACATGTTAAGTACATTGTAACTATGCATAATAACATTGTAATTATGTGTAAGTGCACATGTATTTACTAAGTAACAGCTATGTAAATACACAGTAATTAGAGACACTTAATGTAAAGTGTTGCCGGAAACGGCTGTGTAAACTTTACCTGCAAACTTTCCTCATCCTGTTTCATAACCTTCATTTCCTCCCTTCCTTTCTTCACATAGAGCATTTATTCTCCTTACGTCACTGGCCTTTTCATTTTTTGGAGAGATACAATTCTCATTGACGTCTTCTTTTTCCAGGCGGCTCTTCCCTCCCACTCCCTGTCTTCCATATCCTCCAGCACAATAGATGCCTGGATTGCAAGGGAATTTTTTCATGACGTCTTTTCGTACTTCTTTGATTGTATACCAGCCTTGAGTCAATGACGTACTGTACAGTATTATCAATACCTGTTAGCTTGAGACTAGATTGCACAGACCCTTTTCACAGTTTTTGGTATGTGTGTGTGTGGGTGTGTGTGGGCTTCCAGAACGACTCTGAATAAAAGTGAGTTTTAGTGTCACACAGCAGCCCACGGTGTAGGGTCACAAGGACTTGGCATTGAGCTCAGTGCTACAGACAGTAGAGCAAGGAAGGAGCTGTGAGAGACAGAACAGATTTAATATCTGTTTCGTTGGATTGACCTGCATTGTACAGGATAGCACTGCCATCTGGAGCAATATTTCTCGTCACCTTTCTGCTCTCTAATAAAAGGCAGTGTAGAAAGGGCAGTTGCAGCTTGTTTAGAATTGTTCTGTGTTTTTAATGATCTTGTATACCATTTTCTGTTTTGGCCATCACATCCTTTTTTAAAAGGATCCGTGAGGCATCTACAAAGAGCTCAAATATCTCTCTCAGCACAGCTGATGAACATGTTTGTTCCATATGGTATTTCTTACTGTAATTTCAGAATTCCCTTGTACACGTAGGCAAATGTGATCTTGTTTTTTGCAGTTATAAATAGAAGATGAAATGTTAAGTATTGTAACTTCATTTTAAAAGCATTTAGGAAAATGTGTAAAAGTCCTTTGATTCTCAACCACATAAAACATGCCATTGTACTTGACTTAGCCTCCCATTCTTTCTCCAATGTATTGTCTTGCATATTAGTAGCCTCTGCTCGAGATTTTCCTATTCTCTCTTTATGTACACACTGTGTTTGCAGTCTTGTTTCTATTTTAGAGTGAAAGAGTAAATATATTTGTGGAAACCAAAATGAACTTCAATCATGTGCTGCAGGATTCTGTGGTTCAATCCAGAATGCAAGGTTAACAATGGGCTTGCACAGGACACAGGGATCACAAGTCCCTTTGTGCAAATATTCAATACATGCATTAAACCCTAGTCATGTTTTCAGATACAGTATTGTAGAGAGAGTCATTTCATCTTTCTGGTTATTGCTTTGATTCCACATGAACGCATGCTATTCAGATCTGCAGGAGTAATCGGTATTGTTGCAAAAAGTCTGTTGAAAGAATGATGAAGATCTCAATATATTCCAAGGGGAAAGCGAGGGTGTCACCTTTGTGAAATGGAGAAAGGCATGCTTGAAGTTTAATGGGGCTATGTCACCCTGACTAGGCACTAAGGACTACTAAGGACTGAGCGGAGAACACCAAATGCATTGTGTATATTTCTTAAACTGGATTCGAGCCCAACCCTACCACAGCACAAAGGTTAGTGCACCTAACCTCTGCACCCCCTAGCCCCCAGAGATGTTGCTTACAACCACTTTAGGACTAGCAAACTAATCTGCTGGTTATCTTGCACTGTTTTGGTAGCTGTGCCCCGGGAGTCCTCCCAAAGCTCAAAGCCAGACATTGAGAAGACTTCTAGTTGTCCGATTCTTCAAACCTTGACCTTCAGCATGGACCTCAACAATCCCCATGACATCCAAACAGTTGCAATAGCTTAATGCCCATGTTATGACAGCTTTTGCTTATGTGCATTCCCCATTGAGAGTTACATAAGCTACAAGTTGCAGCTGCATGTTGGACAGTGGGTGAACATATTTGCTCCACAGCCTCCATGCAGTTCAGGGCTGCTGGTTGAGAAGCACTGTTTGTATTTTAGCCAGTATATCACTGCTGCCTGCCTCCCTGTCTCCTTCCCTGCCTCCCTCCCTCCCTGCCTGCCTCCCTGCCTGCCTGTCTCCCTGCCTGTCTCCCTCCCTCCCTCCCTGCCTCCCTGCTGCCTCCCTCCCTGCCTGCCTCCCTCCCTGCTGCCTCCCTCCCTCCCTGCCTCCCTCCCTGCTGCCTGCCTCCATCCCTCCCTCCCTGCCTCCCTGTCACCCTGCCTCCCTCCCTGCCTGCCTCCCTCCCTGCTGCGTGCCTCCCTGTCTTCCTCCCTCCCTGCCTCCCTGCCTCCCTGCCTCCCTGCCTCCCTCCCTGCCTGCCTGTCTCCCTGCCTGTCTCCCTCCCTCCCTTCCTGCCTCCCTGCTGCCTCCCTCCCTGCCTGCCTCCCTCCCTGCTGCCTGCCTCCCTGTCTCCCTCCCTCCCTGCCTCCCTGCCTCTCTGTCACCCTGCCTTCCTCCCTGCCTGCCTCCCTCCCTGCTGCGTGCCTCCCTGCCTCCCAGTCTCCCTGCCTCCCTGCCTCCCTGTCACCCTGCCTCCCTCCCTGCCTGCCTCCCTCCCTGCTGCGTGCCTCCCTGTCTCCCTCCCTCCCTGCCTCCCTGCCTCCCTGTCACCCTGCCTCCCTCCCTGCCTGCCTCCCTGCTGCCTTCCTCCCTGCTCGCCTGCCCGCCTGCCTGCGTCCTTGCTGCTCTGCTCCCTAATTCCCTGCCTGCCTCCCTGCTCCCTGCGTCCCTACCTCCCTGTCTCCCTGTCTCCCGCGCCTGTGCTGAGAAACTGCAGCTTGCATTTGCATGTTAGAAGTAAACTGACACCAGAAGCTTTCAAGGAGGAGCTGGGGAGGGAAAATAGTGATCAGGCTCTAGCAGCCCTCCCTCCTCCCTCCTCCCTCCTCCACTCCTCCCTCATCCCCTCCTCTCCTCTCTCTCCTTCTGTGTGTGTAAATCCATACCTATTTTTTTTCTCGCCTCCCAAAAAAAATCTCCAAGTTCTGATATCTCAGCCACCCAGCACCTACAGTAGAACAGACCCCCGTACAGCTCAGCACAGCTCAGCTCAGCAGAATCGCAGGAAGCTTGAGGACTTTGTAAACGGACACTGGAGAGAATTCATAACAGGAGGATACAGACAGGCAGAGCTCTCTAAGGAAATCATCTCTTCAAAACATATTTTTCTTTATAAATAAAGACAGCTTGCCGCTACGCTGTCAAAAAACAACACGGAGAATTTCTTCTTCAAGAAGACAAAAAATCTCTGCCGATCCCTTAAAAAATATGAACACCAGGCGTAGATGAACCTTCCTGGAGGTATTTGCGGGATGAACCCGTGGAAAGCAGTGGGGAACAGCAAAGGCTACTTATAACTTTAGGGGAACGTGCTAGAGCTCAGGGGCTGAGCAGAAGAAGGAGGATCATTTGTAGTTTTTTTCTAGGAAGGTGTTTTTGGCAGCTGTGATATAAACAGACTTTACCTGTCTAGTGACAAAACGCTATATATAAAAACGGTTACTTGACCGGTCTTATGCAGCTGCTTTAAATAACTTATACCACAGATACGTTTAAACCGGGATTCAAGCGAGAGGGATCTAAGGTTAAGAAGGGATTTACATTCTCTCTCCCTTTGCCTTTGTCAGAATATAGATTCAGACCCTGATCTGTGCAGCCAAACAGACAGAAGCATCTGGACTTTTCACTGTCAGAGAAAAGAGGCTCTTATTAAGAGATAAAAAAAAACTTATTCTTACCACTGTGTGCCTCATTGAAACGATCCTGATGACAAGTGATTTGTCAAAGTGATCGAGGAATCTCTGTAGTTTTTTTCATTTTTAATTTTTTTATTCCGCAAACCGCTTTGAGCTCCTGCCTGGTGCTTAGCAAGGCAAGGGTACGGGCTTGAGGGAATCTCAGTTTTCTATTGCTGCTTGATGGAGTGTTAATATGATTTAAAGCAGCCTGTATCTTTTTTTTTTTCCTTTTCTGGGTGGTTGCTGTGGACATTTCCTTCCAGGCAAGATGGGGATTTCTGGGTTGTTTCTGTGCGGAGGTACCCCCCATCTCTCCGGTTTTAAGACGCTGAGGTGTTTTAGCTGCAAGTGTTAAACTCACATTGCTCACCCTGCAAATAAATTCCCCATCCCGGCTTGATCTATGGATGATCTGGGGGGCAGCCGATTCAATCTCAGTTTATTATTTCCTGTCATGGTATTGGAATATCGACATTGCTTTTACCTGGAGGTCAATTAAAGAGACTGTTTGATACAGAGAAGTCTGGATTATCCGGGCTAAAGGTAAGGACACCCTGTGTTTCTTAAATATGAAACTGTACTGAGATTGTATAAACCATCACCTTTTTTAAAGGTTATTGATAACATGTTATCAACTCCTTGATGTGCGTAGTAAAATATATTTAAGAATCCATACCTGACAATGCAGATTCTCACTATGTAATACCCACTCAGTTAGTTAACGGAACAGGTGAATGAAAGGACGCTACCAATGAAGAAGGCAGCAATTGAGATTATTTCCATTATAAACCTGGAAACCTTAAGTTAAAAAAAATGCTACTGAGCACAGAACAGTAAGAATTGACAAGCGCTGTGGAGTGCCTTGGCAGGAAAGGCGCTATACAAAATAAATGTGATTGATTGATTGATTGATTGATTGATTGATCGATTGACACAGGCGTGAGTGTTATTTGAAGCATTACAGAACAAATCTTTACGGGCAAGTCCAGTAACTAGGAAGCTAGTATACCATATATTGAAATATAGTTTGACCAGCTGAGCTAAATTTTTAAAAAAATCCAATCACTGTCACTATTAAACTGCTTCTTCAGAGATGTTTAAAAAAAAATCGATGATGAGGTTTTGGAATGTTTTTGGGAAGCACAAGGAAGGTTCCACGATCAGATAATGTGATCCCTATCCATGGGTTTTCCATTTGCAGTGTGTTAGCAACTGCAGCTGAGCTGGTAAGCTGTTCTTTATTAGGACGTTAGTTGTTGTGTCTCTTGATGTTAAAGGCCAAACTGGCTGTGTCTTTTCTCCAGTGCAAAGTTTGCCTGGTAAAGGAAAAAAATATTTGACATGCTGTGATTTCTCAGAACTCGCAAGAAACGAATCAGGCATACCTAGGAGCTCTTACTGTAGATACAAGTACTGGATTGAAAGGTTACCACACTCAGCATTAAAGCTTCTCCTGGAAGGATGAAATTCGGACTTTCGCTATCTTAGCAAGCGCCTGTTAAAAAAGGATTTCTGCCTTCTGCTTTAGAAGCAGTTTCGTCGAATGAAAAGAGATCCATTTATCAACTCGACCACATAGACTGTTACATTTCTAACTTCAGTATTGGCCGCGATTAAGTTCATACTCTAAGCAAACGGTTTAAATCTATTAAAAGGTGCAGGACTCTGTTTTAATCAGGGTAATGCAGGTCATGTTGTAGGATGGGATAGGAGCCAGTAGTCAGCATTTACAGCTCTTAAACTATTCCCATAGCACTTTACAGAAAACACACATACTGCAAATTTGAGTAGAAAGGATTACACAAGTGATATATGAACAGCTGTTTTTTTAAATCATTTATTTACAGATATTTTTATATTTAGCTAAATATTTCAGAGGGACATTCTGTTGATGACATCACTGTTTGTAGAATGCTACTTTAGAACACATGCTTCTCAGAAGCCAGAATAGCATAATATTCAAACAGGGTGCCTTTTGGAATGAACATTTTACTGTGGCGATCAAAACATGGCATGATTCCAAATCGAATAAATTTTTTTTTACAACAAATTCTTCACTGCACAGCGTCGAGCTGATGAAGGACTTTTATGGCTGAAAAATCCTGAACAAATTGTATTTTTTTTTCATCAGTCTTCAATACAGTATAAACATAACATAAAGAAGCTTGTCATATACTGAACTTTAATCCCTTCAGGTACACAAGGAATTGAGCTCTTTTTGTCCAAAGTTTTCTTTCTTAAAATACTTTTGAGAGTACCGCAAGTATCACAAGGAGGAAACTGACAATAGACTTGAAACCCTGTTTCGTGCACATCCCATTGCAAACATAAAAAGTTATTCATTTTATATTTGTGTCCCTTGTACCTTAAAGGGTTAATGATACAAAATACACAGACCATGAGCAATCTATCAAAGGCAAACTATTCAACTATATACAGTGTGTATATATATATATATATATATATATATATATATATATATATATATATATATATATATATATATATACACACTGTATATAGTTGAATAGTAATATATATATACACAACAACACAAATACAAAACTGAACCAGCTGCAGTATCCAGTATCCTCCACTAGGATGCGTGAGTTCCCAGCTTCATCAGGTGCTGTTTACACAGATTCCATGTCTTCAGACCTCGCCCTCATTCTTAGAAGCTTAACATCTTTGATGGATGATTTCCGATTTTGTAACATTAACAAAAGTACATTTTAACTCGGGGTCAGATATATGATGGAAAATCTCCTGGATGCAGCCACAGCAAAAACATTTAACGTTTAAAAATAGTAATTTGTGCTTGTAGAGGATACTATGCCATTAGGGTTTACACAGTTAGAAATTAAAATACAACTTAACACAACACTGCTCGGATCGTGCCGCATATATCTGCCTTTGCATTCTAACGAACGGTTCCTTTTAAATAGGTTAAACAAAACTAGTAAAATAACCTTCACTTTAAATTACATGAATTATGGACTCATTGTAATGTTTTACGGAGCTAATCAATTCTATAATGAAGGACCTAGCTTTAGAAACAGACACTGAGCCAGACTTCGTATGGAGCAGCCCAGTCAGAACTACTTCAGGTCAACTCTGCGGGCATAAACTAAAGAGACATGAGTTATGATGATATTTAGGCACCCATATCAACAAGAGAACTCATGGCTCTCTCTGAGCTTTACCAGCTGGTGTCTGCAGGACAGTAACAACCGAAGCTTCACTCTCATTAGCGCAACACGCAGATGCTTTTTTTTAAGCCCGTTTATCCACCCATAACACCATTAAGATCACTTCCTGTCCACTGCATCTTTCCTCTCCCACTTGTTTCCTGTGCAGCACATAGAACTCTATACGTGTGTGTTGGGTGACGGGGGTGGGGGGACCTCATACCTGCTGCACAGGAAGTGCATTTATGGTGTGGAAAAAGGATAATGAAATGCCAATTCATGCCAAGCTCATTTCAAGACAGCTGACACATACTGCAGACACCGTGGCCCTGAAAGCTTTTCCGACCTTCGGGGAGGGCTTTTGTGGGTTTTAAATTTCCAACTGTCTTTCCTGTTCCAAACAAAGACAATGGCCAGGAAGGATGAGAACAGTTTCAAACCCCAATTCCGACAGTATGAGGAATGTTATGCAAATGAAGTGGGTAGCTAATCAACATACCCCCCCCCCCCCCGTGCAGAAATCTAAAGGGTTGATGTGGTCGAATATGGTTGATTCCACCTGTTTCAAAGAGTCCTAATGGAGGTGGGAACCTATTTTTCCGTGCTACAAGAAAAGAGGTCTGCTGTGGGTGGAGTGACTCTTTGACTGTACTAATGGTGCTGGTGCCAATGTGCTGCTAGGGATTGCTGTGATTTTAGAGGATGAAAAGGATAATGTAGCTGCCTGCCCCCCTCCAGTATGGAAACGCAGCTGAAGTTATACCCCACCCGTGTATCGGCAAAGGGCCACCTGTTTGAACCTTACAGAAGAGCAAGTGATACGGAGCTATCGAATGGATAAAGCAACGATCCTGTATTTATGTGATGAACTTAAAGATCATTTAGAGTCAAGCACCCTGAGGGGTCATGCATTGCTGTCGTTCTTTGTGTGTTTGATATCCGATCGTACACCCGCGTGTTATTCATTTTCATAAAGTGCAACCGGGTATGGAGGATATTTTATGCCAAAATGAAAAAATATACAAATAAATGAACAAATGTCTCTCTACATTTATGTATTTCTAGATTTATTTATGTATTCATTTATTTTTCATTTTGGCATCAAATAGCCGCTATAACCAGGTACCTGAAACTGTAATTTAATTAATACAAAACACACATTTACAAAATGAGCTCTAACTTTTTTTTTTGTCTCTGTTCTGACGCACTTGTTTTATTAGTATGTTTTATTGAATGTATCTTCTCTTGTTTCTCCCTATCTCCTGAAACACACGTCTGTTTTGTTTTTCTAAGCCTTTACTACCTTTCAATCCCAGCTGTCCACTGACTGAAATCCTGAAATGACCCTAAAAACTGTCGTTTGCGTCATTAACATATTGGTTTCTCGTTTAAATTATGAATAGTTATTCCGCCACCTTTAAGATACTTTTGATATTCAGGGCCAGTGCACCAGTGTTAATCTGGCCTGGTAACTGATCTTTGTTAAAATGTAATCTAAACCAGGGACATGGCAAATCACAAAAGTATCTCAACGGAAAATCACGTCACAAAAATAACTGTATCAGTATTAGGCCTTTGTTTGCTGCAGCTGTGAATGTGATTTTCGATTGAATTACTGTGATGGGAGAAGGGGGTAGGCCAGGTCATCTGGCAGATAATCAGATAATAAGCATTATTTAAACCACCAAAGGTTTTTACAAGACATTTTTCATTTAAGAGTTAAGAGTGAATAATTTGTTTAACGTTCTTGTTCCTAATGAGCTTAATCAGTTTGATAGTGTCCAGGCATTTAACATACAGCTGGAGTCTCAGCATAGTAAAACTCTCGATTGAAATATCTTTATGGTACAGAATTAAAAAAAAAAATTATTTATTTTTTGCTTGTTTAATCATTCTGACATTGATAGTATTAATAGCCATTAAAAAGATCACGTACAGCCAAGTCAGATTCAGAGGTTCATTAAACAAGTTGTCAATCATTTGGAGAGTGCAGTTCTGGAGCAGGTACACTGGTTTTGAAGTACTACGTTTCCTGGCTGGGTCGTTAAATATTTAGATGATGCCATGTGGTTTTAATCTAGAAGCGAGTCAAATTAGCCAAATGTGGCAAGGTGCTTTTTTTTAACATTAGCTGCTATTTTAAATCCTTTGTTTAATACAATGCTTTTACTTTCCCTGTTGAATTAAATGTCTAAAAACTAAATAGTCCAGACGTTTTTAAGGTCAGGTTATAAACAGGTTTTAAGATCACAGTGCTGAAGCCAAAAAAAGCTCTGCTTATTCAAGAAAGTCGAAAACGCTTAAATAAGTTGGGTTAAATAGTTCACCTGGATATTGCTGATCTCAAAAAATAAATAGTGATAGGGGGAGATGCTCAAGAGATATTGATATACCATGAAAATGAGGCATTAATTCAACAACAAACCAAAGAGGGGTCTTGTATGTAGGGTAACCATATAACTCCATGTTCACTGGGACAGTGTGGGACAGTTCAGGCTTTTCAGCTCACATTCTCACTTTCACTTGTTTCTTTTCTTTAAGAGAAGCAGGACTACACTTACCAGAATGCACTGGGGTGTGAGTTAATAAGCCTGAACTGTCCCAGTGAACACGGAGTCACATGGTACCCCGACTTGTATGCATGGAAAATCCCGAGGTTTGAAACCGGCACGCACGTCTCTCCCTCGGTAGTTCATTTAGTTGTTAAAATGGGGTACAAAAACCCTTGATTTAGAACCTCCCAAACCATGACTTCTGTAATTAGTCCTGCATTTGCTCTCTGTGTGACGTGGGTACTGGTAACTCTGCCTTCTGATAATCCTGCAAGCTGACAGTGGTTACAGCGTGACCTCAGAAGAAAAGAGGCTAAAAGAAGAAAAAAAAAAAGCACATCATTTTTTATGACTTCAGGGATGGAATTGTATCTCCATCTCTGCTCCAAACAATAAGTTCAGTGTTTTCTATTATTGGTCCCTTGAAACTATCATGCTATTTTTTTGGGATCTATTTCAATTTGTATATATATATATATATATATATATATATATATATATATAGTTCAGTACTCCTGCTGTGCTCCCACTGACAGTCTAAGTGCAATCACAAACACTCTGCTCGCTGAAAGGGGTCAGCCACCGGAAACAGATCTAGTTTTCCACTGGGTGTGCCAACGTACTGCAGTGTCTCCCTCACTGAACCTGTTGCGCTCGTGTGAACTGTCCTTTAGCAAATCTGCTTAAGCCCAATTGCATACCACCTCGAATCCTGCTGTCGGAAGCTAATCATAGATGGGCATGATACGTGCCTGTATGGGAGGTTACCAGTAGGGGGCACCACTCTCCTCTATGGGGATAGTAAGCAGAATACACTAGATAACCCTAAACAGAACTTTGGATGGAAATGTATACAGATAAACCAAAAGCATTTTGTCATTGTGTTTCATGCACAAGAGCAAACTGCGTCGGACTGCATTGTAACTGAGTTACCACATGCGGGTTCAAACTGATAAATACACTCAATGTGGTGATAATGTGAAACCTCTAATACGTTACTGACCGTTTCTAGTATAAGGCACTCCCTTCAGCAGGGCAGAAGTGCATTGGTTTACATGCAGATCACCCATTCACTAGGTGATAACTTCTTTCATATTTGGAGAGAGCTTAGAGCGATTGTGGGTTACCAGAGGATCTATGGAGAGCCTGTTTTAACTTTGTTGAGTGCTCTATGCATGCTAATGGCTGTAGTCTGTGTACTCACCTGCTCCCTCAATAAAACTGGTTGATTCGCCGAACTTGAACACCACCAAACTTTCAATATGTAATCCCAAACTGTAAGCCAGCTCTTTATTGTCAATAGAGGTTGTGCAATGTTTTGTTTTTTTCAGAATAAAATAAGAAATATTGTTGTTGGCCGAAAGCAGGAGCCAGGAGCTCAAGGGAAAACGTGGAACTAGTTATCACTCGTCTCCTCTGATCTTTAACCCTTCCATTAGAAATGATATCAATGTGACTTTCTGGAACAATATGTCATTTTTCTATCGATGGATCTGGCAGGCATTAGTCTTGGTATTACTGTCCAAAACAATACAATGCACTACAGAACTAAAAGCGATGAAAGGAACTGAACATTGCAATGACTCTATATGCCTATATATTACAGTTTAGCATTAGGGTTATCTATTTGATATTTTTTCTAAGTATGCATGCAAGCCTTCCATCACCTATCGATCTGTCTATATTAAATACATTGTTCACCTGGTTAGCTGGTAGTCTTTCTTAGAACAATGTTGAAAACATGCAGACTATTAGCCTGTGTTCCACGATCACAAATATTCAGAAAGACACGTAAAGATCACACACAAACTGTGTATTACATTATACGTGATTCTACCAGAAAATAACATTTACAATTGGGCATTTCTGAACTCATGCAAGCTGCTATTTTGGCTTTTTTTCGCAAAAGCGATGTGAGCTTCTCCATAGTTCCCTGCTTGTGAACCCAGAGCTTCCCCAGCGTCCTTACTGACCCAAATCCCCTGCTTCTCTCTCCTTGTACAATCTCTAGGATCTGTGACGTGCTCTACTGTACACAAAGTGCTAACAGAGACTGGCAAACCAGATTTGAGCCCAGAGCTAGTTTTTTAACACAAACCCATGACCTTCAGCAGGTTGATTTCTGAGCCAAAGAAGTGAACTCCGCTGAACTCTTTTCACTGTCCTCTGGTACATATGAACACCAGATCTGGATGCAGGGTCTAATAAAACACATGCAAGGTGTCCTTTGACCTTTCACCTGGCCGGCACGACTCCTGGGCATCTCCAGAGAGCTTCCTCCCCCCCCCTCCCCCCACCCCACAGCAGTGTGGGGTAGTGGTTAGGGCTCTGGTCTCTTGACCGGAGGGTTATGGGTTCAATCCCTGGTGGGGGTCACTGCTGCTGTATCCTTGAGCAAGATACTTTACTTTGATTGCTCCAGTAAAAACCCAACTGTAAAAATATGTGACATCTTGTAACAATTGTAAGTCACCCTGGGTAAGGGCATCTGCTAAGAAATAAATAATAATAAAAATAATAAAAATAATAATAATAATAATAATAATAATAACACACACACACTGGGCTGTTAATGACGTCCAGACGCTCCCAGTCCTCTCCTGCTGCACACAACCCAGCGGATGATTGAGTGCCAGCATCAATGTGTGAAGATAAATGCCTCGCAGCCAAAACAAATAAGAACTGAACAATGGCCAAATCTGATTTGCTTGTTAATCCTGCAGCTCTGAGAGAGTGAGTGCTGAGGCTGTGTAACCTTTGCTGTTGAAAGCAAGTTCTGAGGCATACGGATACATTTGACTGGGCATTCAAGGCTGTTCTGAAATGAATGCCAGACTCTAAGGGATTCTTTATTTAACCAAAGAATGCACACTTGACTAGTTCAAATATACAGAATGATCTGCCGGGGGTTTTGGTGGGTGCTTAATGTTCCGTGGGAAGGAATTTCTGCAACCATTTTATTTTTCTTTTGTGTTAAACATTTCAAGTGGTTGCACAAAACAAAGCCTCACCCTTTTTGATTTAACAGTGCTGCTGGTTTTTAGTTCTAAAACAAAATTATGAAAATTAATAATAATAATAACAATAATAATAATAATAATAATAATAATAATAATAATAATAATAATAATAATAATAATAATAATAATGATGTGTTATATTATATGCTGAAACATCATTATTATTACATAAGGAAATATGGTCACCCAACTGGCTGTAATTCCATCAAGGGGTTCTGGTGAGACAAGAAAAACCACAAGAGCGAAAGCCTTAGTCACACATTTATGGTGTATGGCGTAACAACAACAAAAAAAGATGTCTCATGTACAGTTCTGACATTGACTCACGTGACATTTAATACTGACAGTGTGAACTACAGCTGCCTTTGAGTAAATACAGGAGCTCAGTCTACAGCTCTGTCAACCCTTCAGTCTTCACCATACTCAAAATCACCAGCAGAAAATAAAAGATAACAGACGCAGGGAATGGAGTAAACGGCAGTCATGTGCCAAACACAATACTACTTCTGTGCCAGTGAGGGTTGGCGGTTGTGTTCAGCGTTGAGAAGACACCAGCTTAACCCACTGGCACGCTTATGCCGGTTGAGGATTTGAGTTTGAGGTGCAGTAAGCAGTAGGGTATCAACGTTAATCTGCACTTGATCCTTAAAGCATGATTACCCTTTAATCTTACAGCACGGTTCAAACATAGAGCCTTCTTTATTCACTCACTCATACTGAGTTCCTGCAGAACTAAAGCGAAGTTGAAAAATGTGTTCGCTAATGCCCATATCAGTGTTGTATTAACCTTAACTGCTTCCTGATTAAATGACTGTTGTGATGATTTAAATAAGGCTTTCTAATCCTGGCTTTCCCGTGCTAGCACTTCACTGTGTGATCTGTTTCATCGTTGTAACTTTCTTTTGAAATAATAGCAAGTTTGGTGTTCATCCAATCCAAATTGTATTGAAAAGGAAGTAGACAAACATTTTGGCAAATGCCTTCCATCCTAACAAAAGTCAGCCTTGTTTGCAAGACCAATAGAGTTTTATGATTTAAAAATCAACTGGTTATTAAAATAACTGTCAATTACCTGCAGTCTCCCACGAGATGTTTACCATATTTGAAGGCTCACGGTCAATTATGAGAACATGTTTTTATTTAACATGAGCCTGAGAAACTATGTTTAGGAAAATGAACAAAGTGCCCCTTGGAATTGTCGAGAATGGGTTTCAAGCCCCTACTTGAACATTTCACAAACACTTGAGTGTGTTTACTGTATGCTAAAAATAACCCATTGTTTACCAGTTCCTTTCCTTTTGGTGGGAATGAAACACATAAAACACGACATTTTTAAGATTGCAAACTTCCTTGAGAATGGCTATTTATAAAGACTCGTCTCTCCTCTGCTGTTTTCCACGGACTCAAAGCTTAAAAAGAACAATCCTCTCTGGACGATCTTGCTGTTGCCTGCCTATAAGACAGCTTGGTGAACCATTCATATGGTCACATCAGGACTGTTTACACAAAGCTACAGATTTCATAGCAGGGAAAGGTGGGCATTGATCAGATGTACTTTATATACAAGAAAGGGCACGAACCATCAGCTCTCTACAAACCTGAGAAGCTACAGTCGGAAATATTGAAGAGAAAAGTTTCTAAGACCCATGTAAGACGTCACGGATGAAAGCACTCACCATGTATTCCCAGGTTATAAATGCAGGGATGGAAATAAGACTCCCATTGCATAGCAGTTTCACCCGTTCCAGGTTTTAATATGTGCTTGATTAGCCCTAGTGTATAGGTAACAAGCTCAGGTGTGTCTATTTAAATGCACAGTAAAAACCAAGAATGGATCAAACTGCTATGCAACGGGAGTCTTATTTCCATCCCTGAAATTAACCTCCTAAGTAGCTTTGTTAAGCACTTTCTTTATTTAATTTACAGTTTGGAGTAAGCAACCTTCCCACCCATTATGACCTAGGCTTGGCGTCTCAACTATGGCTTGAAAAGCACAGATACTAGCAGAGTTAGTCATACCACAGTGGGCATAAAGACTGAAGGAGGTCGTGCCCTTTCCATTTGATTCCTAAAATGCACACGAACATCTCAGAGTTTTATGTTGCTACTGTGCTTCACTACACCTTGCTAGGTGCTTTGCCAACATGATCCAAGTTACATCCTCTTACAGGTAGAGACTAGTTGGATTAATCAGTTGAAGTTAACTGGCTTCCAGCTGTGTGCAACTCTGCAGGTATACTATGAAACAAAACCCATTCTTAACAGCAATTTTAAATTCCTCTGGATGATAAAGTATAACAGCTGGCTTGATAATGAGAGTAATGCAATGTTATTTTAAATGTAATGGCTGCAGGGACTCTCTCTTCAGTAAAAAGTAGCCAGTATGTTTCGGATGGCTAGTTTGGCGCCCTGATTCTGCAGGCTTGTTTTTGGAACTGCGGACTGTATATAAACAGCAAGTCCCATGCTGGACTGGAAGCAGAGGAAGGGGCGGGAGAGGAGGGTGCGTTTCGGAACCCACACCCTGTTCCGATCCTTGTCGAACTGTGGTCTGTGTGTGTGCGCTCGGTGCACGCCTCCGGCTTCCCAGCACCTGTGTGGGCAGGCAGTCAGATCTGGTGATGCCATTGTGGCCCTCATTGTGTTGAAAAACATCTGTGCAAATTAGAATTGTGAGTCTTCATCTGTTCGGCCTTTGTCACTAAAGACCAAAGAGGCCTGCAACCTGCACTTCCATTTAAGCTCTCTTATGCAACGCCACTTCAAAGCTCTTCGGAGCTCTTTGACGGGGTCTAAATTGATCTGCAGGGAGGGACCTGCCCTGCCCCAAATCATTTGTTTAATTCCACTTTTCCATTGTTGGTTAAGAAGTGAGCTGCTATTTATTTTGGTCTACCTTGCTCAATAGGGCTATTTCTTGTATGTTTATAAAAAAAATAGCACGCACCTTGTTTTAGGCCTCTAAAATATACTTGTTCTTAAGCAAGTTAAACATAATATGCAATTATCTAAATGACGGCAGATATAAACACCATCCTTATTTAAGTAGTTCGCTAACAGTCACTTTAGGGTGGTGTCTATAAAAGGAAGTAAAATGACAGGTTTGGTCGTAATTGAGATGTACCATTATTGAATAATTGAATTGAATAGTCCCTTTAAAAACACAGCAAAATCAGTTCTGCCATTTCTGAATCATTTAATTTAGCAAAAATAAAATCTGCTTCAGGAATATGTACTAGACACCTTCTCAAAGGTTTTTTTTTTTTTCCTCCAAAATTACTGAAAGACAAAACCAATGTTAAAACTTTTGAGCTTGAAGTGGCTTCGAGTCCCTTTAATGACAGGGCTGCGTATGTAACTTTCTTGGGTGCGTGTTTTTTTTCCCTTTCTGAACAAAAAGAAATGGCTAATGACAATTTGGAGTACAAGCTTTGAGTCTTTTGTATCAGATAAATAAAACTAAAGATACAATACATCCATTCACTGTCGCTCTTGTACAATCTGGAATAAACCTGCCAACAAACAATATAGCAGAAAAGAGGACAGAGAAATACAAAGCCTGCACACTTGATTCTCTTACGAATATATTCCAAAGACAATCACTGAGCCATGAACGGTACGCCGTAGCTATGAATCATTTAATAGGTGCTAACAATGTGCATAGTGGTATTTGATTGTCTACTTAGGAGTCGTCATGGCAATACGATTAAGGATGTGCCCAAAACAAGTCATGTTCGTTCACACATCTTTCCCTTAAACAATACGGGGAAAACGTTTTGAAGCCAGCTGTCGGAAACCTTAGTGTTTTCGGTTCTACGCGGTGTAGCATAATGTGCTGCAGGCTGGGGTCAGAGGTAAAGATGAGCGGACCATTATTTGAAAGCCACTGCTAAATAATAATGGAAACACTGGAGAATACTGCCTGTGGCAGCAAAGGATTTAGACGCCCCTTTATTAAAAACACCCTCAAGAGACCCACATGCACACAAAGAGTACTATACCCAGTCAACAAGTAAGCATTAAAAGCCATTGAAACAAAATGCTTTTCTAATTCACTGAAGACAGACTGAAGTGGGGTGCGACTGAAGCACGCTGGGGTCAGGTTACCAGCAGCCCTCCTCTGTCACATGACAAGCAGAAGTTCACTGGGAGAAGCAACTAAATAAATACCTTAGTTGCCAAGTACAATAGTGCCGCCCTGTTGGTACCAGTAGGTGCATTATCTAGAGCAGGAGCGCTGCAGCCCATTATTAGAAAGCAAGGGCTGTTGGGAGAATTGTGCTGGCAGCTGGCAGGAATAAAGAGGCTAAGATCAAAGAGCTGGGTGTGTTTTTTGTAGAGTGGTTTTTTTATTTTTATTTTTTGGCTGGAATGAATTGCCAGGTGTATAGAGGAATTCAGGCCGGTCAAATGGCAAGCTTCGGGGAAGGGAATATTTTGTTTAGTTTGTAGCTTTTGATGAGAACTCATGACCGATGTCTTCATGTAATATTACATCAATGATACAGATCCTTTGTTGCTACTTTTAGCTTCTATATGTTGTAGGATTGAGTGTTTTTTTTTTGTTTAAATACTGGTTGAAGTATACAGCTGATCAGAGAAAACCAATCGCAGATGAACTCCAAAAACCTTTTGTTGCACCTACACTGCACTATGACATCTGAATCAGATTTACTTCTGTATTTGAAATCCTTCCTCAAACGATTCCGTATGTAAGGACTTTGTTTTCTTCTAGGGTTTTAATAATCATAAACACCACCAGACTGACACGGATAGGAAGAGGGACGCAGACTGACAGAGAGATCATAGCTGGAGAGAGGAAGGCTTTGAATACTCCCAATTCAAACCCCTCTGACTACCCTGTCTGCGACGTTGCTTTTGCAGGAGGATCTGCAGAGCCTTCAGTACAATCTAACCCAAGGCTGCATTCGCCTTCAATCTGGCAAAACACTTTTAAACCTTTATCTGGTTAAGTCTTCAGTCCCTGACAGTTTACTATTTCCTGTCCTGGATAAGTATTTTAAAATCCCCACCCAAAACAATAAAGCCACTTGTGTGCAAATGTTTGTAAAGGTCTAAAAGAAAATAACGAAATAGATGCAAGGACTACAATCCCACAGAGGAAGCTAGCTTGAAACTCAACAACACATATGGAAAATCTGAGAGGCCCAGCACATTCTCATAAATAGGTGTGGCTTAAAGATACACATGTTTGGAGGCCTGTTTGGAGCCAGAGGAATTCTTCTTTCTGTTGGGAAATATGGATTTAGGTTCTGGTTTGGAACCTTGAAATGAGTTATCCGGTTCAGACTGGGTCCAGGAAAGAGCACACAGATTACATTTAAGAAATACTAAAAGAAACTGTATACTATCAGTGACCATTTTTTAATGCCTTCGACATTCGGCTCTAATGAAGACTTCTAGTGATAACGCTGGTCGCTGAATTAGTATTATTAGTATTTCAGTCATTTCACTCTTGTGTTAAAGTACCACCTGTATTAAAACACAAGACTTCCAAAAACATCGGACCTAAACCATGGCTGAAGAAAAATAAGTAGAGTGAAAAAAAATAGTTGGAGCACAGCCTCTATCCTTCAGAACATCACAGTGCTGCCTGCTAAAAAACAAACAATAAAATAATAACTCGAAGCGATGTGTTCATCCCGGTGAACAAAAAATACGAGGCAGAGGAGCATCATATACTCCCCTTCTGAAAACGGTTACTTCAGTTTTTTGTATGCAATTAATAACTTGTTCAAGCGGTGTATTGCATGGATTCGCTTCCACAGTGTGCGTCGCATGTTCTGGTGATTCATTTTGCAGACAGGGCAACATCTTCTTTGCACAGCACGCTTACTCACGCCTCTCCTCTCTTGCAGGGTTTCAATGCTCTCACTTGCTCTAAGATGAAGTTATGGAAGTTTGCAGCCATCTCCTTGATGCTCTTCGGTGTCGTGCTGTCAGCTTTACTCAGTAGAGACATGATTTCTGGAGGAGAGGGACCCAGAGCCAACTCTTCGTCGTCATCATCATCATCATCATCGTCATCGTCGCCATCATCCTCAACGACGGGCCTTCGAAGAGCAGCCAGAGACGCAAACAAACCCAGCTCCCTCCTGAGAGAATGTAAGTGAAAGTGTTTCTAACAGCAACTACTGTGCAGCGACCCTTAAACAAGTTTACAATATTAAAAATGCAGCAAAGTGCTTTAAGGCTTACTGAAAGCATGCGAAAGCAAAGGTAAGCATTGTACTGAGTTATGGCAAAGCTTATTCAAAAACATTGTAAGCTATGGTAAATGCATAGCATATCCATGGGAAAAGCATAGACAAACTGCAGTGCAGTGTAACCATGGTAAATTTTATATGAGGTGTGTAGGGCTAGGACTATACATAAACAGAGATTGCTCCTTATTACCTAAAATCTGTACTAGTATCAGTTTGTTCCTTATTAACATATTTAACATTAAATATGTATGCATTACATAGAATAGGTATGCAAGTCAGCCTATATGTGTATGACAGCATGTATCCCACCACTGGAAATCTTTAAGAGTTAGTGATACTCTTGGAAACACCCCTCTTAGTTTCGCGTGATGTTTTTCAAATGAAGGCGTAGTTTTAGCCTACCTTTAATTGCCATACAGCTCTGGACAAAAGTTTTGCATCACCTAGTATTTTAGGATTGAGACATAATTTTTTAAAAAAAGATCATAATGTAGATATTGTATTTAATATCATGTAATTTAAGAAACTACAAAATGATAAAGATAGAAAAATCTACTGGAAGCCATAATAGTAGTACGTATGTTTGGATTTTGAAATGTCAAATTGTTCAATTTTTGTGAGTTTTTCGTTAAGTATATGGAAAACTACAAGCGGTATGTAATTCAATATGTTAACGTAACATTATTCAGCAGGTTTAGTTTGACTTTATGAAGCAAGATTAGTGAATTCTATAGGGTGATGCAAAACGTTTGGCCATAGCTGTATATGCATTGCTGATAATGGGAGGATTTCAATATAGCCTGTTCTAGATGAACGTAATTCCAAAGAACAGTCTGCAGAACAGGGATGACTCGTGCTCCCACACTCCTCCTTCCTTAGCTGGAAACGATAAAGATTTGAAACAACAACAGGGAAGTATACAAGTCCTCCAAAATGAGTTATGCTCAAGATGTTTGTTCTGGTCTTGCCATGGGCCCATTACACGCAAAGTTACACAGCCTTGCTGAAAGACAATGAACAGCATTAGATTACAAAGGAAAAACACAAACAGATGTTTTCCAGGACCTGCCAAGACCAGTTTTCATGTTGATTACAGGAGAATGGACCGAAAGTGTCTCAATGCCACTGTACAAATTAGAAGCAGGTGCTGTAAATAAAAACGCTGAATTCCATTTGAAACCGGTGTTTACTTTTACCACCCTGACAGAAATATACAGTACTGCAATAATAGGCTTTAGTTGTATCGTCCCAGAATGTTTTACAAAAGAAATAACCTTCACCTGGTATTGCTCACGGCGTTAACATTTTCTTTCATAAATACCAGAGCTGGTTTAATTACAGATGACTCACAAAAAGAGTTGTTGTATTTCTCAACAGTTAAAATTATTATAGGAATCGCTTTTTTTTTGTTCCTAAACACTGGGTTACAGCAATCCTCCTTGCGGGTGGAAAATGTTTTAAAAGCACCTTTAAATAAAGAAGTACGGCATCATTCATAACAAAGCGTTCATAACAAAGCATTTAAATGCATTCTTCTGAGGTATAAATACGAAACGCAGTCAATCATACGCGTGTTTTGACTTTTCTTGTCGTAAAATAAATAAAGCAAAACTTAAATACTAGCGAGAATGCATTCTCGAATAGCTTGGATCAGGGTTGAATGATATAATAATTGAACCCTCCTTGCAGTGAAACCCTTACATATCACCACACTGTTGGAATTCCTGAAGGTAGAATCTTTGAGGGTAGAATCTTCGGTTCAGTTCAAAGTCACCTGTGCCAAGCAGCCGCCTGAGTATTCTGTTCCCAGCCAAGCATAGCCTTCCCTCGCTGTGGAACATCAATGCTTTCCTGATGCTGTGTCAACAAACACATATATTTGCAGCTTAATCATTCGGGCAACAGGTATTTCCTACCTTGACAGTGATTATTTGTCCTGCCGGCTGCAGAACAGGGTCAAAACGCTGCACGAAACAGACCCAGATTAGCATGATGCAGTTGTTTTTAGTCAAATTCCTGTCGACGCAAACCACTTTCCAACTTTTTCTTTGTGTTTAGTGTTCTGTTTTAATTATTATAATGTTTTTTTTTTAGTTCGAAAGAATTCCATAATACACATTCAACAACAATAGGAATACAATATTTTATTTACAATCAATATAACAAGCTTCTATATGCATAATCTGTGCAAGACTGCCATAATTCACAAAATGTAATTTTATATATGTATATATATATAATTATGAAATATGCATACAGTAAAACCCATATACTCTCTCTGTTTCAAACTGTTTTTGCTGTTGTCGGTTGGTACATTAACACTGCAAATGATAGGTTTTTGCAAGATATGTCAAAACTCAGTTTTAAAACTATGCCATTAAATTCCACCCGCCCTTTCACAGAAATATTTCTTTGTCTCGTTTTTTGCTGATCTTTTTTTCTCGCCAGGGTTCCTCACTGTTGCCCTGTGTAAATTCTCTATCACTTTTTGTACACCAGGAAAGATGGCCTTCCATCCAGCAGGGGGCGGTGTAATATTTTTAGGGGACTAATTCAAAATATTATATTATATTATATATGTCAACAAATGATTCAAGCTTTTCTATCTTTATTATGCTGATTATGATTATGGTTATGATTATGATTATGATTATGATTTCTCTCCTAGTTACAGCTTTGTTTCAAAGCTACACAGAAGGGGAGGTCCAGCAGCTGATCAACACCCTCATCGACAGACACCAACCGGCCGGTGCAGGCAAGAGGACTAAGAGGGCCAAAAAGGGCCTGAAGCCGTGCTCACTGAAGGAGCTGGAGGTGAGCGTGAGCGAGCTGGGCCTGGGCTACCAGAGCGACGAGACGCTTCTCTTCCGCTACTGCAGCGGGAAATGCAACGCGGGCCGCCGCAACTACGACCTGACCCTGGAGCACATGAAGCGGAGCGGCCAGGTGAAGAAGGGCAAGGCCAGGCACAAGCCCTGCTGCCGGCCCACCACCTACGATGACGACTTTTCCTTCTTGGACAACAACTATGAGTATCGCACCATCAAAGAGGTGTCCGCCAAGGAGTGTGGCTGCATCTAGGGTGGCGGAGATAATGCCAGAACGGGCAGCCTCAGCCCGAGGCTCTAGACAGAACCAGGATTTGCATTCTTTTTCAATTTTGGATTGACATGCAAGACATTGAAAATGTATTCCTCTTCTTTTCTGGATAATCCAGTATCCAGATTATTCCTGGAGTGTAGAATCTGAATTTGGTTGAAGCAGAAACCTACTTGCATGTTAACGCAGTGACTCATATAAGCCTGTCCCAGATAAAGAGCTGTGTGTGAAGCTCTACTGACACAACCTTTTGCTGTATTGTGCCAGTCATAGTTAGAAGGTAGACTCTAAAGAGTTTCTCCCATAAGTGCGTGAGATCTGATTGCATACAGACTGCTGTCATCTTCAGTGCAAATGTCCCAGCAAGGGAAAGTGTCAGCCCAAAAACATTCTCCGATACAGTAACAAGCACTCACATACTGATGGAAAAGACTGTATACATAGATACTTTGCTTGACAAAACATTGTAATCAAATTAGTAAGGGAAACGGGGCTAGATTCTCAAAGCTCCACATTGGCATCCCTACGATCTGTTCAGAAAAGATAAAAAAAACCTCACCCAATAAAGTTACTGTAAATGTAATTGAGGCACTTTTTAGAAGTACCAAGTTGTCTCATCAGTTTTATTACTGCAATTGCTGCCTATTTGGAGTAGAAGGTTTGAGAATGTCGTCCTCTGTGTTTATGGGGAGTGAATACAAACGTTTGTCATGTATCTCTGTACATACGTTTGTGTGTGTGTGTGTGTGTGTGTGTGTGTGTCTTCAATAAGTACTGTATACAAGGCCATCAATGAAAAAATACTTTTGGATCATTTTTTTTAAAACTCAAACTGTCCAATGAATCAGCTCTGACAATCTACCTCATTTCAGTTGAACACAACTGAATGACAGCCATCGGAAACCAGGAAGTCACTGACCATGCTCTCTAGCTGCAGGGAGGACCCCCAGAATGGAATCGAAGCAAAGGGAAAAATGCTTGGACTGAAGATTCTCATTCAGCAGTAAAGAATAGCTACCAAATCAACGAGGCTTGAAGGGTAGAACCAGCTTGGTATCAAAGATGGGGTGACAGTGAAGCACAATATATGTATTTGTATATATGTCTCGTTACCCATGGTGGACAAAATTAAACAAGGAAATGAATGTTAAGCATTGCATAATTTATATTTCTAACACTGTGCTCCAAGCCTCACCTTCCCTGCTGTGTAATAACTTGTAGATGTGTAATTGTGAATGACCAGGCAACAGCTGTCCAGGGCCATACAATCCACCATAGTCCAGTAGCAATCGATTCAATCAATAGCGACTGGGAAGCTTTCCCAGGCATTGTGTGTTTTTTATGTATTTATTTTTTTTAATATTTTGATTTATGGTGTGATTCGTGGCACGTGCAAATTGGATGGGAAGTGTCCGTAGATGTTGTCATACGCTGCTGTAGATAAGAAATTAGGATCTTGGATAAAGTTTTCTGCATTTCTGATTTTTCTTTTTAAAAGCCTTTCTTTTTTTTTTAAAATAATTTGCAGAACAAAGATGTCCCTTTTTTTCTGAAATGCTTTATTTTAAATCCCAGTAATAACAGTTTAATGCACAGAAACTGCTGCGTAGTTTTAACTCTTTAAGATTCATAAACATCTGTTAATGATACGTCCCAGGCCCTAAAACAAAATATGTATGTTATCTGCTGCTTTATGTGAAAGCATTTTCATATAAAGCAAGTGCTGAATTTATAATTACATCCATAACGAGAAAACACTGAAGAATGCTAAATTAAATACTTCAATTAAAGCCACTGAAAAGGATTTCAGGTCGAAATGTTTGTCCTTGAATGCGTTACAGTTCTTTGAGGATTTTTGAATTTATAATGACATGACTATAATACACTCAATAGTGTTATATTAAGAAATATTTCAATTAACCCTTTAAGATACAAACAAAAATTATGCCAACTTATTTATTGCTGCAATGAGGTGCAAAAATAAGAAAATTCATCGAAATTGTCAGCTTGTGATACTGGAGTCACTCTCAAATGTATTTTAAGAAAAAAACAAGCGCTCAGTTCCTTGTGCACCTTAAGGAGTTAAAGCCACTGAAATAGACTAGCCCAAATGTTTGTCATTAAATGTATTACGTATTTCTGAATTTACAATTAGTTACTGTTTACTTCATGGCTTTAATCCAGTATGGACAGCATGCATTGTTTTATAATCGCTTTCTCAACAAAATTGAAATAACACAGTAAAATAGTTTCATATGCGATGCATCACCACTGTTACTAGTGTCAAGCTTATGGTTTAAAATAAGGTTTCTTACAAAATATTTAATTCCATGTGCTTACACTGTAGTGCCTGTGATCATTATTAATAGCTGTACAATGTTAAAAAGACCAAAAACATTTATAGATGAATTATGTTTATGAAAAATCCTTAAACTGAAGTGTTACCATATTGGTTCCCTCGTAGCTTCAACATGATTCAGAGCTGGAAAAAAAAATCATTTCCTTATCCGAGCATTCCACTGGACTGCGCTCTGAGAAGTATTTTCTTTGCTTTTTTGTTTACGACTCGAGGAAAAAATGTCCCGAAACAGGCTGCAGTTTCTAATGAATTTCCACTGAAACCATAACATTATCTGCATGGGCTGGGGACTGGTTTCATGTGGCTTTTTATTTTAATCATTTAGAAAATATGCTTGCAGTCAAGTGCGACTTTGCTTCCTGTTTGTGGTACGCAGCAAAGCGTCAATCAACCAGGAAAGCTGTCACATGCTCCACAGGCTCTGCTTCCTGTGTTGTAACTGGGGTTCATTGCGTATTGGGAGCACACAGGGGAAAAAACAAAGCAGGGATGTGACCTGTTCAAACTATAGGTGTCCACAAACGCCAATGGCCCCGGGCCTGTCTGGTAGACCATTTTAAAATCAAATCAAGCCAATGCAGGTCTGTAATAAACTCAAGTTAAACTCCCCCGACTAAATACTGAATCCGGCATCCTTTTACTCTACACTACAGTACAAAAATAATGTTTAGCACCATAGAACGGTATAACCTGACAATTGCTGTAATTAAGACTTGCTCCCCTGTTGGATAAACGAGAGAAAAGCAAGACATTTTTCTTACTTTCTGTCAGCACCAGCAACATTATTATTACACTTTTACATGAAGTGTCTCTAATACTGCGTAGTTACATAGTAGTTACTTAGTAAATACACATGTACTTACACATAATTACAATGTCATTATGCATAGTTACAATGTACTTCATGTGTAAATATCTTGTATCTTGTATGCAGTTATTTCTAGAGTCTGTTCCAATCATTAACCTGTACTGGTATGGCCATTGAGTCTGGAATTGAGCGCCACTCCTGCCATGCATTGAATCTGGTCTAAACCCTATAGAAATATGGGCTCTGCTAAAAAAAAAGAAAAAAATACTCAACTGCATTGAATATGAAATGTTGTTTGTTTCCTTTTCTCTCTAAATGCTGGTTGTATAAATATCATACATTTAACTTTATATGTACATGAAAGTGGCCCTTATCATATCTGCATTAAAAAAAAAAAAAATGTATGTAAGGGCCCTTTTATATGAAACATATATTATAATATATTATTATTATTTATTTCTAAGCAGACGCCCTTATCCAGGGCGATTTACAGTCGTAAACAAAAATACATTTCAAGAATATATATATATATATATATATATATATATATATATATATATATATATATATATATATATATATATATATATATATGCAATATTGTTAAATATGTATGTCATATATGTGGCACATATGACTTGTTAGTAACACATGTTAGAGTTCTGTTCTGGCATTGTTGGACTGTTTAGACCAACTACAGCAAGTTGATGCAATGCATCTGTATTATGGATACTCTCTATTTATTCAAAAGTAAGTTATGTTTATTTATTTAGGTATAGCGTCATTGATAAAGAAAAAGAACACGTTTATTTATTTAACTATCGGTGCCAAACTGTTTACATGTATTACATTCTACACCCTATACTTAACTGTTGAATAAAATGTATCGACTTCAAAGACTGAACGTGGGTTGTTGGATTCCTGTTTCTCTCTAGGCATGTCCTGCAAAACAACAAGGGGTGGGGAGGACATTTAAAATGCACAATTTGAGAACTTTTAAAGGATTCCGGTAATTATTTTGCCACTGCGGTAATACAATCAGAGAAGGTTCAGGTTTTCGTACTTGCCAGCCTGTGTTTGTGCTTAGATCAAGGCTTGTGAAACTCCAATGGGATATGAATAATGTAATCCACTCCTAACTCCCGCTAGCGTGACGCAAATTCAGAACCAAAAACCAGACAATTAAAGGTCCTCTCACAGACTGTGGGTGACAGGCTTTTATTTAACACAGAAGCATGTAGAAAGAACAGTTTCAGAGACAGTTCAACTCGGAGATATTGATGAGGAGCAATAATTAGAGCCGAGGCACCCAGGCTGTATAAACAGCGTAACTGGGATATGCAGTAAAACTGCAATTCGATATCAGAAACTTTTAGTGCTGATTAGCCCTGTTATTTTTTTTTTCTCCAATAACTTACTACGTCTTTCTTCTGTTGTATGTTTCTAAGGGTTCGGTGGTTAACTGGTTAGTTTATTTCTCGCACACTCTCGCACGACTCACTTCGCTTACGGGCCTGTCATACAAAGAGTGCCAGAGAAAGTACGCTCTCAATTCGATTTGAGGTAGCCACCGGTCATTTAGAAACATATTATAAGTATTTAAATCTAATTAAAAAACAGAAGGAACCCTGATATTAATGGACTATTTGTATAGAACATGTTGTGGCTTAAACATTTACAATGCTTTGTCATTGGCATTCTGAGTGCGAGATCCACTCTCTCAGTGAAATTCTATGTGTAGTTGCTGTTACTAATAGTTTGCAATGGGGACGTGACTTTAGTTAAATGATAGCTGCAGATGTGCGTGTAAAGTACTACTCAAAATCTATAAAGTGCAGATTTCTCAATGTTCCTGCTACCGCATTTAAAACTCTACATTAAAACAAAGTGCTCTCTCCACAGGTTGGAACACAGATGGTGTATCTCAAAACACTCCTAGATAACCAAGTTCACACATCTCATCCCTCAACCCCCAGTTTATAGAAATGGCACAGAGACTCTTATCTGTCATCTTGTAGACCGTGAGCCAACGCTAAGCTGTCAGAGAAAGAGAATCCTGTCCAGGCGCTTTTCATTGCTGGATTTTCACCTTCAATGCTTGATTCTGGGAAGTATTTCCATATTAAGCAGATCAAGTACCGGTATTACATGTCATCGCTCAGAGACACATCTTCCATCTATGCGAAACAGCAGCTGATTGTGAGGCTCACATCTGTCATCTGATAATTCAGAAACGAAACCTCTGCCAACCTTTATTTGTTTATGTTCCACTTTGAATCGCTTTTCACCATACCAGTGGAAACGAATGAGACGAATGCAGCTGGATTATTCAGGGTAACAATCTCAGGCAAGCATGAAATACAACAATGCTGAAGGCATATCAAATTTTGCTTGAGATTTTCACATTTACTGTTATTTAATAACTATACTGTGCCTTGCACATTGCCAAAGCTAGACAAGAGCTGTCTGATGATCGCATTTTCTTTGTGGCTCAAATTGGGTCTTATCTTCATCCCCTTCACCTCACAGTCAGCTTTTATGGAAGGTAATGGGTTAGAGATCAAAAGGAGAAGGGCACTAACAACAGTTACATTTGGGAGAGGCTGGATAAAGATAATTTTTTTTTATTGTTTTTTATTTGATTACTGGAAATGTACTTATTTAATGTTGGCTTTGTGTCTAAGACTGAGTTCCTGGCAGGGCTCGTGACATCAGAAGCAGGTTTTTATGAAGTATCAAGTATGCTAGGCAGCTCCACATGTTGAACGGAATACAAACGATTTCAGTAAAACAAATTAAATAAATAAATCAATTAAAAAGCGAACCACAGAGCTTGATTTAATTAAAGGAACGAAAACAGACACAACCCAAATGAGTCTGTTTGGAGAGGCGTGTCTTCTGCAGGGTGGAACGACCGGATTCCCCTGCGATCAGAAAGCTGTATCTGTGCTGTTACTGAGCGTTTCCACAGGCCCTGCATCAGCACATGGGCTGCTGCTGCTGCTGATGTTGGCTGGAACCAGGTGCATGTGTAAGTTTACCGTGTTGCACCTCACTTCATTGCGGTGCCCACAGTCTGTTCCTTGCGCTTCTTAAAGCTGAAGAGCGGGAACCGAATTTATCAGCAGCGTTTTTGGCTATTTTGATGAAATAATGCCAGCGGTCTAAACAGGCTTGGCTGCACAGCAGGAATGTGTGACTCCTGGCTGTTTCCTGGCTGCCACCGTGAACTCCTCATATCAATCACTTTGCTGTGTTTATAGAGATGATGATTCTGCTTACTTTTAAGCTGAACAAGTTTATTCAAAGGGGGGCTATCTGTCTGTGCTGACACATCTGTACACCGGCGTAGCACAGCTGGAACCAACTGGTAACAAATCACGAGCAAGGTCCGATAAACACTTTGGGGCTAATTTATCAAATCACATAAGCAGCACTACAGAAAAAAGCATTAGCTACGATTGTACCACCAGTAGAACTTCAATCCTTACATGAAAAAAACAACAGTTTGCTACAGTAGTGGAAAATACACTGAACTACTTGTTAGGAACATTGAGAAAGGGTCACTTGTTATGGAAGCAAGAGTTATTGCCAACAGTAACAACTTCTATTGTCAGATAATGAAGCCCTTTACCTGAAGATATTCTCTTGCTCATTTAAAGCACAACCAGACCCCTTTTTGCATCCTTTTTTCTTCTGCGGTTTTCTCAAGCATTATCACATGACATATAAAAGATGATATTGTGATGATCCAGTGCACTCCTATTAAAGTCAATGCAAAGGTTCTGGTGTGGAATAGCCAAATCCAGATCCATGCAAGTTATTAAGCTAGAAATGTATTATGGTAAGGAATCGGCTAATAAGGGTTCAATTCAGGGCTCAGGAGTTAGTTAGCAGGATTGCTGGTCACCTAAGCCGGGCTGTGCAGCGTTATGTTCAGATAATTTCTCTGTATCATCATCCCGGAGCAGCCTTTAAGAGGGGCTCTGCTCCGTGTGCTGTCAGTGTTGACGGCAGGTTTTGAAGCCTGAACTTTGCGTCCTATCCTGCTTTGTAGGTTCCACCCCAGCGACACACAAGAGCACAACAGCGCTGTTTTCACAGGTATTGCTACATTAAAATACAAAGAAGTATCATATCTCCTTACTGCTGAAACGTAACCGTTCCAGTAACTTCTACAAAGTGCACAATTCCAAGGCTGTGCACACTTGACAGACACAGTATAAGCAGTGAATCTTTAAATAACCTCAAGTAAAAACAAGGAACAGCACGCGGGGTCCTATTAAATGAAATGAGAACTCAATAATGAAAAGAAGAAGAAAGAGGCTAATTCCATTAGAAATGGTTCTGTTTTTCATTTAGTTGGTGCAGTGTTTTCAAATGATATTTACCAGACTCTCATGCAATATTTATGCCAGACGCAAGGATGCACCTTATCACAGGGACTCCGTACACGGGCATGGAAGATGAAAACTGCAGCTCATTTCTTATGACATTGCACTGGGTTTGTTATATTTTAGAGCCAATGGCGTCGCTTAGAATTTCATATATCCCCTTCAGGTCTGGGGTCCATTGCGGACTTAAAATTCGGTGTTAAACATATAGAAAGACTTAATGTTGAAAAGTGCTTTAAAGTAACATGTTTATTTAACCTATATTTTTTGAATTCTTATAAAAAGATTGGGACTGATGGCGATATAACACTACAGGTTTAACAACACCGCAAAAGGCAATAGATACGGCATTAGCACAGAAGCTTAACGCATTAAAGTGTATTAATAAGGTATTCTATTGAAATGTATTGCCTATAGCGATATCATTAACACATGTTTAATACATACATGCCTAACTCTCAATCATCAAAGTAAAAATAAAACCTAAAAATGAGGTTTTTTTTCCAATCAGAACATAAGATCAGTATAAACAATAGAAAAGCAATTCTTTCTACACAGTAACTCAGAAGCTTGTATGAAATGTACAAACTGTATTTTTTTTTTTTTTTTTGTAAATGGTACAAAGGCTGTCATCTTCAGTATACCATCCTGAAATATTAACCAATCGTTCATGGTAGAAGCTCGAGATCTTTCTAAATATTTAGAGATCATTCTGTTAGATCTGCTCTCGGTGGCTGATGCTGAGACTGAGTAGTCATTTCTTAAATTAAAAGTTACACGTTCTGAATGGAATATATACATGCCATAATGTACAGGGACCGCGTGACATATGTGCAGAGAACTTCATCATCTACGTACCTGTGAAAAACGAATTTGTTAAACGTGTTTGAAATGTCTCTGAAGAATGTTTGTTTTACATTGCAGGTTGATAAATTGCCTTAGGAGCACAGTCTAAACATGAAACAGAAGCACCAGGCGATCAGGCCTTCTTAATCTGTAAAACCCATCACAAAATCAACCACACAGCAGAGGTAACGTTTGCAATCATGTAAGAAAAAACATGACTGCAAAGGGATTTTGCATTCATATGCAATGCGTCCGACTGAACTTTATATAACAGTAGTGACAGCATTGCTGAAAATACATTTTTTGAATAGCGATATATATTTTGTCTCGGTTAACTGGTGCCGCAATGATAAACTTCTCTGCACAGTGATGGCTTAGTCTGCATAGCTAGCCCAGTTATAATTGACAGTGTGTGTATGCAATCCTCACAGCAATCAAATGCTACATCTTTGCAGCTCTTAGAGTGCATGGTTCAGTTGAAAAAAATAGGACAGGAGGTTGGCTCTGGTGAGTAGAGCATTTAAAAGCTCTTAAATATGTACTGTACATCAGTGTAAAATGTAATACCGGCGTCAAATATCAGTTAAATCTGTGCTCACTGAGACCGTGCTAAGAGCTTGTCATGCCTGACTGTGGAACTGAGGCCTTCCAGAGATGGAGTGGCAGGAAGGAAGGCAGCCCCGGGTCCCTTGGTGTTCTGGCAAGCAGGCTCCAGCAGTGGTATCGAGGGACCAGGAGGGATATTGACCTGCTGTAGCTGCAAGACACCAAACGCTGCTCTCCGAAGACTGGTTAAAAGGAGGTCAGTGGAATTCATGCAGGAGCAATTCCCCCAGCTGGTTCATTTAAGTGAATACAGTGTGCTGTATTCTATTGTATAGTACAGTTCGTGCTGTGCAGATATGTGAGTCGAATGTGATTTCTGGCTGCAAAAATTGTGGAAAACAAGTTAACGTATACATTTATTATACATGTTTTTTTTTTTAATTTTAGGATTAAGCCATTGTCATACATACAAACATCAAAGCAATCCTAGGACAAAATGGGGCTTAAAAATAATTTGAACCAGCAACCGGCACACATCATGGGTAAGTAGTGGAAAAGTAATAAAAATCATTTCCATTGACACTGGCTATCTAGCAAGAGCAGCAATCGTTGGCAATTAACCGTTTATTACAATGGCTATCCCTGCTCTGTAATCTAAAGTGCTGCCGATATATTTGGTTCTAGGATACATCTAGTTAGAGCATGCTCCTATAGGAAACCTTAATCTGCTATTCTTATTTCAGCCCAAGTCCTCGTTTTCTTTTTTTCCCTTCCGTTTATATTTCAGACCTTTTCAAATTCTTTTATTGGTCTGCTTCCATTTATTAGATCTACAAGTTCACACCTGAAAAAAAACCAAAAAACGGACATTTTCAGACAGCCTCTTGGAAATGACGTTAAAATGGCAGCATCTGTCAGCTGCAGTCCTGTACGTTCCTTTGTTGGGAACTCAAACAGCTGCTGACACCAGCTGTTATTTGATAGCATTTCCCCAAAAAGTAGTTGAGATGAAGGACAGAGTGTGTGTGTGTGTGTGTGTGTGTGGCGGGGGTATGATTCTATCTGTGTCGTTCACACATTCTCCCGTCAATGCAGATAAGACGAGTCTTGCTGACAGGAGCCCCAGCTGTTGAAACGCAGCTCCGCCCGGAGTGGTTAAGCGGTATGGGGCAGTATGACTGGTAACCCTGTGCTTCTCTCACCAGCCAGGGAGGAGCCCTCGCTGCAGCATCCGGCCCGCATGTTCCAACTAGAACAGTTCTGTTTACTCTCCGAGCTACTTATTTATGTTCAGCACTTGTGTTTTTCTTTCCCTACCACTTTCATTTACTTAACTTACTATTACGTACCCAGCAGTTACTGGAATATAATGCAAGCCTGCTCTTTTGGTTAATTAGGGCCTTTTCTTGGCTTTTTTTATTGAAGCACGGGGTGGAGGTTTCTTTTATTGGTTAAGTCGTACCTTGACTTAACCAAAGAACATTGAAGGAAAGTGTCACAGATTGTTCATACCTGATTACACTGGTATAAAACTCCACATATCAGTGCTGCGAGTGTATGAACCTGCCCAAAGAGGATTATTTCATTAGTGCCCTGTGTAGCTGTCATCAAGAACTGTCGTTCATTTAGCTCTCGGAAACCTGGGCACGTGCAGGGGGTCACTGCTGTCATTCAAAGAGAACAGAATTGCATTAAACATGTAAAAAACAAAGGGATATCCACAAGCTTCCATCTCGACAGTTGCTTAGGCCAGTTTTTGCTGCTTGCGCATCGATGTAGAGTTGTCTGATATTCAGTACAGGGGTCTAGAAGTGCTCCAAACTAAACATTGGTGAGCGAGTCGGGCAGCGATTCTCGTTTCGTTTGACTGTCTGCTCCCCTTTTCTTCCATAGCTTGGTTCCCTTTGTCACGACCGCGATCATCCTTGAAAAATCTGCCAGAACTCAAAAGAGACTTTCTTCTGAGACCCGACAGCTGTTAGCACTGAGATGCCTTTAACCATTGTGGCTTTTTAATCGTTTAAACCCTTTTTATTTTTTGTTTTGGGAAGCGGGACAAAGTGGCTCTATTTTGGGATGAGAACAGAGTTTTAATGAAACTGTAAAAAAACCCCAATAAATCCCAGTGCAGTGCTCCAAGATCTAATTAGTATTGCTGAGGAGGTGAGAATGCTAATTGATATTCTTGATCATGTTTTGGGGCAGCTGGACCTGCATGCCAAGTTAAGCTGTAAACCCAAGCCTGATCTTTTACAGCTATGGCCAAAAGTTTTGCATCACTTGGATTTTAGGATTGAGACATGATATTAAAAAAAAATGAACATAATTTAGATATTTTATTTAACAACATGTAATCAAAGAAACTACAAAATGATATTGCAAAAGTCTACCGAAATAGTATTATTTCATGTTAGAGTTGGAAATTTCAATTTCTGTCAGCTTTTCGTTCAGTGTATGGAAAACTTCAAAGCGGTTTGTAATTCAATATGTTAACGTAACATTATTCAGCAGGTTTCATTCGACTTTATGAAGCAAAATTAGTTAACTCTATAGGGTGATGCAGAACTTTTGGTCAGAGCTGTACACTGTAGATAGGGCTTGAAGTTTTTATTTTTGATCACATGACGTCCCTTTAAACTTATTTTGAGCCAATCCTGATTCCTAATTAAGATTTTCTTTTCAGCATAAAATACCCAGGACAGAGTGTACACTGATAGCAAGTCCATCATTTAAAATCTCCTGGATTAGTAGCAAAGAAAAGAAAATCATCTTAAACCCATTTTTTAATTAGTAGTTTTCTCTTTATTAGGATGCAGTGACAGCTTATTAATGACTAATTAACATTTAACTGGAGGTAGAGATTTGGAACACCCCCAACCCCATCCACCCAAAGTTCAAGCCCTAACTGTAGCTAACCAGTATCCTTTGTAATAATTCGAAATCCCATTGAAAAGCAGCCAATTACAGCAGCAGCAGCTGTGTGTCTAGTGGCATGCTGAGCTTGGGAGAAATTTGTCGGCGTTTCTGTTGGATTAAGTTACAGCTATCTTGTTTCCTCACTAACAAAGATCTGGTTTGCATTTTCTTTAGACCAAGCACTTTTACCTTCAGTACACAACAAACGACTGAAAGCGTTCCCGAATAGCGTCTTAAAGACTTCCACTAAGGGGATAGAAACCCATGCTGGTGGCGGCACGTTGACTGACGTGAACATGGAGCACTAAGTGTTTATTATGAAACAGCCTACCCAACCACAAACACAGCTATCTGGGTCTAGATATCACCCCAGGCCAGTGACAGAACACTCCCTTTCATGTTGGATTTGTTATTGCATTGTTTGGCAGGGTGAGTGAGTTGCAAGGCAGCAAGGCAAAGTCTCACACACTTTGCTCATGCGATACTGTACCTACAGCCATGGCCAAAGGTTTTGCATCACCCTATAGGGTTAACTAATGTTGCTTCATAAAGTCGAATGAAACCTGCTGAATAATGTTACGTTAACATATTGAATTACACACTGCTTTGTAGTTTTCCATATGCTTAACGAAAAACTGTGACATATTTTTTGATTATATGATGATAAACAAAAGATCTAATATGTTCATAACAGGGTTTTTTTTAAACTTCTAGGTGCTGGAAAACTTGTGCCCAGAGCTGTAGCTTGGTGCAGGTGGAGTGGTGAGCCAGTGCGCGATATGTAATGTATAGCAAATGTGTTTTTATACACAATATGCAGTAAAAAGGGTTTAAAAAAGGGAGAGACTCAATCTTGAGGAAACTAGAACTATTTGAAATAGATTATGACCTGAGTTTTGACCTGAATTGTCAGATAGATTTTAAAACCACACAGTTGCCAGCAAACTGTTTAATTCTCACCCGAAAGATATTGTAAATAGCTTGAGATTGAATTCAGTGTGTAACATACACCGTACATTCTGTTCCAAACTAACATACGGTAAGTATGGTTTGCCAGCACTAAAAATACCGTTTGCTCATTTTTGTAAATTTTTTTTTTTTACAGAATTTCTCACACGACGCCAATTTCCCTTGTTTTTTTGATGTTTTTTTCTCAATGAAAACATCGTCCGAGGAGAAAGTTTCATTTTGTTACGCTTAGCAACAGTGGCTTGAAACCAAAACAGTGCAACAGTGATCCGACTCCCCCCCCCCCCCACCTGCATGCTGACTGCTTTTGAAAACCACTGTTTACTGATGAGATTACAGAGCAATACATCTGGGATAAGAAAGCTGATGTGCCGACAGGCACATGTATACAAGCACATGACAACCCTGCCTAATGACATCACTCTTCCCTTGGCTTATGTATACTCTGAACAGTACATACACAATCCCTCCCAGTGGCTGTGGTTAGGAGCTTATACTGATGCTAAAGAAACTATTAACAGTCTCCTGCTATTTCAACACATGTTCGGAAACAGTATTTGCTTTAGGATCAGACATGCAGGAAAGTCTTTAAAAGAAAGTGCTTGTGCTGTGCTCTTCGCCCCCACCCAAAATACTTCAGTTACTGCTTTTGAAAGGGGAGATTAGGCAGTGAGCACTTTGGGTGAACACAAGGACTATAAAGTGGTAGCTGAGCACCCACAGTGTAGGAGAGAGGATGGTTTTATGCACAGAAGAGACCACGCACACTGCACCTCAACCGCTGTTAACCTCATCTCAACGACGGGGGTAATGGTAAGCAACGCTGCCTATTATGGACAGGGTAAACTTCTAGATGAGCTAGACTAGCATTCCATGTTTGCTGGTCATCTAACCGCCAGCCAAAGGAGAACCTTTATCACAGTTATTGCCTGTTCTATTATTTGGTATTTTTTTTAACAGCCTCTGCAATGATAGCGATGCCCTAATCAATTGCACGTAAACAAATGATTATTTCAAAGGTCTATTATCGTGCATGACTCCATTCCTCTTTTGATGTAAAAGAAAACGTTGAAAGCAGGAGGGATCAGTTTAGCCTCAGCTTCTAAAACAGTGTCCATTCACGGCCATGTTGGGTTAGAATCACTCTTAATACAAGTGCAAAGTCTGTGTAAAGTTAGCTATTTATTTCTGTGTGTGTGTCTGCATCTGTGTTTATATGAACAGAATTAGCATTAGGTCGCTAATGACTCATTTTGGCATGAGATCCTGGCTGCGTAAGACCATTAAACGCTTTTCATTTCATTGAAAAACAAAGACTCCCAACACTTTGTTATACAGAGCAGTAGAGAGCCAGTATTAAGTGGTTGTGCAACATACCAGAAACAGCTGGCCGATGCAAGGTATCCTATAAAGGGCAAAAGCAATGACCCTCATTCTGATATTTTATTCCAACAACTGCTACAGCTTTCAAAGTGTAACAGGGTAGGGGCTGGGCTTGAACCGACAACCCCGCGCACCGCAAGCGAGCGTCTTAACCACAATGCAAAAAGAGCCTGGCCCGTCTGCATTCGTGGTTTGAGAGCTTTGAACCTCAATGTCATCTCACGACATGGCACAGGACCGTATCACACAACACTGACCGATACACAAGCAACAAGTAACTGAGGGTTTCTTTTTACTCAAGCACTGTATAGCAGAACCAGGTTCCTTTTATGAGAATCTTGACGCCATGCCGCTATGCACCAGCTCCATGAAATCCTCAATGATCTGCATGCTGTAGTGTGAGAACAACAGTCTGCAGGCTCCTGTCCTGTCAATTCAGCATCTCATGTACCCATAAGCATTCACCTTTTTAAAATCATTTTCAACATGTGTCTTATCTGAAGCCAGGCGCTACAAACAGACACTGGCTGATCTGCAGAATTCCTGTCGTGATATATGAGCATTCCATTGTGCTTTGTCACTGTGACAAGGTTTGATGCCATTCAGTAGCCTAAATTCCTAGGTCGTTCTGCTTCATGTGCAGTCAGTGTACTACAGCTAACCATGTGCTTCAGATTTCCAGCCCATTGGTTTAGCCAATTTGTAACAAGCAGCATCTGTGTGGTGCAATTTCACGTTTCACTATTGAACCGCTCTGTGAAGATTTCACAAAGCCATTAGATTACTGGAGGAGATTTGATGGGGCGAGGCCCAGAAATGATCCATACTCCGCTCACATGCTACTGGTTATGCTAACCACTGCTGAGGAAATGTTAGTAGAGATTCGATGTCATTTCAGAATTGATTCGATGTCATTTCAGAATTGAATATTACATTCTTGTGCGGTCTGTTGCTGCAGTTGATATGTATGCATTGTGGTTCACTGCCAGTGAAGATAGTGTACATATTTCACTCAGGATTTCTTCAGCTTCTTTATCCAGTGGACAGGCAAAAGCCACAAACCATATCAACTTTGTTAACACTTTACATGAAGTGTCTGTAATTACTGTGTATTTACAGAGTAGTTACTTAGTAAATACATGTGCACTGACACATCATTACAATGTTATTATGCAAAGTTACAAGGCACTTAATGTGTCCATCTTTTTGCCGAACCCTAATGAGGACAGCACATTCAAACCCTATAGAGTCCGAGCAAGAAAAGATCTGTTTTAAATTACCTGAGTAATTTACTGCCCCCGCTTCCTGAAAAAAAAAAATATATATATATATATATATTGTCTGGACGGAGTTCCAAGCTTTTCTTTAGAAACTGACTGTGCTCATTGTTCTTTTTCGATCGTAATTGAAGAAAGTGAGCAAAGAGGCCAGCTATAAATCTCTGTGGAGTGTGACCCACGTTGTCAGCACCAGGGTAAACCACATAGCATTCTCAGGTAATTGTATTCTAAATAATATAACGCAGTGTCTTTGATAGCATACAGTAGTGTACAAAAGTTAAGTGTTCTGCAAGAAATGCTGATTAAACGGGAGGCTTCTCTGAGTGGCATATACAAGGACTGTGTGTTAAATTCAGAAATTACTGTTAGTCCAAGAAAGGGTTGCTGTTTGGTGTCTGGCTGTTCTGGCAAAGTCTGTCAAATTTCACTGATCAAATAATCTTCAGAGGAATGCAGTTTTGGCCCTGCAGTGATAATGTTTTGGTTCAGTTCTAAGGTGTAAAGGGAAAGTGAATCTACAATAGCATGACCACTTGTGCCTAGATTATAATATTTTGGCATGGCATCAATCTACTGCTATAATCATGTGTCCCCATGGTATTTTTTTCCGATTGATAAGATTACCAGAGGAAAGGACAGGTAGATTATACGTCCTTTTCTGTTGCAAAACTAAACACATTTCTGAGCTGATTTCAGCGACCCGAGTGTAAATTCCTTGTTTCTGACAGTAGCCCAATGACACTAGATCAGTACTGTAATTGACTGAGCTATTTACTCAATTACATCTGTCTGGGGAACTGTAATGTAGGAAACAAGCTAAATGACCAATTTCCTGGCTTTTGTAAGTCTCCACTTAGTCATTATTTTAAAAAAACAACCTCATAATTTAGCAATGTTAAGGCTTGTTTAACTGCTTAAAGGTGTATTTGTCAGTGGGTATATTTCTGTTTGACATCCGTTTTATGGTTTACAGTAAGCACTGCTATTTTAAGACTGCAGTAGTTGTGATATTTCCATTGTTGAATCATTTTTTCTGAGGTATAGAAACATGAAACTTAGATAAGTCTCTAACCCACTGTGACAACAGTTAGCTTGTTCAACAGATAACTTAGGACCTAAAACCTGTACACTCCATTGCAAATGAGCTGGTGAAACTAGGCAGAGGCTGGGAAACTAGGCAGCTAGCATGCACTGCACGGCAAGCACCTTCACCACTACACAAAAGAGCCAGGCTGGGTTACACGAGCAGTTTTACAGCTTTTAACACAGCCTGCAGGGTTAAGGATCTGTAGCTCAGGGGCCACCAGAGGCTGCCATCTAGTGTAGGTTGTGAGAATTACACACCTTTTGTGATCAACAATTATCAATGTTTTACATGGCTGGCTTCACTAAACACTGTGGCAGTTTGTGACTTAATATCAAACTGAACTAGAGGTATTGAAATGAGTGAGAGTGGTTAGGTCCACTGTCCAAGACATTAACATCAAGCCAGAACTGCCAGCTGCTGTGAAACAGACTTCTATTAAGGGCTACACTGGTATCTAAGGGACATGCTCGTGGAACTTTTGCAGGTCCTGGGATTCTTTTTACAAGCTGGCCTGGATCTGCTTCCTACACGCACACAGTGCTTTTCCAGGCTGGCCCCAGTACAGAGTTATAAAGAGCCTTCGTTACGTGTTCACACCATTTACACCGCAGACAATGTCTTTGAAAACTTTCAGTTGTTTTTCAGGCTTTTAGGTTTTTCTCTGCTTACATTGATTTGCATCAGGCCAAATAACATTATACTATGTGTTTTTTTTGGCAGAGCTCATTAGACGCAGCAAGGTGTGACCTTTTAACCCTTCTCTAAGTAGGTCTCACGTGTGCAGTTTTGAAAGAACCACGTGTTACAGCAAATATGTATTTTACAGTTTTTTCTCAAATTCTAAAGCAAAACTCCTGAAACTATTAGCACAATTCTGAAAAGAGTTAACACAAACAGCGAAACTGACTCCTCATTTGAAAAACTGCAAACTCATTTCTCTGGTTAGCACACAAAATGCTCAATTCTAAACCGTCTGTATGGTTCACTCAATGCAATTCTATCGCTTTAATGCAAGTTTTGATATGCGAGTGTCTTGTTTTCAAAACACTATGCCGTTGCTCACACTTAAAACTCATTACTTTAAATACACATTCCACACATGGAAATGCAAATTTCACAATGTATCAATCTATAATCAAATGTCACTCACACATACAAGGTTGATGTTACAAATTGTGCTGAAACATGGAGCAGGCAGGAGAAGGTGGGCAAGTTGGTGGACGTGGACGTGGACGTGGACAGAGGGGTGATCGTGGTCATGATTGTGGTCACGGTCGTGGGATTCGACACAGGAGACAGCCCAGCCCCAGGTGAGACCACAGCGTATTGCTGTAAGAAATGAAATCCTAGCAACAGTTGTGGACCATCTCATCAACCGTGGCTGAGCTGGCAGTGGAACCAAATCTGCGGCGATCAGCAGCATCTATAATTTGTACATTTGGAACTGACAATAGGTAAGTGTGAATAGCAGTACTATTCCTATTACATGTATGTCTTTGCATGCTGACCCAGCTCCCTACTTTGTTTCATATAGTGAACATGCATATGGCTTGCACATTGGCATATCAATATTACATTTATCTATTTTTTGGGAGGATTGAAAGATGAGGAGAGGATCTGCTGTGACGTAGTGGTTCAGTGGTGGTTTAAACGAAATGCATATGCCAGGATTTCAGCCTCAGATCAGAGAGATAGGTGCAGAAATATTTCATACATTCAATATTAGAGCTGACAGGCATGCATTTTAAATTAAAAGCAGTACACACATTGGGGAAGCATAAGGTTCCAACTAGTTTCCTACAATAGGCTGCATGCAGGTTGAAACTTGAGGCATGGGAAGTAACGTCACTGCTGGTGTGGCATCAATTCGATTGTGGAAGTTGAAAGCAAGTTTTTGATGGGAAAGCACTTGGACACCCCACTCCGGTATCGAGTTTATCCTCAGCGTGCATCAATCTTTTCTCTCCTTTATTGTTTATTTAATCAGCAGAGGGGATGTCTGTGAGGTAAGATTTCCATTATGTTGCTAATCAGGCAACTGATTGAGTTTCAGAGGCCACGTAAGAGAATGGAGATGGCTTCCACCTGGCCCTGTCTATTCTGCCCACATCAGAGTGCAAGGTTTATCTGAGTTACACACACCGCCGGTATAAGTTATATAAGTTAAAACAATATGCATCCACTCCCTGGGAGTTCAATAATTCTGTACCCCAGTGGTTTGTTGATGTCTCTGCTAACTGACCCAATTGTTCACATCACAAGTTACCGTAATTATACGCGTATAAGGTTCACTTTTTTATAATGCGTTTCTATGTATTATAAATCGATTGTTCAGTATACGCTAAATCACTTGCAATTCTAAACGGGATTGGATTAAAGGTTGCTGAAGTGAATAGAAGGTGTCCCTACTCTGCACCACCTAGCTCTCGATTTGATCCTTTTTATACTCGATTTTATTCTCGATTTTACGCTATTCCAAGATATAGCTCTTCTCGCAGGATTTCGGTAAGTGTTGCATTACAGCGGCTCCTGATATAGACGTCAAGGTCACTCTTTAAGTTAGATGACAGGAGATTTCTTGGCCCTGCTTTCCACCGCAATGGAAAGCTCTCAGCGATCGGATTCAAGCCAGTAGTGTTTTGTGTCCACGACCAGACAGTGATGATTGCCTCTAGGTCTGGCCGTGGCGTGGCTCATTTTGGAAGTATTGGTTGCGGTTTTTGGTATCCCAGAGTGTAAATACAGTCCAGAGGAGCTTGTGGGATTCCTAACCTAACTAGACTGCATGAGGTTTTTTTTTTTCTGTGTGTACTGAGGTTCATCTTTTACAAAGCACAGTAGCTTAACTTTTTCTTTTTACCACTTTGTGATGGATGCAGTCATTCTGAGTGCTTCGTATTGCAATTAATTACTACATCTCAGTGTCTTTATTTTAGTAAAAGACAGTACCAGCTAGCGCACAGCAGTGTATTGCAAAGAAAACTAAAGGGAACTTGTTTGCAAAGTGGAAGATTGCTGATGTTGTTGGTGGTTCCTATTTCTATGAAGCCACTTTGACAGACCTAGCCTGAGTTATATATAACTGGAACACAGAAACAGTTATGAAGTACCATAATAAAACAGCCATTATAATTATCACCACTGACAATGACTGAAAACATCATAAAGTAGAACATTCATTTTAAAGCTGCTTACTTTAAACGTTGCACAGAAACATGCCAACGACAGCTGTCTGATAAACAGCCAGCACATCCCCCAATGTAACGCGTCCCGCAGCGAACATGTTTTACACACACACCTTATTATTTATTGGGGTCTGTTCAATGCTATTGTTTGGTATTCTGTGCAGAAGGAGCTTTAGCTTTATTTGTACCCAGAAATTAAATTCATATGTTCATTATATTCTACAAAAATCACTGCTATAATACATTTTTACAGTTTGCATTTGAGTAAGGTTTTATCTCATTGATTAAATTCTTTGGCCATGCTGTCAGCATTACACATTGCTGTGCAACTTGTAGGAAACATTAAAGGGCAGCGTCTTAGCCAGAAACATATTCCTAAAGCTTGGACATGCTGATTCGAGAAATAGAAATGTATGTTATGTCTGAGAAGAATTGAAAGAGTGAGTGTTTACAGTCAGGCAAACTCTGCTCAGCATCAACAAGGCCTGTGGTGGACATGTCTTCTAAATACAGCACCGGGCACTTGAAATAAGTAATCGATGTGAACTCAGCACTCAGAAATGAAATGGTGAACTCCTCCTATTCCTGATGGGAAGAGGGATGCATGTGGTTGTGATATTTCAAGTGTCTTGGTTTTTTGGCCAGGAATTCATGTTTGGAGCGATTATCTAAATGAGCTGGAGGAGAACGGTGACCTTTCAGTATGTAGGAACTCCGTTGGCTTAAGCTGAGATTTCTTTCCTCCTACGTGAAATCCTGTTCACCTCAAACCACAAATGTCCTGAGCAAACAGCTTTTACACCCTGGGCCTCTGTTCCACTTGCATGTGACACTGCGCAGCAACACAGAGCCAGACTGCTGTGGGTTCTGTTTCATATCAGGCCAAAGCTCTGTTAGGAGTTATGTAATCAAACATGTAGTTACATTGTTGCAAGACAAACACTCATGCAAGTGTTACAATGTAGTTAAGACACCTCCAATGTAAAGCCAGCTCATCAATTTCACAGATCTTCTGTCAAATCATTACGTTTTCAGCAAAGGGAATGCTGAGTTTTACAGCCAGGTCCTATACAAAAAAATAAGAAGAAGAAATCCCTTGTTAAATAAATATTTCAATATACCAAACTTTTTATTATTATTATTATTGTGCTCCTGTGTGTCGTTTGCCATGTTATTTTCTTAAGCCACTCTCCAACATTAATAAATCTATTCACATCTTTAGCGTTCCAGAAACACGTCCTGACATTCATGTATAAGAAAGTACAGGTCGAAATGCTGGCACGCGTTAAGGGGGGAGTGACTCTCATGAGCTCATGAGGCAATGTTTGTACTGGAGGGCCATCGATTCTATTGACCCAGTCGAAGGAAAGGTCATAGCTTTCATTGTAAATGATAGAAAGGATGCTCATGAAATCCCACACTATCCTAATCACCATGTGTTTATACCACATGCCCTTTCCTGCTTGGTGTTTCATATTCAGGTTTTTACAAATAGGCAAGTTGTTTTAATATGGTTGTAAAAATCACAACAGGTATGTGGTCAGAGCCACGATGCACGAAGCCTGTAATGAGTGAGGGACATTTGCGTACAAAAGGTGGTCGTGTTGGGATTCATGCAAAACACAATCCTAGAAAACGCACACGACTGTGCATAAAGACAAAAACAATCCATTCAAGGGCTGCTTTAGAACCTGTCTGGGAGAGACTGCTGGCTGCTGTCGTTGTGTGGATCACAGCTTACCAGACTTTCCAAAGCTGTACCTCATAGCCCTGCACCCCCCCCACCCCCCTCGTTATCCATTCTGGACTGGGCCCGGGAGGGCCCTGTTTTCAATTGAGGAATTGCCCTGCTTCTCATGACTCCCAGGGACCGGACCCCCCCTGTGCCTGCCTCTCAGTCAGTCTCTAACGGATCACTAACATGACCTGCTCTGGCTCCAGGGAGTTTCAGCGTACTCCAGAACCTCTCACTGAAAGTGCATAAGGAAGAACTGCAAGTAGTAATGTCACCATGTTGCACCACCTCCGGGAATAAACCTCCTGGTAAAACTCGAAACCACGTTGATTTCATTTACTGGCAAACGCTGCAGACTCAATGCGTGCAATATGAACACAGCACCTGTGGGACTGAGCTCCGTGTAGCGAGCCTGGACCGTGAAGGAACCTGTTTGGCAATGATAATACTTTAATCAGTAGCAATACAGACACAGCTGGAAATGGTTTTGTAACTGTAATAAGATTTAGACCATTTCTTTCCTTTAATTCCTTTCAAAGGATGACCCGTGCTGCACTGTACACTACAACTCATCTTAGCTCCTATAACAAAAGTTAACCACTGTCTCATGATGAGCAGCACCAACTTAGCCATTAGTTAATAACTGCCTGGGTAGGATAGGAATTAGCTGAGAAATGAAACTCTCTAAATTATTTATTTATTTGTTTATTTATTTATTTATTTGGCAGACACCTTTATCCAAGACGACTTACAGATGTTACAGGGCAGTACAGGGTTACAACGCAAAGTCAATATTTAAATACAATGTAGATTACAGTAAGTGCAAATGATCCTACTTAAGTACAATATGAAATAAGATGCAACAAGTTAGGAACACAATAATGTATATCTACAATGACATGACACTAGTGCAATAGTGCAAGGATAGTGCATCAGCTGAGGATCCAGTAATGCGGTGCGGAGGTCAGGCGAATCCAGCGCATGCAGTAATATGAGGATTAAATCAAGAGGTTTACAAGTGCAGCGAGAAGTTGATTTCTTGTATATTTTTAATACACTGTGCATTTATTGAATCAGAGCCTATTGAATCTTAATTCATTTGTCAATTAGGTGTTTCTCGTTTTCTCTTTTAAATTACAGTGTAATTATAAAACTTTGAAAAACATTTCAAAAGGGCAGCAATTCCACAATGGATCCTGGTGCTGATCTCAGCAGATCTCAGAAGCAAAGCAAAATTGGGTTCTGGTCAGGACTTTTCCTCTAGAGGAAAATCTGCTGCTGTAGTGCAAGGTGGGGCAATCGCGGTCCTGGAGGATTCAACACCTGGTCTTTGTTCCAACCTTGTTCTAAATGGTTTCACTGAACAAATTCAATCCAGACCCTGAAGTAGTTAATCATTGTATCTATAAAACCTGGAGTGGGATATCCCTCTAGGATCGGGATTGGCCAGCCATGCTGTAGTGTGTTAGGTGATGCTGGTGGCTCTGAATGGGAGCCCAAGTAAAGAAAAGTGTGTAGAGTGTTAGGAGGTTTACCACCAACTCATTTGCATGTGAAACTATCAACCAGTACCTTGCTAAGGGTTAATGATGCATTGAAGAAGGGCTGGATGTTTTCTTAGGCTGAGCATCTATCTTTTCATGTGGGTTTCTACAGCTGCTGTCAGCGTGCATGTCTTTATGATAGAGTGCTTGGGACTATAGGTCACTTCTGGATTAGCTAGTCTATATATTTTATTTGGCGAAATGTTTAACCGCGCTTACATCTTAAGCCTTGTTCTGTTTTTGGACTGTATTCTGTTGAGAGCGTTGCTGGTCTTGGTTTAGACAATGAGCTTGTGCCTGGCTCTTGTGGATGCAACTCCTGCAGAGGGAGTTTTGTTGGTGTTATCCAATCTTAGAATAGTTTACCACAGCAAATCTGAAAGACAATTTTGCAGTTTTCCCCCATGCTTATGCTATGCATTTACTATAGTTTCTTCAATATGCTTTAGTGTATCTTACAATGCTTTACCTATGCTTTACAGTGCTTTCACTCCACTTTATTACACTTTGCTATGGTTTTAGTATGGTAGACTCTTAGTGGTGTTATATTCTGCAGGGTGAATGGCCTTTTTTTAGAACTGGCAGAAGGAAAAGCTACTGCTCTTACCAAAGACTTCAGGTGACTGCAGAAGTAGCTAATTTCTGCTGATCCTCTTCTTTCCTTTGTTATCACAAAGATACTTCTGCTCATTAAAAGTTAAGGCTCGTCACAATAAACCCTTCGTTCTTTCATTCAATCAAAGCTGAAATAGTGATATTTTTGTATATTTTTGTACCCTGGAAATATAACCAAACGTTATTATCTTTGTGTTCATTGGGAATATTTTGCCGTCAGTGTTTTGTTCTGTTTTGGGAGCTGTCAGGCTGTGATGGACGCGTCTGGAGTGTGCAGAAATCCCTGTGCTGTTTCAGAAAGTCATGCATCCCGAGGCAATTAAGAGGTAGTCCGGATTTCAATTATACAGCACAGATCCTGATAAAGATGGACTCTGTGACATAGCATTTCATTATGTACATCTACCCCTTGAAAAGGTTTACCATGGTACATCTGCATTGCATTTTTGTAGCATGATTTTTTCCATGTTTACATCATGCATTTATCATGTTGTGCCATGTCTTTCAAAACTCTTTACCGTTCCTCTATGGGCTTTGCAATGCTTACATATGCTTTACCATGCTTTACCATGCTTTCACTATGATGTTTCACTCTTTTCTATGCTTTTACGATGGTATATTTTATAAGGTACCTTGTAGTTAGTAATCATATCTAATCCCTGTTGCCTGGTCCTCTAATTTCAACGTGTCTCTCCTGTCAGCATCATTAACCTTTGCCCTCTTGCCCTCCTTTCATGTCTGTATATCTTAAAAAGTGCCAGACGGAAGCTCTTAATCATTGTTGACTCTTGCATTTCCCAAGGATAGACTGACACAACGATAACCATCTGCAATGCTGCACTTTAAAGAATTTAAAAAACACACACATGTCTTTCACATAGACCAAAGCAAAAAAAAAAAAAAGGATTTTAAATGTATTACATTTAATGAGGGTATATCATGATCTAGGCCAGGGCTCATGAGTCATCTATAGCTTACTGAACGCCAAACTATATCTCTTGATTTACAGGTAAACTATATGGATTTGAATCGGTTTGACTACAAGGACAAGTAGTTGTCTTTGTTAGAAGGCACAGTAAAAATTCTGCAAAAATAAGACGTTTGTTTAAAAAATCATTCCGCACTGCAGCAGTGTGTTAGTTTAATCTGGTACAAAGTGTTTAATTGCGTTTCAGTTTTAATAAACCAACGGTCTGAAAAGTTTACATTTGATTGAATTTGTTATTCTAGGGCATAGTGAACTGCTTTTGCATGGCATTTCATTAAACTTTACCTGGGCATATGCTTCCACCTATCTGATAGTCTTGTAGCATCATCATGTGTGGGGGTCCTGGCTGTTGAATATTGTGGTTGTGGTTTTATAGATGGTGTGATTTTCATGTTCAAATTGCTCTTTGCAACAATGCCTCATAAATGCAAGACGGGGGACAAGTGCTGTCCAGCTATAAGTGATCCAGCCTAGCACTATTCAAAGCTGACAGTATGTCTAATAACTCTTTTCTCCAACAGATCAGATAGGAAACTGTGAATTTGGGCTCCCTTGTCTCTAATTGTCTCTTAGCCTGTGCTGTATAGGATAACATCCCCATTTTGGCACCCCATTCATTGATCTCATTACCGCTGGCACTTTCACTGGATTCAATGACTGATGTTCTCTGATGCTGCTCCAGATTCCACACACTAACACCGAGCCCCACTGATGAGCCACTGAGGAGTTGCAACTGGACCCCGAATTAAAGTCTTCGCAAGATCCTTACGTTTCAAAGGTATCCCCCTTACGGTATTGAAGGACACATAAATATTTAGACTTTCTCTGGGTTTTATTAAAACAGATCTGATGGATAGAAACAGCCTTTGGGCAATATGAAATGAATCTGAAGATGTAAACACAGATCATTGACTTATATTTCTCGTTCTTTAACCCTTCACAGTTCTAGACCCTCCGTGAGGTTGACCAAAGTTATTTTTGCGTTTATTTAACTTGTATTGTATTTCCAATTGCAACGGAGAACTGGAGTTTATATTTTCCTACCTTCAATTTCAATTTCAAATTATTTTATTTATACAGCGCCTTCATACCACAGTATCGCACAGTGCTTTGCATGTCTGTTAAAGCAGTATGCATGATCAAAAAGAAATAATAATAATAATAATAATAAAACAATTGAAGAAAACAACAGGAAATCTATAAGGATGATAAAACACAAAATTATTAAAATAAGCAAACAAAATAGATTATAAAAATTATTATATTTGTAAGTCGGATTAAAAAGGCTAAACTATAAGAGTAAAATCTTTAATCTTGACTTAAAAAACACTGACTGAAGTAGCATCTCGAATAGAAAATGACTTGAATTAACTACAAATCAGGAACGTGGGTAAAGAACTGAATTTCAAAAGCAAATATGTAAAAAGCCGAACGGCCTCTAAAGGGTGACTCTTTAACCTGTTGGAGAGACGCCTCTCAGACAGGGTCAGAGGGATGACCGCAGTGCTGACGAGGTTAACATGCATGCGGTTCAGTTTATCGTGCATGGCTATGGTAAACGCTGCATCATCCCTGATTAAGTCTGGCATCCTTCACGTCATGCATTGCTTCCCTCGTAAACCTCCGCTCAGACAGGTGGCGTTTGCCCAAGCGCGAGTGTAAATAGAGCCCGAGGGCCAGTACGCAATAGTGTGCTCTCAAATAACCTAATTTCCTGTGTTTAATTTTCAAACTGCTGCAGTATTTGCCTCTGCCAGCCATTCTGCCATAGTTCCCATCTTGGAAGAGTAGGAGTCTGATCAGCTTGTGAGAGAGGTGCGCAGTTTTGTTTAAAACTCCCTAAGGTAGTTTTAGCTGTCATAACACGGTGATTAAACTTTAATTATGGCAGTGCTATCCTTATAGCGTCTTCTAAAAAGTATAGAATAAACAGCAATTATGATAACTATGTGCAGGTATGCTAACACTGCACAAAACACTCCAAAAACATCTGCGTGGCAGGTGTTATTTTGGTACCAAAAGCCTCTATAACGATAGTGGCACCATAATTCAAATGTTATCCAACAGGTTTAAAAATAATAATAATAATAATTTTATAGATTTCTGACATAGCAAATATTTTACAAAAAAAAAGAAAAAAATCTATATAGATTTTTTGACATAGCAAAAATGATAGATCAGACATGAAAACACATTTTGATAAATTAGTTTTATTGTTATATGTGGCTCTGAGAAAAGCAGATGAAATTAGCCTCCAAAACAACACACACAAAACGCTTCAGTTCACCACAGTGTTGAAACAGATAAGCACAATAACAGCCAGTAAACACTCCAGGACTGATTACCAGGATTAGAAGCCAGTAAGGTCCAATCAATCATTGGTGCAAATCCTCCACTGTTACTGTGAGTTCTTTCACACCCGCAAGTGGGATTCATTATTTCTGTTTATTTTATACAACCTGTTTTTAATACCCATCTAATATATCAGACCATTAGTGGGGCTGGCTTTCATGCAATTACCACCTAACTGTCTACCTGTCACGCTCAAGGTAATGTTAGATGTTGGTGCGTTTTTCCTCCTATTAGATAATCAGAATGATTTCTTCAATATGTTAGAAGAGTGGTTCCCAAATCAAACTGTGGGTCAGGGACCCTTAGGGGGGTTTGCGGAGGGTGCCTCCTGGGAGAGAACCAGTGCCCGCACATACAGAAGGTGCTCTTAATCCCTTAATAATCGCACAGTACCTAAAAGGTTCCAAATATTTCTATAAAATCAATATTTTTATCTGGATAAAGCCAATCCGTCTACAGGATGAATGCTTGGTGAGGATTGGCTCAAAATCAAAGCAGTCGTTGTGTTGCAGAGTGTGACGGGACAGACAGACAGACAGACAGACAGACAAGCAGACAGGCAGATGGACTTGATCAGCACACATAGTTCCCCAAAGACAGGAAACTTACCATGGTATGATTATACACACAGCCACCAAAGGGGATAACAGAACACTTGCTGCATTCAGCTCTAGGTAACCTTTACAAAAAGGGGGAAATTGTCGGGAAGCAAATGTCCCATTTTGGTTTTTAAACTGGAATGGGACAAGGTGTTGGGGGTTGGTGTTTGGAAGACCACAAGATTTGCACGATTTCAGGAAACAATTTAGTATTTAGCCCCGGCCTGTTTGTTTGATCACCATAAAATAAACTCACGCGTTTCTTCGGACACAGTCGAATCGGACCAAATGGGTAAATGTGTTTCTACTTTGGATCCTTAAACCCCTAAATCAGACTCACCTGGGAAAGGCTAACAGTTGTTTCCTGTGCGGTGGAGGTCCTGTCTGTCATCAGTCCAGCGCGCAGCCAGGTAACAGGAAAACAGGGCAGTCATGTGATCCCGAAGTGGCATCTCATTAATGGTTTGGTATGGACTGAGAATATGGCTTACATTGACTAGAGTTTATAACATACTTGTTCGCTAGCCTGTTCATTAGTGTAGTTTCATTGAGTAATACAACTTTCTATCTGTGTCTTTTCTGTCTACTGCTGTACAGTATCTCCAATGAAATGAAGAGATATATCATCAAAGGTCATGTTAGACATGGAAACTAATTCAGAATATCATATTTTACAATAGAAAATTGGACTCAATTTGATGTTGCAGCAGCAGCAACTGTGTCTTGCTGTGGGAGTCGCCAGTGTTGCAATGCTTCACATATGGAACCCCAGGCTGATTGTATGGAGAAGCTGTGTCTGGCTCTCTGTTCTGATTGGTTCTTTATAGAACCTTGACCAATCAGGGTTCCAGACCTTTAGAACCCCAAAGGATCTAAAAGAACGCCCAGGCAGGAAGCCTTTTCTTTGAGAGTGGGTGGGATAAAACTCATGGATCATTCCTCAAACCTGAAATGAAAGCCATATCCCATTAAAACGCTGTTCAAGGGAGATAGCCTTTGATCAGGTGCAAATACATGCTCGATAATAGTTAGTGCTGGAAAATTGGCCGCTGACAGACGCATGTTGTTCTAATTAGACAGCAGTTATTGCCAAAGGTGGGGAAGGCGAAATTCAGAGTAAATACGCAATGTATCCGTGGACAATGTGGAATAGAGAGCGCTGTATGTGTGCATCGGCGCCACTTCTGTATATAGCAGCTTTCCACTGTGCATTGCAGAAACTGCTATTGCAATGCAACTTGCATTTGAAGTTTAGTAAAATATTGGTCCGTCTCTTCACATTTACGAACAAGTCCGTTTTTGTTCACATGTTGCAACATAATCCTGTGGATTTCTTTTAATCAGGACTTGTTTAAGAGTTAGCAAAATAAACAGATTCCAAAGGAAAATAAATAAATACATTCAGTACAAGCTGAAGATGTTGATCTGCAAACGTCGGGTTCAGTTTGCTTCTACTTACATGAGGAGGGGTGGGTGATAAACTGCCCATCAATAATGAAACAAATGAGGCATTTCAGAATGTGGCCAAAAACAAACCACAGAACATTAACCCGTCCAACTCTTTCGTTGGGTTTTCTTTCTTGTGGAAGGCTGTTTTGAGAGGGGCAGTACTTTAACACTTCGGCGTCACAGAAAAGCCTGTCTAAGTTGAGGCGGTTAGACCACAGTTCCTTTGTTTGTTTGTTTTCTTGCAGATAGCTTTGTTCATTTTGAATCTAACCAAATGTGTTTACAGACGCACCCTCGAGAGATGTAGCTAGAAATAGAGTGAACACACAGACAAACGCACTGAAGCCCGGTGTTCCTGAGCGTACAGATTGAAATCATCTAGTCCCTCCTCTCTTTCCATGAGGATCATGAAGGTACCAATGAGGTGAGTCAACTGGACTGCCGGATCTCTGAAGGTGGTCCAGGGCTGCGACCCATTAGCTGGGTCTGCCAGGGCGTTTTTAATTGCATGTCAGCTGCACCTACGCTAATTGTAATGTATGACCTTCTCGTTTACACACTGAAGTAATAGCCCCACCTGCTGGTTGGAAAGTGTTATTGACTCAAGCGCCACATTTAATATTTTTAAATTGACTTGTAAAATAAAAGATCTAAATTATGTTCGGATATTTTTTTTTTTTAAATAGTGTCTCAATCTTAAAATTCTAGGTAATGCAAAACTTGTGGCCGTACCTCTATGTTCAGAACAGCAATGACTAGGATATTCTTTCCAATAGGGTAAGACGGGTAAAGGGTTTTTTGTTTGTGAGACGTTTAATAAGATCAGCTGGATATGTATGTAAATACAACAACTGTTTAGACCACAAAGGCCTCTTCTTCAAGAGAGAAATACAACAACGAACGACACCGGACAGCTTTATTACAGTGCAGGAAACACAACGGCGTCAGTGTTGCCAGGGTAACTAAACGGTAACATCCTACAGGTAGGAAGCAACCACAAAGTGACAGGTGCGACAGAGACAAGCGGACCATTCGCAGGACTACACCTCAGGTAAATGCAATTGCAATACGTTATATTGAACTTCTGGGCAAACGAAGCCTTAGAGAGAAATTAAATAAAATAATAATTTGTGTGTGTGTGTGTGTGTGTATATATATATATATATATATATATATATATATATATATATATATATATATATATATATATATATATACACACACACACACACACACATAGTACAAAATGTGTTTAAAAAATGGAGAATAACTGGTATAGCCCTACTTTGAATAATAGCCATTTGTGTTCTATAAAGAAAGGTGTTTTTTTCAATAAATAAACGTGGAGGCGACTAATGGAGGGCAAAGTTAAAGCAAACAAGGCAAGCGTGTGGTGAGTCATTCACAACGTTAAACTGTCGACTGAGTTGCTATGGACTAATACCTTCCATGCACACACTGGCTGTTACATCATTGCTTACTTAGTGCGTCCAGTCCCATATTAAACAAGCACACGTGCCTCGTCTTGTGTTGAAGTACACACTGTTTAACTCTCCCAGTAATTCCCAAGTTGTTGTGCATTGCAGGCAACAAATACGGCTGGTTTCACTGACCCTGATTAGGACTAATCTTGAACTACCTTACCTAAATTCAAACACGGTCTTCCAAAATGGGTTCTAATACACATGTTGGACTTTGAGGCTGGATTCTAAACACAATATGCTTCCCAGGCTGGCAAAGTACTGTTTCGTAGGGTGCTTTCACCAAATGGACACTGATATATTGCATTAAGAGTTACACAGCAGCTAAGTGCTACCTGTCTGCTGAGCAGCAGAGTCAACCCTGAGACACGCCTACCTGTCCAGCTGCTTTGAATGGTAACACTGCCTGGTACAGAGTATATCCTGCCTTGCTTCTGCTTCCTTTGCAGCCTGTTGCATTGCAGATTGTAGGCATGGCAGGGACAGTGAGGCATGATACCGAGATGGTAATGAAAGTCAAGCAGGAGCTGTCGCAGTGCACAGATCCCATTGAGAAGCTGAGGTGCCAGTGTCTCGCCAGGGGTGCCTCCGGCATCAAGGGATTGGGAAGGCAAGCAACTCTGAATCCATTACTCTGTGCTTAATTTAAGAGAAAGAAAGAAATATTATATATATATAAAAATAAAATTCTTTAAGTGTAATAATAGCACTTTTTTCACTTAATTAAATAAATGATGCCTTTGTGTGTGTGTGTGTATATATATATATATATATATATATATATATATATATATATATATATATATATATATATATATATCAGTACACTTATGTACAGGAAAGTTACAGACAGAAGTAGAACTCCTGCCATAACAAACTATGAATACATTCTTTATAATAGAAATGATCCACTACTACAGAACAGTGCAGGGGCTATCCTTACAGACCTTCTGTAGAAATTCTATTCCAGAATTCTATAAGAAAAATCGATAGAATCTCTACAGAGCACTTCCATAGGGAAATGAGACAGCTCTGTGGAGAGTCTGTAGAGCCGCTCTGTGGAATCTCCCCAAAACTTTTTTTTCTTTTTGTCGAAACTTGGGATTGTGTTGCAGGATGTTCCGCATCATGGACGACGATGAAAGCAAAACGCTGGATTTCAAAGAGTTTCAGAAAGGGCTGAACGACTTTGGAGTGGCGGTTGAGAAGGAGGAAGCCTTGAAAATCTTCAGCCTCCTGGATCAGGATGGGGGGGGAACGATCGACTTTGACGAGTTTCTCACAGCTCTCAGGGTGGGTGAAACACTTTGACAAGCCTTTGGGAACCACCCTCCATTAAGTTCTTTGGGATATAAGTAACCCATTAAGTACCTAATACATTTTTCTTTGAAAAAAATCACAACACAAGCTGTATTTGTGTAATTTGATACATTACATTTAGACTTTTGCGGTTAGCACAATTAGAGTAAGTTATCATAACAATATAGTTAAAGAGAACATTTTAATAACAGGTAGATGCCAGTTAAAAATGCTCCAAAAAATTACAAAGTTGCCTGTCCTCTAATGAGGATAATGGCACTTAATGGGTTAATAACGTCATTGTACTTCAGCCTATACTCTCTATCCTGAATTTGAATGGAGCTTTGCACAGGCATTTATTATCACTTTAATCTTTAAATCATGAACGACCGGCTTTGTATCCCATTTTCAATCAGCTATGTCTTACTGAGCAGCATTTTGTGCTGAGCAAAAGGAACGTATTAATTGTCATTGTGTGGCTCTGACATCATACTGCATGTTTTGCGATGCAGCCTCCCATGTCCAATGCCAGGAAGCAGGTCATCTCGGAGGCGTTTCGGAAGCTGGATAAGACCGGGGACGGCGTTGTGACGATTGAAGACCTGCAGAACGTTTACAACGCCAAACACCATCCGAAATACAGGAACGGAGAGTGGAGCGAGGACCAGGTCTTCAGAGCCTTCCTCGACAACTTTGATTCGCCTTACGACAAAGATGGAAAGGTAGCAAATGTCTGTGGAAAGTCCTAACTGCAAATTTGCTTTGCCTCATGCACGTTCTTTGCAGCTGCTATCGTTTCCCATAGTGTCCCATGTTTTGTGCACAAGTTGCTCACCATTTGTTTTCAGTTCCATATTGTATATAATTTTTTTTTTTAGTTTGTCCACTGACCTCCAGTGAAGAACACAACACTGTGCCAGACAACCAGCTACTGTATAATGTTTTCTGCCGGTTGACACCCCACACTAAAAGCACTTTTGCTATGCGCAGGAATGTTTTCATTGAAATTACAGGTGCTTCTTTGTGTGACAATATTGATTCCTAACAGAGAAAGCAAAGGAAACGCTGCAATGGTCACCTAGTTTGCCTTGAAGCACAAAGCTTCACACTGTTTCTTATTCTCATGTACCAGACAGAAAGATCCGCAATTCCTAACAGAAGTCCACTGTGCCAAAACAATCTAATCAACTTTGATTCTTTTGCAGCATGCAATTGCAGTTTTAATGATTTCTCGTAGTCTCCCCCCTAGAAAAAACAGCTTAATGTGAATCCATCCGATTGGTCCATATCACCTCAATAGTAGGTCTCCCTTATTTTTTTTTTTTTTAAGTGACTCAGCTTGTCTCTGCCTGCAGGTTACATTGGAGGAGTTTATAAATTACTACAGTGGAGTGAGCGCCTCCATCGACAGCGACCCCTACTTTGTAGTGATGATGAGAAATGCATGGAAGCTGTAAGCAGCTGACAGGGTAATGCAAGCAAGTTTGCTTTCTTCTTTACAGAAATAACAGATGAGTGGCAGATGAACCCACGTGTTTTTTTTTATTTTTCCTTTTCTTGCGTGCGTGTGAATTTCTGCTGCTCCTGACAGTTTCTGGTTTAAGTCTTCTCTAGATCCACCGAACAGGTAAAGCACGCAGGCAGCTGCAATGTAAATCCGTACGTTTTCCAACCAATGCATCTCAATCCTAACCAGGAAAGACAACTCGCAAAGGGGGCGAGGTTGTAGTTCAGTCCCCATGTTATTAAATCCCTTGGCCTTTGAAACACTGAGGACACCAAAACTCATTTCACACACCCGCCAGATCAAAATGACGTTTGACGATGACAGTCCTTGGCTGGATCTGAAATCTGAAATACTTGTATCTTCTTTCCACCACCTCCTTTCCCTTTCTTTCTTTCTTTGTTTTTACAGGGATTAATTTCAGAAAACAGCTAGCAGAACATTTTCCTCTCCGTGTGCATTGAGATAGCAGAATCTAATATATATTATACTATACATATACTGTATATATATATATATAACCAGCATAATTGCATACAGGAAAGTTGAATCTAAAAACAGAAATAAATCTTTTGAGATGGTTTAAATGTACCCATTTTATTTTCTGTTGTCTCTTTTCTAGGTGTCAAAGGATGAGTTTTTAAATTACTATTCAGGAGTTAGTGCCTTGGTGGACAGTGATGCTTGTTTTATTCTGATCATGAAAAACAGCTGGGGACTTTAGGAGACTGGGGTGAAAAACAACCACCCCCAACTCATATGCAAATAGCAAACAGTATTTATTGTATTATCTTAAGCAATGTTACTCATAACCATTTGTTCTTCTTTTGTCCAATTGCGCCACCTGCTGGGAAGACTGAAGAGTATGTTATGGAGTGACTGCACTCATGATCAGTATTTGTTTAGACTAGATATAACTGACGTGTCAACACAGGCGATTAATAAAATGTAAACAATAAAATGTTAATGCATGCGAGAGAAGCTCTTGTGTTTTTTTTTTGTGTCTTCAGCAGCACAGACCCTCTGATCATTTCCAATATATTTTTCTTCTTGTTGGACAGATAAGAAACCTGCAACTTAAGAGGCATGAAGCAACAACTTTCTGGTGAATAGTGGGAGGCTTTGTTGCTAATAATAATAATAATAATAATAATAATAATAATAAAAGAAAGAAAGACATGTAAATGGCACACAAACACGCATGTGAAGAAACAGCAGTGCTGAAGAAAATTGCGCTCTGTCATTATGTAAAACGAGTGGTCAGGGTCATTTTCATACAAATGCAAACCACCAGTAACGCTTTCTGGTAAAGTTTTAATGTAATTCTCAGATACATTTGATATGACAAATCTTACACAAACCTTCTTGAAACACAAGTGCTATTTTTCACTTCCTTTTTTTTTTCAAATTATTTTTATTATATATATTTTTTTATTTTTTTTTGTACTAAAGCTGAAAGCAGAAATGAACAGGTCTTCAGCTCTTTTTCCAGCTAGACAGGGCTCAAAATGCATTTTTGCAGTGACATACTCCTTGACAATCCCTACCCCCCTAAAACAGATCTAGTGTGAATTACACTTGTACAAATTCCTTGAAATACGTGAACTGAAATTACTTTAAAATGTTGCCTTTCCTAAAAAGAAGATAGAAACTTTGATCATAATCCCAAATAGATCTTTCGGGAAAATGAGACATTAGAAGAAAACAAACAAAAAAAAAGAAACAAAACAAGCATGAAACAGAAAAAAAAAAATTCAGTCACAGGTAACCAGATTTTATTATTGTTATATACACCCCGATGAACCCAGAAATGTGTTATAAAGCTGGTAGTACTGCAATTACACAGAATTCACGTTACAACCTGGTGGTTAACTGCAATGAGCTTCTAAACATTTGATCCTGGTGTTGAACCCCATATCAGCCACAAGTCACTCACTTTGGTCCCACCCTGCTAGAACACTGGATGGTAAGCAGGTCAGCAGCCCACCAGCCCACCAGCCCACCTCCCACCTCCCACCTCACAGATGCTACTCCTCATTCGGGCTAGGTTTAGAAAAGTCCAATAAAACAGAGCATATACATATATATGATACTGCGATCCTAAATGAGCTATTTGGTCATCGTAACACTATCCCAGTTTGGTATTTGAATTATATAGTTTTTTTACTTCACATCCAAATCCATGGCAGAAGTGCCAAACGAACATGCCCAGGACAAGGCAGGAAAGGTTATACCTTCATTTGTGAACCCTGCGACTGCTCGAGTTCTCTTATGCATTTTGCTACTTAGCAGTATGGGAAAACGAACCACTAAAACTCCCAGAGCAACAATGCAGTGAAAAATACAAAAATGTAAAATTATAAAAAAAAAAGAGAGAACAGGAGATCAATTTTTGACAAGGCGGTGCACTGTTCAAGAATATACATATTAATTGGGCTTTTTATAGTTTCAAACAATATATCACACTTGCCGTTTTTAAAAAAAAAAATTTTAAACACATATTTCCAATTCCAAGGCTTGCTGCAGTACAAGAGGAGGAGGAGGAGGAGGAGGAAGAGCACACTACTATAGAACAGTATATAGTTTACTAATCCAACTGGGGGGGGACGGAACAGGACACACACAAAGTTAAAAGGGCTGCTAAACTTGACTGGATAACAGGAGAATTTTTTTTTTTAAACTAAGCAAACCAATTTTGGAGTAAAAGACATCCGATTATCAATTCAGCTGGTCTTCCTGCTCTGTTTGCTTTTAAAAAGACACAAAAAATATCTCCCACCCCAGAGTTGACATTTGGAATATAAGCTCAATTTCAGCGGAAGGACAGGAGGAGGTATAAGCATGTGACGATGCTGATGGCACAGGGCAATCATATTGATGCAGCTCTTTGACTGCTCTTAAATGTGGTTAACACCGGGTTCCTTTTCAAATTTGCATCAGAGAGCTTGACAATCCTGCTGTTTGCATAGAAAGCATAGTCAACTTCTGAGGTTCTGCAACAGACCTTCATGAACTGCCAGCTACAGGTTTACAATGTTTTTAGTAATATTAGCAAAATGTTGCAAGGCTTTTTGATACAGGAGTCACAGATTGCACCAAACTTGTGAGTTTGGCGATTGGGAGCCCCCACAGATTTGTGGAATTTGATACACTAGCCTGTTGATCCTTCAAGTCAAGTCTATCTGCCCTTCTGAGATAGCAAAACAATTACAATAAAACCATACAAAACCTCTTTTTTTTCTCTTTCAAAAACTCTTATCATTCCAGAGTTTATTATCCAAAGATATTAACAAAAAAAAAAAAAAAAAATTAATAAAAAAAAAATTTCAGCACAATACAAACCCCCAAAACAAATGGAAACAGAATTGTACATTGCAGAATGCTTTAGTTTCGAGAATTTGTTTCTTAAAAAACACACACACACAATCAAAAACTCAGCTATTGGATACCAGTCTCCTGAGCTTTTGTAAATTTTTTTTTTTTTTTTTTTCTGGTCATTTATGCTAAGCCTCTGTGGTAGACCCATCAGAGTAGAGCACACTTGTATGTAACAGGACATAAGACAGGATATTTCTACTGCTGCCAAATGAACTGTCTGACAGACAGCGGGGGCTAGTGAGTGTATGTATGCAGTTCAGTGGAGAGACTGATTCCGCAGACAATGGAACAGAATATTAGAACCTTTAACAAAGGAGTAACAAAGTAAAACAAAAAGAGAGAGTCCCAATTTTGTGTACAAGCTGCTAGTCAGGAGACTAGATTCCTAGAAAAACTTAAAAGCCCTCTTGGAAATCCCAGAGGTTTGCACTGAATATAAAGGTCCCGTTGTAAAACTGTAGAGTCTTAAATGTGCCATGTCTACTGGAGAGGAGGAAACCGCGTCGCCTCTCTCACTCATCAATATGATGAGCTTCCAAGTCCCAAACCAAAGCCGTAAAGTCGTCGCAGTTTTGCTGTGGGGAAAAAAAACAACAAAAAAAACCTACTCCAGATTCTTTAATGTAGAGAAATGAGTTGCACAGATTGAATGAAAACCATCTGTGATGGGTCTGTCCTGGAGCTGGACTTCTAAATTATCCCCCCCCCCTTCCAAAAAAACAAAAAAAAAAAAATGAGATGCCTGCAAGGAAGACGTCACAGCAGCAGCCACCTTGCAAGCAGACTGGTGAAGAGGGCGCTATGTGCTTCCGGTAGCCTGGGCTTCTCCTGGATCTGTAGAACCTGCAGAGGAAAGAAGATGAAGGAAGATGATCAGCCCTGCTCTGCCACTTACACACAGAGAAATAGGAACACAGCATATTTCAGACGCCATCTGTTTCGCTACGCGGCCGGTGCAACACAATTTACATTCAACTGCCCACCACTGCCTAGGGCAGGGCTGGCCAACCCTGTTCCTGGACAGCCACGATCCTGCAGGTTTTCAGCGGAAATCAATGGCTGACGTTTTTTTCTTTTTAGTGTTGACATTAAAGTCATTGAGAACTCGGGTGGAACGGAAACCACCCCCTGGCCTAGGGGATGTGTGTGGGCTGCAGGAGAAAGCAGAAGCAGCGACTCACCGCTGGCTGTGGCGGAGCCCGCCGGAGTGAGGATATCGTCCTCATCGCTGTCCTCCTCGTTAGACTGGGGCACTTCGGGCTCAGCCGGAATGCTCTTGGTTTCCTGCTCCTGCTCCGCCCGGCTCCTCAGCGCCTGGATTCGGTGGTGCAGGGCCGCATACAGCTGGCCCGTGTCGTTCGAGCTTGCCTGTGTGGGTGGAGACATGCAGGAGCGTGTGTTAAACCCAGGGGACGGGTAAGAAGGTGCAAGCTTTTTGTGTCACTTCTGCAAAGCAGTCTGAATCCGAGGTGTGAAGACAATGATGCGCCACAACACTGCGACTTATTTTAAGCATACAGCCAATATCCTGTTTCCAAACAGACTTACCGATATCAGAAAGACCTTCACCCCCTGGTCCTCTGTGTCCATGGCTGTGATTCGAATGCTCTTTTCACTGGCTTTGTCGATCTGCATCTGAGACCAAAGCTTGGTGTTGAGAATTAGTCTCAGGCTGCCCTGTGTCCTCATAACTACAATAAAACCAAAACAAACAGCTCAAGGCTTTCTGTTTTTAAGGACTTGTACCTTTTCCCCCTAACCCTCACCAGGAAGACCAACTTTGATAAATGTTCTGTATACATCATGAAAATAGGAATTTAAAGTATTTCGACAAAGACTCGAGCCTTACAACGTTGAAGGTGTAGGGCACAAATGTATACCCCCTATATATTGATATTAGGTACTGAAATCCTATTCCATACCCAATCTTGATTGTAAAGTCCCATCCTCTGTAGATGCCATATCATTTAATCTCAGCAGCCCTCTGCCTCTTTCCACCCAGGTCTGGGTGATCTTGTCAAAAACAAACAGCTTGCATTGGATCTACATTGTGAAAAATATCACATAACAAAAAGCAAAAATCAAGATTGGGATGATTACTATACACAGCGTTGGGTAGGTGGCAACCCGATTAACCCGCAGGCTTGCCTCGGCTTTGAAATCTCTCAATAAAGTCTGCGTGTGTACCTGCAACACGTTACTCTCCGCCTCCTCTCCTGTTATAACCTCGACCTTCTCCAACAAACACTTCTTTGCTGTCGCCTTGGTGTAAGCTGCTGCCGACTCTTCCAAAGACTCGATCACAGCACTGCTAGCTGTAAAAAAAAAAAAAAAAAAAAGACATAAGTGCAAAGCCACTCATGTTTTTTGCCAAGCGAGAGTATAGTGGAGTAGTGGTTAGGGCTCTGGACTCTTGACCGGAGGGTTGTGGGTTCAATCCCAGATGGGGGACACTGCTGCTGTACCCTTGAGCAAGATACATTACCTAGATTGCTCCAGAAAAAACAAAAAAAACAACAACCTGTATAAATGGATAATTGTGTGTAAAAAATAATGTAATTGTATGTAAAAATAACGTGATATCTTGTAACAATGGTCTATAATTGTAAGTTGCCCTGGAAAAGGTCGTGTGCTAAGAAATAAATAATAATAAAGAAAAAAAACATTCAAATATTTGGAAATAAATCTATAATAAAAGGATACGAAATTCTTCCACCCCCCAAAAAAAGATCCTATCCCCAAAAAGATTTGACGGAGCCTGTGGATACATACGCTTCTCTGGAGTGGCGTCCAGTGAGGAAGGCTCCGAGGTCGACCCAGCAGCACTCTCCTTGCTACCCTCCGTAAACGAGTCACTGCTCTTCGGGGGACTCTGTACAAACAGTCAATGCACATTTCCTTTATATAAAGTGGCATTCTGCATCACAGCCACGTGTGCAAGATACAATGTATCCCCCAACCTGACGATGAAGTTCTAAATTCTAAGACAGCAGAAGGAATGTTACAACGACTGATCCACACAGCTACGGACAAAAGCCTTGCATCACCTACAACTGTAAGGGTTGAGACATGCTAAAAATGAACATCATTTAGATATTTAACATCATGTAAATCAAAGAAACTACAAAATTATAATTGCAGAAATCTACCGGAAGCCATAACGGTAGTACAGTATTTAATGTTATTTTGAAATGACACTTTTTAATTTACCAGTTTTTTTGGAAAACTACAATGTAGTAATTCAATATGTCAAAGTAGCATTGTTCAGCAGGCTTCATTCAGTTTTAGGGTGATGCTAAGCTTTTGGCCACAGCTGTAGGTCTCACCTCTCATCTGTGTGGAATGATTTAGCCATTAACATAGGTTACAAGACGTGTGGAAAATGCCATCCAGTACTCACCAACACTCTCTCGTACATGTTCTGTCCAAAAACAAACTTTGCTTCTGTGTCTTTGTTGTTTGCAGGACCCAGCGAGCTGGAAGAGCAAATGGACAGTTTAAATAAAAATCGCCTGTATTGTTATTTAAACACAAGTATAGAGCAAGAATTTCATAAACACTGTAAAATAAACAAGCAAAACAAGCAGAAGACATCCGAACAATATTGCTGAGTGTGTAACAGGACCTGGGGTCAATCACATTGCAATTGTGCAATTTGTAATTGATAGCAATTAGAACCTTGGCACGCCTGTGTAATTTTGCAATTTTAAATTATACCACACAATCAATAACGCATTTGTCACATGACCATTCCTATATTTTCAACCGCTTTTAGTGACACTGTTTGAAAACAATAAAACTAGTTGCCTAGTATGTTTCTGTGTGTGTACCTGTGATTATTGCTGGGTTACTTAGACTAAACAGAGTAAACACGTCAATGTGTGTAGTTGTTTATGTAACTTTAGTAGAATTGCAATTATTGCAGCAGAATTGTAACTGTAATTGAATAGGATAGCATTGTAATAGCAATGTCAGCAAACCATTCCGCTGTCATTGGAATTCTAATTCTAACAGACCGGGTGAGGTGTAAACTCTAGGGACTGACCTGGAGGTGCTGCTGTAATGCAGGAAGTAGTTTGTTGCTCCTGACGCTGTTTTAGAACCAGAGGAACCACCACCTGTATTTACAGAGGGAGCTCCGCTTTCAACCTAACAAATCAAATCAAAACGGTATTTTTCAGAGTGTCAGACTAAGCCGTTAACACTGTATTTTACTTAAAAACTAAAAACGCAATTTTATTTCTGCCATTTTATTTTTAAAAAGCAAAACCTTTGCTCGTTCTTCCACATTCTGCCCAAACACAAAGTCCGATTCAGCTGGCTGCTGCTTCTCCTCTGCGTGATCCTCGTTGGTGCTGCTCACACCAGCCGCATCCTTTTCGTTCTCCTAGGAAAAAGCAAGGGTTGATTTTGGTTTGCTGCCCTGTCTAATGCAACTTAACAGTAAAAAATATATGAGTGCCTGCTAGGCACAGTCTTGGACTTTAAAATAAAATTGGTTAAGAGGTGGTTTATAAAAACCAGGGCTTCCCTGCAGTTTCTACCCCATTGTATATTCACAGTACTTACTGCAGCTCCTGATGCCTCCTCTGTTGCATTTTCTGAGGCCTCAGTGTTATTCTGGGATGCAGACGAACCTTCAGATGAGGAATCTGGGGGCTTTTTTACACCATTGGTTCCACTGCTGGAACCTACAAGACGAAAACAAAAACACGAAAATCAGATCAAAAGTCCAAACTCACAGTATAAAATGGATGCTCACATGCCTAAGCAAATCAACCCTGATGGCCTATGGTAACTTTTACTTATGTCCTGATATTTGTTTAGGCTACTCACATGCCAACAGGAACTAACCAAATCCACTTAAAATAAAATATAAACAGAATTGTAACTGTAATTGAATTTTATCCAAAGCGACTTACAGAGACTAGGGGGTGAACTATGCATCATCAACAATTGCTGTTGCTGCTGCAGTCACTTGCAGTAGGACCTCGGTTTACGCCTCATCCAATCACAGTATTATGACATCAATATTACACAGTTTAAAATAAGTGAACAGGATCATTTTCCATTAGTACAAACCAATTTGCATACATTTTGATTTTATGGAAAATGTTAAAAGCATCAGTCTTTGCCATTTATCAGCAGACTAATTAAATTCAAAATTTCAGAAGCTATCGCAGTTCAACCAAGCACTGGAATCCTGGGATACAATTAGTATAAGACTCAAATGATTTAGCTAAAACTGCTTCCAGCTAAAAACCTGCGATTTACATGCAGTTTTATTCCCATGCAAATTATGAACTTCTGTGACACCTCTCCAGCCTACTGACATGCGTGTTACTCACTCAGCCAACAACATGCAGGCAGGCAGGCAGGTAGTTCAGTTTCACAAGACTCATCACAACAACTGGCAGGCCTGCAGCTGACTACAAGAGCGTATTTACCCCGTTTATTAAATTAGTGGAAACCAACTCAATAAACAGAAAAGTGTTTTACTTACTAGATTGTGAGAAAGCCTTGGGCTGTGGGGCCTGCAAGAGTGCTGGGCGAAGGACACTGCGATGCTGCTCCTTAGGCTTCTGGTTTGGGACACCTGGAAGAAAATCTGTATAATAGCCTGGTTCTGAAGCAACAAGCCTGCCTGCCTGACTGAGCAGTTACCAGTGTGGCACAAAATACAGTGGAAACCTGTTAACACGAAATGCAGGGGACTGCTTTAAAACAAGAGTATTGTAGGTCAATTTGAATTTTTCAGTGCTTAGTCCAAGGATGCTTCGCTTGACACCACGTGTATATTTCTTCAGCTTCCTTTTCGATTTGGTACGCAGTGAAAGCCCACGCATATCCATCTCACAGCTGTGCCGCTCCGTCAGTACGTTGCATTGCAAAGTTCTGGTGTGATCAGAGCGAAGTTACCAGTTGGCAGGGGTTTCTTTCATGTTACCAGGTTTGGCAGGTTGTGATTCACACTGTAGTGTGCATTAAATCTCCAAAACATATGCCCTGCCCCACTTTTTAAGATGCCAGGTGCCCATCAGGACATCCAAAGTCCAATCTGTTGTCTAACACTACAGCAAATTAGATAAGCGTATTCCATTATACCCAGAATCCCCCCAGTGCTTTTAACAGTTACCAGCTCAATCTCAATGCAATACCAGTTTGCAGTACCAACCTGTACTTGGTGCCTGGCCATGGATCAAGGTAGGCGGTTTCAGACGAAACCCAACAGTCTTCTCCTCTACAAACACAACAAAAACTCAAATTTGAACATGAACTCTCCCCATCATTAGTTTTACCGTGTTTAGTGCTTAGTACTCGAGAGAAATGAAATGGAAACCATCACCCCCTACTTTGCCTGGGGAAGGTACCAAGTGAGTAGCTAAACTGTGAGACAATAAATGGCGACTCACAACAAGAAGGATATTTTTTGAGACAGTGGGTTTCAAATTTTAACCAAGTTACCAACTCCAGTTATGGAGCGTTCCCAGATAAATGACGTGATCTTACCAGGTTCCGAGTCGGAGTTTCCTGTTGGGGACTGGCAGAAACTTGAGGGCATAAACACATTGTTCTTTGATACTGCAAAAAACAAAACACCAACGAACTCAGAAAGAGAAAGCAGAAGCAAATGAAAGCGCATGATAAACCTGGCACAGAATCTCCCATCCCTGAACCTCAAACCCATTCCTTCGCAAGTAAGCAGAATCTGTACCTGAATGTGACGGGGGAAACTGCGTTAGAGATGACGCTCTCTCTCGTTTCACAGGGGGGCAGTAACTGCCATCATCCTTGTCTGAATCTGTAACATACAATACTCTGAATTAGGCTCCACAACAGCACACACATGCCATGAATACAGGTATAACTAAAATAAAATAATTCTTGCATATCACCTTCTCCACCTTCTGGGCTGGAACCCTCAGCTGATCTCTGAAACAAAACAAGTACATTTTCTAGTCAAAGTAACTGTGCCAAGTCATGGTAATAGAAGCAATACAGCTTAAATGAATGTCATTTAAACCACAAAGCAGCATGAGGTTACACTCCAATTCTTCTTGCTCTATACAAAACATAAAATCATCTGCAGGATTGATCTTGTTCCTACCTTCTGTGCTTTATCTTTCTGGAACACAAACACGGGTGGAGCTATGGCAGGTTTCTCTGCAAAACACAAAACAAGAAGCTTCTGCATTTTTGTAGACTGACACAGCTGCAGTTTCCAAAAGTTTTGAAATCCAGTATGGGCAAGCTTTTATTCAGTTAGCTCTGAAATGAAATCAGGACAAGGTTACAATTCGAGATGCCACAATTAAATCGATTATTGATCATCCATCCTTAAATGCTCTGCGCTTCGATTACATACTGGTGAACCGATGCATCAAATTAGAGACTGGTTTGAAGTCTCACAGTTTGCATTAAAACACTGATTATGTAGTTGTGTGCTTATATTAGTGCTAGTATGGTAGGTAGCTAACATCAGCACTCTGCTGGACTTGCGTTGGACAAGTCACATCAGTTAATTATTTATTTTCATTTTTCCCGTTTTACGGTGAGGACGCATATTCTATTCAGTTGTTAATTGAACTATTTTTTTTTTTATTAGAGTAGTGTTTAGAAGTTGAAATAATTAAATATTTGCATAATATTTAAAATCTATTTCTCTTTAAAAGAACTACTGTTTATTATTTAAACCTGGGTTACAAGTCATACTGACCCAATAGGGAGTTACAAATCAAACACTTGCTTCAGCCAAATCCTACCTGGCACCGCTGCTGCTGAAGGGAGAGGAATGAAAGACCCTCTTAACAGACGGATACAGTAAACTTCCAACAGAAGCACTGCTAGGATTTGCTTCTATATTTAGCATGCCTATGTTTCAACTTACTAATACAAGACGTGTTGACATTTTCTTAGATTTCAGCATCCACGTGGACATTGCTTGCTCTGACTTACAGTAACATGAGAGCATGCAACTCGGATTCATTCTCCAGTTAAATTTAATTCCATAGTAGGTTAGAAAGACAGTCATTGTCTGGGGTTTACGACTCAAGATCTTGCAGCACCCCATGGCCGTAGACTACTTTTTTTTTTACATTTGGTAGTCTTGGCCTGTCCCAAGTTTTAACCCCTGAGATTTCCAATTCCAAAAATGACTGCTATCCACTAGGGATGGAATTCCAAGCTGTTTAGGGAACACTCAACACTGTCACCCACTCTCAGCCCTAGTCCTTAAAAAGAGAGGCTCTACATCATGCTACCCCACTGTTATTCTTGACTGTCATCCAGCTGACACGTGGAGGATGCCATGCTTCTAGCCTCATGTTTCTGTAATGGGTACTATGTGCTCTGCAGATCAGGAGGACTCAATGTGGAGTGGCATCACTGTGTTCTGAGCAAATTTTGTAGCTAGTAGAATGAAAAGCTTATATGTGCAAGGAAAGACTTCAAGACACTACCAAAAACTGGAGGTTTTTAAATCTCTCAATGTTCATTTTAACCCACTCATAACTAATGCTTGCAAGCGTGGGGGACACAAAATGTCTCAAAACACTGAGTTGACACACCTGAGCTTGTTACCTAGACACTGTGTTTACAAGCTTGTAGTAAAACCTGGAATGGGTGAATCTGCTATGCAATAGGGGTCTGATTTCCATCCCTGTTTTATCTTTGAGTTTGAAGTTGTGACAGACTTAGTTCACAGAATTTACTAAATTGTAAGTCACAGCTATTATTCCATTGCAAGTACTGGTTAGAACAGATAGATGGTGCTAGACTCTAAACCCGCATCACTGACTTGTGTTTATAAACACAGAAGTACAGAAGATAATTTTAGCTGGCTTCAGTTTATTTTTAGCAGCACTAGAACTGCAGCCAAATACATTTGCTACTTTAAAAACGGCCTTGGAACATTTGTTAAGATAATCACCGACTAACTTCTAAGCATTAGTTTCTTTAGAACAAACAGCTTATATTTTAACCAATGATAAAGGTTTTGTAAATTTTGGTTATGCAAAAAAAGGCCTGAAGCAACCGTGACTCAAATGATTGTTGGGTGAGTGATGAAACTACAATTAACCCTTCGTCAGCAGCAAGGGCTGCAAATGCAAAGCTGCGTGTTTAAAACAAACACATCTCACAACTCATTGAAGATCACCGGATATCCTTACATATCCTGTCTGACTTACAGGAGCAATCCTTCTTCAAAGTGCACATGGTTCTGAGTGAAAATTCTCATATACCACAATCACAGCTCCTGTTTATTTGCAGAGCAGAGTACTGAGAGTTGCTGGGTGCTTGGATAGAAGTAGAAAAGACGCAGCACCTCTACTAAGTATCTTTCACTTGACTACTGATAACACTCAGCCCATGCCTGAGGGAGATGATACACAATTCTGAGTAAATGTGCCTGCATAGGTGTGATGTGACAAACAGCTTTTTTTTTTTTAAACTAGATTTTTGTACATGTTAAAGTTTAAGTACTACATCATATTTATTTTTGTAGTTTGCATTTATTTTTGTAGTTGTGTTTGTAGCATTTTTTTTTAAATAGATAAATAAAATACTTCTTTCAATACAGAACTGTTTAAATAATAATATAAAACAGTATTTTTGGCTTTAAATTAGAAGTAAACCACGTTGATGTATGTGGGCTCAATTATTGCTGCTGATGAAGAGTTAAAAATCCAACTGGAAAAACACCTTACAAGTTAAACATTACAGAATCCCAAAATAATGTTACACTTCACACTAAAATATAATTACCTGGTGTATGTTTTCTATTCCATCACAATTGGACTTTCTGCACACTTAAACAGACATAATTTACAAGACTAACAGTCCAGTTTGTTCCCATTTGTGAAAGGCAATGTAGCTGCCTTAAAAAAAAATAAAAAAAATAAGGAAACTGGAACATGTATGACCTTTGCTGCTAAAATCATCTTGGCCTTTTAAACTTACACTCTCAAAAAAAAACCCCAGTGTGGATGCAACTGGTTTATATTTAGTTTAGAATGGAAATATTGTTTGTCTAATTTGATATATTTACAACACTTTAGATCTGTTTACTGTCTGTAAGCAAATCAGGTCTATTCAGCATACACCTGGCTGCCAAAAAATGGGCATTCAAATCGCTTTCCCACAATGGAAACCTGTAGCACTGAGAACAAAGCGTTACCTCCCCACATGACAATACCCGAATAGCCCTTAGTTATATATAACTCACTGTACTGGTTTCATAAACTTTAGTTATGACAATCTTCCACATAAGTTGAATTATTATGGATGATATACAGTTTGTAAAACAGGTATGGAATAATTAACAAACAAGTAAACGCCTCCCACATGCTGCCCGGTACATTATTGGGGCGATTTAAAAATACAGAACACTGCTTAATAAAGCCAAGGCAAAGATCACAGGCGCCACTGCCGTGGACTGGCACAGCGCCTGTCACTGTTTCTATTATTGTTATAACGATCACGGCTGGTTAGAGAATCTGGACTCTTAAACGTCAGAGTCAGTTTGATGGAAATGTTAGCGGTATATAGTTATTTCAAAATGCGTGTCACCAACGCAACGCGCATTGTAGCAGTCAGACACTGATGATGCATGGCACCTCGCCCTCGCTGTCTGGCACGGTGCGATTGTAAATCGTTCAACATGTACTGTCTGGGGCCGGTTTACATCACAAGCCCTAAAAACAAAAAACCATGGAGATGTTTCAAGCCAAGGACGTCGCTTTTCGTTAACGCACACAACGGGGCTGCTGATGTGCTCGATTTACGAACCCAATTCGCCCCGCTCCCTTTCGGCTGGGCCTCGGCTTGACCCCCCTCCTCCTCCTCCTCTTCGGGAGGAGATTAGAAAGGCCGGGAACCTTCAGCTCCGCATCCTCCCCTCCCATCGCCCGCTCTGGCTCTTTCTAGTCCTGGGAAGCGCCTCTCCCCCACCCCCCCGGCGCCGCGCTCTCCCTACCTCGGTTATCCCACGTTAAGTTATGCATTTCTCCCCATTAACTGGCTTTGTTTTCGTCACTTCTCCGAGAGTCCTTACCTTCGTTTGCCAGGTCCGCCATTTTACTTCCTCACTCACCCCCCACAACCCCCTGCGCCGCGCATGCGTGTTATTTCAAGAGAGAGGGGCTGGCTGTGGAGGTGTGTGTACACACCCTACGTGAAATGTGTCACAAATACAAATATAAATACAAATATCAATATCAGTATCAATATTGCTGCGTCGTTAGGACAGTAAACATGGTTGTGAGTGTTCAGTTTGACGCTGGTATCCAAAGTTATATTATTTTTTGATTAAATGAGTTCTGCGTGCATAGCACACCAGCCTCGTCTCTCGCTTTTTTTGGATATTGGACTTTTATTTATTTTATCATTTGTTTTTACTTTTTGCACCCGGTTGATACATTTCAACCGGGACTATCATGCTTTTAATTTCACAAACGCCTCGCAGAGGCATGGTGATTTTGTCAAGAAGCCTCGCCTCGTTCAGCAGAAACGCTTTTAGGAGTGTATTTCTGTACCTGTAAAATCCTTGTGTTGTCTAGTATCATCCAAACCCCAATGCTATCGAATGCCATTCACATTCCTTCCAAGTGATGGATATTGCAGAAACGGAAATTGCTGTCAAGTTACAATGTGTCTGTTTGACTTAATAATAGATCATTAACATCATTTATAAGGAAGATTATGGATTAACGCTGTTAGGGAGTTGAACTTCTTCAGTCTGCCTCAGGGTGGCGCTATAGTATAGTACAAAAGGGTGGTCAGGTACAAATGTCTAGAGATTGGGTTCTCTTTCATCATGTTGGTGGTTTACTATTAAGAACCGACCAGATTTCTCCTGGCTGGCAACCATGAACCCAGAATCATTCCATATTATACCTACATCAGCCATTAGGCGGGCAAGAACTAACCTGTTAGGAGCCACTGTTAGGATTTGCTGAGATAATGCACTAGCTATTTACCTACGGGCTGGCTTACTGTACATAATGAAAGAACTTGGCAGTGTCCACCTACACAACTCTGAAAAACCATTCACACATACACAAAGGGACACACACACACGCACACACACACACACGCACACACACACACACACACGCACACACACACACACGCACACACACACACACACACACACACAGTGATTCCATGTCTGATATGGCAATGCTAGTCAAATCATGTTAAAGCATAGGGGCACAGAAGCATGAATGTGGTAAAACACAACAATGCAATGGGACTCTTAATCGCAGTCCTGTACAGAGACGCAAAGCAATTCTGTTTAAGCATAAAACCGAATGTTTTATTTATTTATTTATTTTTTTTTTTTCATTTCAAGTATTTATTCCCAATAGTTACTTAAAGCGCAGGCTTGAAGAATGAAGTTAGAGTGAACAGATGCACTGTGAGGATGACGCACTTCTCACATTACTTTCAAAAAACAGGCACTGTAAAAGGAAGCCTGCCAGAGCAGGTGCTGATCACAGATTCTGAGCTGCTAATCACATTCAAAGAGAGACGGCAATGTGAGAACATGGCATCACACTGTAATCAGCTAAATGGACTTTATTCTGGGAAAGATAACAGAGTCTCACAACCCCACGTGCAATGGGGGTCATAGACCAGCAATAAAACCCTTCACACAGTGATCTTTCAAAATGCGGCAGATCCACATTCTGCTAAAACTGATAATCCTGTACTGGAATAATTGAGTTTCTTCTTCTTCTTCTTCTTCTTCTTCTTCTTCTTCTTCTTCTTCTTCTTCTTCTTCTTAGTAATAACAGTTGTAGTAATAGTAGTCGTAGTAGTAGTAGTAATATTAATACTAATAATACTACTAATAGTAGTAACAACAACAACAATACTACTACTACTACTACTACTACTACTACTACTACTAATAATAATAATAATAATAATAATAATAATAATAATAATAATAATAATAATAATAATAATAAGATCTATGTTTTGGTGATGCTTAATTCCATGAATATTTTTTATTTTTACATTGATGGGCCGAATGCCTCCTTTTATTTTGTTTCCGGTATGCTAGTTGAAAAACAGAAAACTAGTAATTTATTATTTACATTTCAGATAAAGTGACATTTCTCTCGTTGCCTTTAAACTAATAATCAGGTCAAATATCAAAGCGCAGAGAATCTATTACTTGACCTTCTTTTTTGTGCTTCAGTGATTCTTGTTTAAAGAAATTCTTGGCTTTCATGTATTTATTAAGCTTCCTCAAAACAGACAGCTCAGGTGTGGAGATCGGGAGAACCCAGGCAAGTGAACCTTGTAGATCCAAATTCTGAAGGTCTTTCAGCTCTGAACAGTAACCCTGGTGTGCAAGAGAGAACTACCATACTGCCTGCTACTTCAGACGAATTAAATCAGGAAGACATTTAAAAAAATGTGTTTTTATAATCGAGATGCAGCAGCCTTTGTTGCCATAGTTACAGAAACAGGTTCAATATTCTCATTCCATAAATGTATTTTAAAACAAATATGGATGTAATGTTCTCTGCTGGTTGTGCTTAACCCACGCTAAAGTGTCCCTTTTGATAAATAATTAATAAGGCAACATTATATATATATATATATATATATATATATATATATATATATATATATATATATATATATATATATATATATATATATATATATTCCTGTACTTTGTCAAATGTCTCACCTAAAAAAAATAAACTGACCTTTCCTCCAATGTGCTAGTTTGAGTGTGTGTGTGTGTGTGTGTGTGTGTGTGTGTGTTTCTTTATTGGAAGAATTCCCTTTGAAGCTGGTTGGATCAGGGAGACTATGGGCAAGGGGGGAGGGGGGATTTCAGAGCAGATTAACAGAAAGGTCACAGGTGTGCCGATGTGTGTTATTATTATACCTGGGGTCTATCCATCTTTCTGCCTGACTGACTCCTTTCTGTCTGACTGTCTTTTTTGGTGTCTGTGTTCATCAGCATCATTACAAGGTCAGTAACACCAGCACTCTGGTGCCTGCTTGTGTGTCTGCCTGTCTGGCTGTGTGTGTTTATAAACCTTACCTACCGTCAGGTCAATTACACCAGAGCTCTGACTGTCTGTCTGTGAGCCTGCCTGTCTGTGTATTTATAAGAAGATTATCTACCTGTATCAGTGTTTTGTGGTATAGGGCACTGTTCACAAAGTTATAACTGTATGGGTTAGTAAAAAAAAATCAGTCTGTTGTTGTGGATGAAATACAGTTTGATATTCATGAAACTGTATATTTTATTCATACTTTAAATAGTTCAAAGGTTTTGTGAATAGGGCCACTAATGCTCTGTCAGACGACCCCTGGCCATGCAGTGCCTTCAGATTGATGCACAGCCAATGTTAGCCACCCACAGCCCCACCCAAGCAGGTGTATAATCACAGGGAAAAGTGGCATGAAGAGTCTCATCACATGACATTCCTGAACCAGTCAGATGAATGAATGAGGCTGCTGTGATTCCAGTCTTTATCCTGTCAGCCGTCAAGCCAGCAATGGAATGGACAAGAAAGAGCTTCCAATTCCGAGAGGCGGTTTGAATTGGTTAAATGTCTTCCTATCTGCTGCTGGAATGACGTTTCATAGTTAAACCCCCTTCCTCACCTTTTCAAGACACGAACAGCTGGAGTGAAAGGAGCAGAAGAGTTTCGCTGTGGCGTCTTTAATTAGGGAGACATTTAATTAGACGCGATCCCTACTGAATACCTTAATGGAGTCTCTTTTATCTTGGTGTTAGCTGTCTAATTACAGCCATTCAAAAACATGCGCCCCAGTTTTGCCATTTGTTCAAGCGAATAGCAAATGTCTTATTCATTGGTAGGCAGCCAGACTCGCAAACTATACCGTCAGGGCATAAACTATGCGGCGCGCCATTTGCAACATGTGGAGCTCCCAGCTGCTATCAGAAACTGGCTTCCCACTGTCAGCACAGAACTTTGCCTGACCCTCAATGCACTCTGCTGGGTATCGCTTAACCAAGCGGCGCCGTGCGGTGAAGCGGATCAGTAGCAGCTTCATCCAGAACGGGGCAGGTATTTCAATATTAGTAGTAGCATTGAAAATAAACACGTACGCAGTCAGCGTCAATGAAGGTGACATTTAGATGGACAGAGTGAGAGATAACTACTGTACAATCATATAGTAAAAGCATGGGATTAAAGGATTAGATATAGACAGATAGACAGAGATTAGCAGATCGACAGGCAGAATGAGGAGAGCATATTAAATGCAATTATCCAGCAGGTTTGGTGAATGCGTTTTTGTGTGTGGGTGTTCTGTGTTAATCAGTCTTGCTCTGTTAAATTAAGGGCTGTGGGTTTAATTGACAGTGCCTCGTTAGGTACCCACGCAGCACGCTTCATTAAAAGGCAACATACTGTGGGAGAGACACCTGTCGCTAAGAAACAGCGACAGCACTTTAACGGTTTACACACAGCCTGAGGAATAAATGGGAAACACTGAATACAAATTCAAACTCAGTCTGAATAATGCCACCTTACAACTGGTTAGCTTGCAACATTGCAGGTTTGCTTCCTGCACAGGTTTGTAATGCATTTAGCGATGTTAATATCAATACCAACATATGCCAGATTAATAAACAGAGCGCACCTGTTTGGATTATTAATATAAATGCTGGATATTATCCCATTATAAAACTGTATGAAAATGTATTGCTAGGTCATCATTTTAACGTTGTGTTAATGTTTAATATACCACTGCTTGGGTAAAAATCCAATCCAACTTCTAGTGAATTTAGACGGAAACGCAACGCGTCTTTGTTCTCGAGGAACGCAGTTGGAAACGCTTTCAGAACTTTAATGGGAGATAATGTACCAACCTGCTATGCAGATTGATCACCGGCAATCACGATTTGGAGAAGAGATGTGGGAGGATGCGTGGGCAGATATACATAGAAAGAGCGATATCGTTTCCCCCAGAGAAGTAACGGCAAACATGGCTTGAACCTTTCCACGCAAAAAATACATGCGTGCCTGAGGTTGCCATGGTAATGCGAATGGAATATGGAGCCTTCCACCTCCTGGCCCCGGCTCACTTCCCACTCAGTTCAGCCATGCTATGTAAGCGGGGCTAATGTAAGCTGGGCATCAAATTAGAAACACCTGCCACATCACTGTCAATCGGTTGTACCATCCTGGACGGCCAGGCCAGCTCTGATTCTAGGTGTCCACCTAGCTAGAGGATGCAGCAAAGTTTTCTAGAATGGCTAATTATTCAAGAATAAGTACAGTAATTGGTTTAGTCAATTGCCATGCAATTGCCTCAGATTTGCTATCTTGACTATAACTGACTTGCAGCAGGGAGATGCAGCTTTTATATAGCGTTCAAAAAAGTCGTGTAAGGGTTTGAATTGATTGTGACATCAAATGAATGGGTTCCTAATATTACTACAGGGCGGCTTTCCGTCTTATTAAAAGAAAAATGATTTTGTTAATAAACTATAGTATTCATAAAGCTTTTCTAGCCAGTCGTTTCATGAATGGCAAACTGCATTTTATTTATGAAAACAGACTGATATAGTCTATACACGCATATATGTAATGTACTATCCTAAAGCAGTAAGAAACCACTTTTCTAATTCTGAAGTCGGGCTGGACCAGAGTGAAGTGGGAATTTGAATATGTAATTGCTGCTTCGTATCACACTGGCGGTTCTCCCGTCATTATCGCATGCTAACCTCCTACACGATTGAAACAGCGTTAACACAGCTCATTGCTATGCTGTTAGTATGTCTGCAGCGCGCACGCGGATAGACGGCGGGTGTCTCCGTCCTTTCCCTGCGTGGAGATTCTGAAGAAGCGTTTCTTCAAATCCTCTTTCTTCGCACGCGCCCTTCCTTTACCCTCCTATCGAGAGCTGGGGTACTAACGCAGTTAGAGGAGGAATAGCAATACTTATCTTCTTTCAAAAAGAATAATCAGAAAGAGTTTATTTGTAATATTAATATAAGCAATTACTGGACGTTCCCTTTTAGCTGGCAGGGAGTTTTGGGGAGTTGGAAAAAATATTTCTTAAGAAAAAAAACACAGAACAAACCAGATCCTGTCAGACTGGTTCTGCGACGTTTTGATACAGAGACGGTAAGTAAATACAAACATCTTTTTAAAAAAAAAAAAAAAAAATTATTCAACCAACAAGGTAACGCTGCGGTGATTGATCTAAAAGTAAACTGCTGTCTATTGAAATGCTGATAATGTAATTGAACATTTTTGGACAGTTTACCATAATTTGCACGTTCATTTTGCAGTTTCCCTTTCTTAAATTATGCATTTACCAAGGTTTGCCATGATTATTATTATTATTATTATTATTATTATTATTATTATTATTATTATTATTATTATTATTATTTACCATGCTTGCCTTCTCCATGCTTTACTGAGCTTTATTACACTTTACTATGCTTTTACCACAGTCAGCTTTATTAAGGTGAACTTGCATGTGAAATAACGTCTTAATTCCCTTATTGTAACAGTGCAACCCTATGTTGACAGACAGCAAAATCCAAAGAACACCTGAGCAATCTGAAGTGTTGGGGATGCAATGTACAGCACATTGCCACCTCACCAGTCCTTGTACCATTAGTCACAGAGTGAGGAGCCCACACTGAGGGACTTCCCTCTAGTCAACAACCCAGCAGGGTTCCTGTTCATTCCCAGAGAGCTATGCAGTGCTTAATGTACAGAAGGTCCCTATGTAGCGTTTGTGATTGGGATATTGGCCATCTGCATACCTGCCTTACAGTTTGTGAACAATTACAGGGCTGTATTGTGTGTGTGTGTGTGTGTGTGTTTTTAACCTGTGATTCGCCATGTAGTATTTTTGCCGTTAACAATTCCTGCCTGTAGACTGAAACAGAGGTCTTTCATACTTCTTGTGCAATAAACTCATAAAGGTCACTAAAATGAATTTTATTGTATAGTACTTAGTGCATAAAATGTAATAAAAAGTTCACAAAAAAAAAGTGGAATGCTTACTATGCTTGTGGTCCGCTCACTGGTAGTGGTACCCTTTCCTTTACAGAGCAAATAGCGCCTTGCAATAATACCAGAGGTAAATGAATACATCAAAATAAATAATGAAGCGAGCATTGATTTCCCTGCGTTGCAGCTCCTCTGTGAACGGCTGCTGTTTTGTTGTTGTGGACAGTAGGTATTTCCTTTGCAGCTTTTTGTGTAATCCCTCATTCCCCTTCATCTCGCCGCAAAATCCTCTTAAGGTGACGGTTTCAGTTCCTTTGCTGTCTGGGTTCAGAAGGCTGCTCCTCTGATTCACTGATGGGGGCTGTTGTTCTGTGGCTGAAGCAGACTTGCCTCCATCTATTTGGCAGATTTGTGAGATTTGGTGTGTGTGACCCTGGCAGTGTTAACGCAAGAAGTATTTCATTTTCGATATTCGGGAAAATGGTCTAGGCTGTCAATGGCTTCTTTAACAACGATTTAGAGCACTTTTCGTGATTTTGATTTTGCTTAATTAATATCGCTTATCGATTCCTAATCAAAGATGAAATGTTTTGAAGCTGTTCCCCATGTGATCTGTCCCGAAAAACATCTGGACATTTCAAATGTTTGAGTGCTGTGGGTAAATATTGTACACAATATGTCCTTTGTAGCGTGAGTCTATGGCGCCCAATTTCCAGACAAAACCTGATTCAATGCTGCCCAAAGAACTGGAAAATAACACATTCAATGGCTCTATATTCTTTATCTGAATAGCTGTATTAAATATACAGCAGCACACTTCTTATCCCAGTGTGGTAGTGTCGGGAGGTGCTGGGTGAGCCGCAGGGCTTCAGAGCTGGATGTTTGGGGGGGGCACAGAGGTGTCTGGGCAGTTACTTTGTTGTCGTGTGCCCAGCGTGTGCTCTCCGGGAGAGGAATTGGATGGTGCTCTTGAAGGTCAGGGGAGGGTGATGCGAGAGTCCTTTCATGTCTGGCGGGCTATCAGGGCTGAGCAGAGGTGCCAGGTCTCAGTTTGGCTCAAGTCCCTCTGACTGAAGGAAACCACTGCAGGATTATTAGAGTTCAGTGGGAACTGGGGAGCACAGGAAACTGGGACCATGAGTGGTGAGTACCCAGGGCTGGGGAGCTGGCACCACTGCAGTAAGCTTTCTTAATGAAGCCACTATTTTGTGCAGTGGATATTGAATCATTTAATTAAAATCTGGCACAGACTACATAATATACTATCTATCTATCTATCTATCTATCTATCTATCTATCTATCTCTCTATCTATCTATCTATCTATCTATCTATCTATCTATCTGTCTATCTATCTATCGATCGATCGATTGATGTTTTAAGGCCCAATTCAGAAAACTTTAAGGACTGTTTTAAGGATTTTTTAAAGGAATTTTATTAAGCCCATTTTGATTCATTAAATCAGGTTCGGGGATGGCTCAACGCTCATAAAGTGGTTCAAAGGAACTGGAATCACGAGCACAGCTGACTGTCAGAAATAGATATGTGAAAACTGTAGACCATCATTTTAACCTATCATGGCAGAGCTGCTAAATGTAACCCAAATACTGTTCCAGCCACATTGCTGGAGAACACCCTCACAAGCCACCTGTGAGGGTGGGAACCCCATTTGGAACACTGGCAGGTCAACGCTTGTTATCTGCAAAGGGTCACAATGAAACGCTCGTCTGCCTGTGTTTGCCAGCCACCAGCTGGCATCTCAAACCACTATGCTCCCACAGCCTGGGCTCCAACCTGTCTCAGGTCACAGGTGACATGAATTTGGTGGTCTCGACATTTTGTTCTGTTTTGAATTAATTTTCAACACATTTTCTGCCATATCATCAGCGTGTGTGTGTGGCTGAGATATTGATGCATATTTAATACCATCCTTGAATGCATGAAACAGAATTTCGAATGACTGTCAGTGTGCCTTTTCTCCCCTATAGGAACACAATGTACCTTACTGAATCTTTAATTGGACCCCCACCAGTGCTAGATAAGCTATCGAGCTGCATGAAATATTTTGTAATTGGTAGGGAATGGTTTTTGATTCCGAGTGCCGCTGCAGTTATTATAAATTTTGTCTTTTCTTGCATTGAGTTGCTCGAAGCAGTGATCAGCTAGATGATTTCCATGGGTTGCAGAGAAGTCAGTTCACAACCTAGTCTTGTCACGCCAAAAAAATCACCAGGACTCAACCAAATTTCAAAGCTTTTTTAATTAACAAAAGCCGTAAATTTTTGACGACATATGACTGTGAGCCACTAACTACGACATCAAAATAACCCGCCATAGCTTCTCATTTCCAGTCGGGATTACTCACACCTGTTTTTCTCCCAATTTGTGGTATTGCTTGGCATGTCGAAAAATATGGGGGTCTGATCAACATTTCCGATCTCTCTAAGCTGCTAGTGTTTGTTAGAAACACTGAAATTGTGAAAGTTCTCTATGAATTCCTCAGGAAGCTAATGACGCTTCTTTGAAAATGGCTGCCTGTATGTCGTGGATGATTCGAGATCTGACAGTGACGTCTTTTTAGTTTTTTCTCGGCAGTCAGTCACGTTGGTGTTTTATGTACTCGGGTAGTCACGTCTTTTGTTGGCGATTTCAATACAAATTTAAAATGCAGGCTATTTTGAGAAGCAAAAAATGGTTAAAAAGTGCATCTTAAATTCGGTATTCTCTGAATATTGGTGATCTGTTTTCTAATCCTCTGGCTCTCATATGTATTGTAATGGGTACCGTATGAAGCTATCCTGAACAAAGATATTACCAAAACCCATGATGTTAAATAAAAAGATCTCAATTATGTTCATATAGTTTTGTTATTTTATTATGTTGCAATCCTAAAATTCTAGGTGATGCAAAACCTTTGGCCACAGCTGTATAAATCCATCCTCAGTTGAAAACCCTGACTCATGGGGGCTGCTTGTTTGTCCGCGTGTGTGCTTCTCTCTCCTCAGTCTCGCACGAGACGTGTCTGCTGGACCAGGTGCTGGATCTGATTATGAGCGAGAGTCAGACCCACTCCAACAGCCTTTTCCTGAACGAAGTCGCAGGCAAGTGTCGGATCCCTGAGAGCCGTGTGCAGCGCTTCCAGAAGGCCATGCAGAAGCAGGCGACCCGAGCTCAGAAGAAGATGAGCTCCATCACGAGAGACAACGTCAGGAACTTCCTCAAGAGGAACGCCTTCGTGCTCCTCACCGTGGCGGCCGTCGTGCTGGGTAATGGGAGCCCCTGTGACGTTCGTGGTGGTTACAAAGCTCATCATAAGAGCAGAAGAAATGTCAGGAACCTTTTTTTGTAGCCCCAAACAAAATCTGATTTTTAAAATGTTTTTTTCATGTATCAGGCACAACAGCCTTATCGGATCACCAACGACAAATCAATGAAGTAACTGGACTTTTCTATGTTTGCTTTATTTATTTTTTCAGGCATCATGTTAGGCTTCGGTCTGCGCCGGTACGACATGTCCCTGCGAGAGATTAAGTATTTCTCCTTCCCCGGAGAGCTGCTGATGAGGATGCTGCAAATGCTGGTCCTGCCACTCATTGTTTCCAGTCTTGTGACCGGTGAGGCCGGAATTATTATAGGTTCATTATTTAAGTCAATGGGTTGCTGGGCACTGGACAAACCACAGAGAGAAAGTGGAGACGGGATGAGGTTTCTCAGTAACTGAATAGAGAATAGGATCCCCACATTATACTGCAAGAAGCAGTTAATAAAGCCATAAGCACAGTCTGGGTGCAATCTAAATTTATGGCATTGCTATAGCTATGTAGTTGTCTACAGAAGCGTGTCATTTTTAATGCAGTAAACATTGTATTTAATATGAATTTTAAAGTTGCCTTTAGGTGTCATGTTAATGGGACACTTCAGGTTCTTCTAATGCAGGGCTGGCCAAAGTTGGCTCTTTCACTCCTGGTCTTTGTTCCAGCCCTGTTCTAAACTGTTTCATTGAACCAATGATCCCCTTTAAGGTACACAAGGAATTGAGTGGTTGTTGAAACGTTTTCCTTCTTATAATGCATTTGAGAGTGACTCAAACATCACGAGGAGGAAACGGACAATTTGAATGACCAGATCCAAATTTGAAACCCTGTTTCGTATGCACCCCGTTGCAAAAAATAAGAAAGTTGGCATTGTTTTTATTTGTGGGACACATATGTCCCTTGTACCTTAAAAGGTTAAACCTCCACCCGGACCCTGAAGTAGATGGTCATCTCATTTGACTCTGTTAAACTGTCTGTCTGTCCTCCAGGGATGTCTTCTCTGGACAGCCAGGCGTCGGGGAAGATGGGGGTGCGAGCCGTGGTTTATTACATGGTGACCACCTTCATCGCCGTGTTCATTGGCATCGTCATGGTGATGATTATCCGACCTGGCGGGGGGCACAGGGACAGCCCCGTCCCGACGGAGAGCAAGATAGAGCAGATCCAAGCTGTGGACGCCTTCCTGGACCTCATCCGGTCAGCAACGGCTTCATGCTTTCTTTTTCTGGCATATCCTTTGCAAGCAGTCGCAATGTACCCATTTATTTAAACTTTATTTAACCAGGAAAGTCCTGTCGAGATTTTTCAAGGGAGACCTGGTCAAATTCTAATGAGCACAACCAATACAAACAAGATCATCAAATTGCAGGAAATGATTTAGGAGCACCGGCCAAAACAAAAACAGACCTAAAACTACAGTCTGAGATCTAAGATTAGAAATACTATTAGAGGTAATTAACAATTTATTAAGGTCATTTGGGGTTTTGCCAAGGATAGCCTTATGAACAATAACGTACCAGAGTTTCAAACCAGCCACTCTATATAAATCACAATGATGAACAGAATAACCCAGGGTGGTTTAAATCTTTACTTGTTTTAACGTTGAGCAGTACATTACTTGTGCAAAGTCCTATTTAAGCTACAGCTAATTCATTTGGTGCTATAGAGACGAAATATTAACAGTACAACGTAAACACAGACTGCTATTTGACGATGTTTCTGTCCCCATCCACCTGTCCCCCGTCCCTCGTCCCCCATCCCCCGTCCCCCGTCTCCCCTTACAGGAATATGTTCCCTCCAAACCTGGTGGAAGCTTGTTTCAAGCAGGTAAGAATCTTAAACACGTCTGCAGAAGCCCCAGTTTGCAGCGTCTAGAAGAAAGCTAAACTATATCTCTGCGTCTGTTTCAGTACAAGACCCAGTATATCAAGAGGCTTGTCAAGAGGACCGTCAAGACAGCCGTGAATTTCACCGATGCCACGAACACCACCGAGTTGCCCATCCTGGCCAATGTCACCCAGGCCATCCAGACCCTGCAGGAGACCATCACAATGGAGGAGGCGGTGCCTGGGCCAGGCTCCTCCAATGGGGTGAATGCGCTGGGGCTGGTGGCGTTCTCCATGTGCTTCGGCCTGGTAATTGGGAAAATGAAACAGAAAGGCCAGGCGCTGCTGGAGTTCTTTGACTGTCTCAATGAGGCCATTATGAGGCTGGTGGCAATCATCATATGGTAAGCCTTCTTCAGCTTATCATCTACCTAGAAACAGCAGAGTCCGCTGGGACGTACATTCAAAGCGTTCCCTTCCGCTCGTTACTTATGTAACTCCTGCTACGGATTATTTGACTTAGTTGTTTGGTTCTAGTTTTGTAAAGTTAGAAGTTAGCAGATGGTTTTTTTTTTTTTATCTCTTTCAAAACATAGGAGTTAATTAAAGATCTACGGCCCCAACTATGCAGAATGTGTGGGAGAATGTTAACAAGTGAGATGTTACATTTCAATGAGCTCTACCTGGTTAACGGGTATTTAGGCTGAAACAAGGTTTAACAAAGTACAGCTCTGGACAAAAGTTTAACATCACCCTATAGAATGAACTAGTTTTGCTTCATAAAGTCGAATGAAACCTGCTGAATAATGTTAAGTGAACATATTGAATTACATACCGCTTTGTAGTTTTCCATATACTGAAATTGAAAAAAATGTGTCATTTCGAAATCTAACAGAAAATATTACTGTACTGCTATTATGACTTTTACGATATCATTTTGTTTCTTTGATTACCTGATGTTAAATAAAAGATATTGTTCATATAGTTTTTTTGTTTTTTTTAAACAATGTCTCAATCCTAAAATTCTAGGTGATGCAAAACTTTTGGCCATAGCTGTACATCCTGTACGACCGTGGAAAAAAAAAAAGTTTAAGTTTAAAAGTTACAACGATTGTAACGGTGGAATTGCTTTTGATGTGGTTGTGCCTTGCATGGTCCCTCTCAGGTACGCTCCTGTGGGGATCATGTTCCTGATCTCTGGGAAGGTCCTGGAGATGAAGGATTTGGCTCAGATGGGTGGGCAGCTGGGGATGTACACAGTCACGGTGATTGTGGGGCTGCTGATCCACGCCTTGTTTGTGCTTCCACTGCTCTACTTCATCGTCGCACGCAAGAACCCCTACCTGTTCATCGGGGGGCTGCTGCAAGCCCTCATCACCGCCCTGGGGACATCCTCAAGGTAAAACAGCCCTAAACTTTGACTTTACGAAGCAAGATTAGTTCATTCTATAGGATGATGCAAAGCTTTTCGCCATAGCTGCACTCCTCGACTCATTTCGAAGTTCATTCAGCTTGATTCTTTCTCGTCTTGTACCCAGAGAGACATACAGGTCCGTGCAATGATGAAAATGAGACTGTTCATTGAGATCCTTTTGTGCAAGCGACTGTTTATAATTTAAACACATTGCAGTACACAGAGGTGCCGAGGTCAGAGGGTTCCGAATGAGTGAGATTTGGGAACACTCCATTTAAACTGTCGTTATCTTTCTTTCAGGAGGGAGACTGCTAAAAGTGACGCCCAACGTGTTCCTGAAATGCATTGGAGGCTCACGCCAAACGGCACATTTCTGAGTGCATTCGACACTGGCTTTTTAAAAGCTGTTTTCAGCCCTCTTTCAACCAGTCCGGTCTGTCGAATGAAGTGACAGGCCCCTTGTAAACTCGGGTTTGTTGTGTGTTTCAGCTCAGCGACTCTCCCCATCACTTTCCGGTGCCTGGAGGAGAATAACAAAGTGGACAAGCGCGTGACGAGGTTCGTCCTGCCCGTGGGCGCGACCATCAACATGGACGGCACCGCGCTCTATGAGGCTGTGGCCGCCATCTTCATCGCTCAAGTCAACCACATGGAGCTCAACTTCGGACAGATCATAACCATCAGGTAACCCGGAGGCATCACAAAAGTCTACCAGAAGCCACAATAAAAGTACAGTATTTCATGTTAGATTTTGAAATGTTACATTCCAGAACTTTTGGCCATAGCTGTAGTCTGTCTGGGTACCCCCTCAACCGTCCAATGAGGCGATCACTCTTCAATATGACATCACTTTTCAATATGACATCACTCTTCAATATGACATCACCAGAAGAAATATTCTACTAGTTGATCAGGCCACCGGAAAGATTGCAGGTTGTTTTTAGATGAAGAAAAGCTAAATGAAAAATCACTTTTTAAAGCTTTATTCATATCGTAGCCTCCAGTGGGGAGAGTTTAGTGCGTTTCATCACCAGTGCATTACATTCAGCAGATTTTTTTTAAAGGGTTATTCTGACTGAGGATTGTTCTGACTGTGCTTGTGTGTTTTTTTTTTTTTAGTATCACGGCAACAGCAGCCAGCATTGGGGCGGCTGGGATCCCTCAAGCTGGTCTGGTAACCATGGTGATCGTATTGACATCGGTGGGGCTGCCGACTGAGGACATCACCCTGATCCTCGCGGTGGATTGGTTCCTGTAAGTTCTCGTGATGTCACTGTGGCCTCAGCTTGCTGCTGGTCGACACACACTCTTAAAGGTTAAGGATGCCCATGTGAGCTTTTTAATTTGAAATACTTCAACAGTTTTACGTCAGGAAATATTCTCCCTACCAGGTATATAGCACCCAACCCGAATAGATAGATTGAATTATTTAAAAGCTCCTTAGAATCCTGCTTGCAGGGAACAGTTCAATACTGTTTCTTTTTGTGCTGGGTACTTTAAAATAAAATCCAAAAATTTAGTTTTAAACATGTTTCACCAAACTTAATCCATATTCAGACGATTTTTACACTATCAAAAAACAGCTAGTTTCACACAGTTCCCTGTTTCACACAAAAGGACCCTAATGATGGCACAGCAGTGATATGCATTATGAATATATATTAATACAAAAAAAAAGTGCTTCAGCCCTAAAGCTGTGTCCATTGGGACTGCAGGGACCGCCTGAGGACCACCACTAACGTCCTGGGGGACTCGCTGGGCGCCGGCATCGTAGAGCACCTCTCCCGGGAAGAACTGCAGACCCAGGACATCGAGATCGGCAACTCGGTCATCGAGGAGAACGAGAAGCCTTACCAGCTGATCTGCCAGGACAGCGACACCCAGAAACACCGCAACAGCGAGACCATGATGTGATGTCTCCGGGGGACACCCAGCCCACGTCAGAAACAAGCAGAACAACAGCCAACACACTGTGCCTGTCCGACAGATCCCGGATTCCCCACAGGGGCTGGCCTGTGGCTGACCATTCCGCTCCATGTCCTTAAGTATTAAAATCATAGTTGCGTACGCATTTTAAAACTGCGGTAACACTAAAATCCGTTCTCGACGTCTTAAATAACATAAACGAAGGACCCGGTTAGAAAGAGACTGGAATGGATTGAAACCTGCCAGCGAGTGTCCCTGGTCCGGTGTTTTTATATCCTTGCTGTACTCAAGGAAATGAACCTCTGGCAAAGAGAAGGGTTGTTGTTTTAAATAGGATCCAGGTGTTTCTGTCCGTTTCATTCGCTGGTCTTAGAACGTTTCGTGCACCCCGACACTAACATCATTATTGTGGATCTACCTCGTAAATATTCAAAGTGTTCCTTTTTGTATATTTACTTGCCTGCCGTGATTTTAAAAAATGCTTTTACTGCTAAGATGTTTAGACGGCACATACCAGAAGCATCTGACAATAGTGTTGTAAACAAGTGATGAAAATGATACTCCCTCGACCGTGGTTAGAGGCTCCAAGGGTCGAATGAGAGAATTTACCTTGAGACCAAGGGAGTACCTGGCCATGGTCATGGTGAATTATTTTTATTGTTATTATTATTATTTTTTTTTACTATTTAGAAGTATCTCTTTACTGTGGTAGACACACTGTTAAAATAAGTTCGAGCAAGTTTGCCATCTAGTGGACATTCAAATGTATTGTAAGGGTTTTGTGTGCAGCAGTTTGATTTGTCAAAACCACTGCCAAAGAGGACTAATATATTACAACTGCTTTAGTTCATCACTTTATATCTTTATAAAACCCAAAATATTTGACTTTTTGAGCTGAGGGAAGAATGAACTAAAATCACACATTTTTACTTGATACATTGGATTACTTCTTGTGGTTTTTTTTTTAGAAGTTTTCTTTACCATGTACTCTATTTTGGTTTACTGTAATAGAAAAAAAAAAAACTGTACTTTTGTAGTGTCTAAAAAGTTTGCTCTATTGCCTTTGATATATTTTAAAATGATCTCTTCATAAATGAAATGTTACATGACTCCTAATTCATTACTGTTCTGTTCCATTAAGAAAAATATATCTAATGCTTTTACATTGCAGAAGTGAGGTTGCGATGCTGTGTTTGAATGTTGCATTCTGTGCATTACTGAAGCTGAATGTTGCATTCTGTGCATTACTGCTCTGCCTCTGAAGAGTACCAGAGCCTTGCATCTGTTACTTTAAGTGCTGGTTTGAGCCTCTCTTTGAAGTGGTTTTGTTAAGAGGAGCGTTTTGCTTTTTTTTAACCACTAAGTTTAAGACTAGGGTAATTGTTTCAGTGAATGTCCTTGTTCCTTCTCTTACATGACGAAGGCGATGCTGCAGTCCTATCTTATCAGGCCTGCAATGTTTACCTGGAATGCATGATTGATGGCACTTGTGTTTTCGACAGAACCTATTTTGTAATTTTAATAGATTTGTATTGGTATTGTGTAACAATTTCCTGAAGTAGTTTTGGATGTATGGTTGTATATCTATGTGTATATATCTATATACATTGTACATAGCACAAAGACATGTTGTAGATGCGTTCTATTTAAGGCACCAAGGGCAGCTTGTATTGCTGTTGATCATATATAGCCACTTATCAATTAGGCTTCTTTTAAACGGCATGCTTAATGCTGTATAAAGAGGGCTGTTTACCTACAAAAGTCATTTCTCCAGTCCCAAGATTAGCAACTTAAAACATGCTCTGCTTTGGGTTTCTCGTCTCCGCATCCTGTTTACAGGGTCATCTGCAAATCGTTTGATTCTTTAATTGAACAGACATCTGTTTGATTTTTAAAAAGTATTACACCATTTTTTTTTTTTTTTTTTTTTAAATCTTGATTTTCCTTCTACCAGCACAGGACCAAAATCATACATAGAAACTATTGTTATTTATTTATTTATTTATTTATTTATTTATTTATTTGTGTGTGTGTTTAACTTATTTTGAGTGAAATGGCGTTGCAGTTACACGTGTCAGCATGTGATTGCATTTTACCAGTCGTTGATTGTTTCTGATGTGCAACGTCTGTCACTGTTTTTAGTTTCACAGCACAAGGATGACAAGCAGCCAGGATGTGACATGGGGCTTGTTTGTGGAGACACTGGGCAAGGTGTTGCAAAGCAGACTCGTGGTTTAGTTGTGTGGGGGTGCGTGGATGTAGTAATGAAATCGAGGGTAGCCTGTACTAATGAAGGGATTATGTGGGCTATAAAGAAGGCTGATGGGCAATGCTCCTAGTCACGAGTGGATTATTTTTCCTAATCCACTTATTTACTCAGTAGGGTGGGGGTTCCTACAGTATGCATAGTACAGGGGCTGCATCCTGTGCAGACTAGCTATGGGTGTAAAAGCAATACACTCCCTGAGGAAATAACATCATAGAAAACAGACTTATATCAACTTTGTAACAAACTGCTAAATATGGCCAGTGGCATGCAGTGAATTCAAATTCCTGATGCAAACGTTTCCCATTTAAATTGTAGTATATAGCCTTATTAATTATTTATCAAAAGGGACCCCAGCAGAGAACATTACATCCATATTTGTTTTAAAATACATTGATGGAATGAGAATATTGAACCTGTTTCTGTAACTATGGCAACAAAGGCTGCTGCATCTCGATTATAAAAACACATTTTTTTAAATGTCTTCCTGATTTAATTAATCTGAAGTAGCAGGCAGTATGGTAGTTCTCTCTTGCACACCAGGGTTACTGTTTAGAGCTGAAAGACCTTCAGAATTTGGATCTACAAGGTTCACTTGCCTGGGTTCTCCCGCTCTCCACACCTGAGCTGTCTGTTTTGAGGAAGCTTAATAAATACATGATATATGTGGCACATTTGTGTTTATAACCATGTTTTGAAAAAAGGTTTCTTTGTTTCAGAAGTGTTCTGAAGGTAGATATTAGAGGAGGGTATTGACTATTTGTTTTGTTTGTTTTACTATTTTGGGGTTCCACACGGGTCTATATGACTTTGAGTTTTAAATTGTATTATTAAGTGTCGACGTTTACTATGTGGAGTGAAAATAAATGACAATAAATGGCTTTGAACTTATTGCTGTCACATGTAAACCAACTGGACTTTCAACAAGTCCTGCTTTCTGTCAAAATGCACACGACGGCTATGGAAGAATGCAGTAAACCAATTAAGACACTGATTTAAAAAATGATTATTATTGTGGGCGGCTGCAATAGTACTTAGAGACATTAATGTGAACCACATACAGACAGAAAACACCAGGGCAGAGCGTCTTTATTTCCCTCAAGGGAGTAGCTAAGGAAACATGCAAAGCATATGTTCCACCTGCATCCAATCAAGGTGTAAGTAGACCAAAAAAAACCCACAAAACCCCAACAGATGCCAGTTTTCACAGATGAGAAGTACGAGAAAGATGTGTTGTCATGCATTCATGAAGGCCGTGTCCCTTCCCATGAGTTTGGAGGAATATACACACACAACACCATTCAATTTCTTTATGGTTTATTTTATCAGCCATAAAAATATCCAGTCATTACATTTACAAATGTACACATTTACAGAATTTTAAAAGGATATCTCACCATCCCATGATATATTATTATTTTAATACCTATTTACATATATCTTACACAGCAACAAAAAAACACGACCAGGAAACAACTGCCCCCCCCCCAGCCCTCTAACATTATAACTTAAACTGCAATCCTGCCCTGACAGGCTACCTATGCTCTCCACTTCCAATGTGCTTTGAAGGGCTGATTGTCATAATATCTTGCTAGCCACACAGTGGCCAATTGTCCATTGCATATACATATATTTCCATATGATATTGGCTTCTGTGAACTCAGGCGAAGGTAAAACCCTGTGCATTCATGTATGTAAGGGACATTTTATATGCAACATATAATAAATACACAGCAAGTGTATGTATTTTTTCCGTCCCTTAGGGAGTGCAGTGAATTGATATGAAGGAGCAGTCACTATGCGTTTGGAAACTCCTGCTGTCGTTTCTACAAGTTCACTGGACTCTCACTGCAGCTTGACTCTGTATGGGACCCATCTACCTACTGAAAGGTACTGTGAGGTCTCAGTGGCAGCCACAGCTTCCAGCCACCATGTCGTCATACTGTTTCAGCACCACGTTCTCGTCGTCGTCGAAATAGAGCAGGTTGATTGAGAAGAGCTTGTCCGGGACGCAGCAGGGGGTCTCGATGCCCTTGGTCAGCTTCAGCGCGTTGATAATGGACTGCACCGTGGCGTGGTTGGTCGGTCTCATGTTCTGACCCAGGGGGAATGGGCAGGAACCTTTGCAGTGGTAGGCATTGTAACCCCGGGGAGAGATAATCCAGCCGGACCAGCCGATCTCCTCGAAGTCCACGTAGAGAGGGTCACGCTGGCAGGGGAGTCGGTCCTCTTCAGAGTATTCCAGGGAGCGTACGCTTCGGGAGTTAGGAGGCTTCAGGCCCTGGGGGGAGCTTGGGACACCTGGGTCATCGTTATTGAGATCTGTAAAAGGAAGCAGAAGGGTTAGAAAACCGAACCAAAACATTTCAGAAATGCAATAACTTACCACTTATTATTTCTACAGAAAACTATTATCATTGGTTCCAATTACAGCTCTAATTTTAATTATTAATTATTCATTTAGCAGATGCTTTTATCCAAAGCGACTTACAGACTTGGGGGTGAACTATGCATCACAACTGCTGCTGCAGTCACTTACAATAGGACCTCGGTTTTCAGTCTCATCTGAAGGACGGTTGTCAATCTTATAATCCGTTGGTAATATTTGTACTGAAGTCTGTTAAAACGCTGAAGCTCTCTTACCATTCAAAGTGCTCTCCAGGGCAGAGGTCCTGCGGCCATCATCAGTGAACAGCACCAGCATAGGCTGCTTGCTCTGGTGGTGATCCCTGCCTGAGGCGAAGCGGACCGGGCTGGGCTCCACCTGGCTGCCCCCCAGGTTGCGGATCTTCACCAAGAGGCCGTGGTTACTGTGCTCATCGACAGCCCACGAGCGCACCTGCAGGAATAAGCCGGGGGATTCCCAATTAGATTTGCTCTAGCGTAGGGACGTCCAATCAATCACAGTCCTGGAGGGCTAGTCCACTCCAGGTGAAACAGGTAAAATGATATAATTAAATACCGCTGTGGCCAAAAGTTTGGCATCACCTAGAATTTTAATATATATAATCAAAGAAACTACAAATGATATTGCAAAAGTTTATCGGAAGCCGTAATAGTAAGTATACGGAAATCTACAAATCGGTATGTATTTCAATATGTTAACGTAACAATATTCATCAGGTTTCATTCAACTTTATAAAGCATAACTTGTTAATTCTATAGGGTGATGCAAAACTTTTGGCCATAGCTGTACTTCAGGGTCTGGTGGATGGAGGTTGAATTGATTCAATTAAACAATTTCGAACAGGATTGGAACAAAGACCAGGAGTGGAAGGGACCACTTTGCCCCCCCCCCCCAACTGCTCTAGTGAATACAAAAGAAGAATGCAACACGAAGGCAGATCATGTGTGGAATGTACCACAGATCAAAAAGGTGGGTGGGACACAGATGGAAACATCTCTTATTACATTGGGAGGGAGAACACAGCGAGACCCCATCCAGGAGTTTTGCTGGAAGCTAAGGTTCTCACGTTCAAGCTGGAATGGCTTATGGGTCAATGTAAATATTATAGGAAGGATCCTGGGCTCACCGCTTGTGTAATGGAGAAGACTTCCCACCCAGAGGAATGGATTGGAATGAGCCTGGAGGACAGCAGCTTCCTGCCATGGGAGGCGTTCATGTTGTTCACATCAAGGACCTGATAGATACTCACCTACCAAAGGAAAAGGCTCTTATTAACATCTAGTACACATCCAGCAGCCAGGACATCTGGGTATAGCGTTATTCATGAGCGCTGCTCAGCATAATTGGGATGTGATAAGGAATGAGAATACTTAATCACACCCCCACTGTGCTCTGGTTGCTGATAATAGGACATGAACACAAAAAAAGGTCATTTAAACTCATTTAAATTCTATGCAACTGGGATAAGATTAATTTTCTGCAGTTACGTAGGTATATAAAAGAACAAACATAATTGATAAACTGAAAACGTGTTGTTTTAATAATTAGCTACAATATGTGTGTGTGTGGGGGGGGGGCAGGTATTGCTATCAATGTGCGGACAAAATTTGAGAAAATGTCCCCACAAAGATAGTAACTCCTGAAAAAAAAAGACGTTGTGGGCACGACCTCACTTTGTAAAACACGTTTTTAAGATTTTAAGAACTAAATATGCCTTCAATAAATAAATAAATAAATAAATAAATGGCCAAAATATTTAGTTTGTTGTCGACTTTCACCCTGTGTGGAGTTTTGTCTGACTGGAGTTAGAAATAGTAAATAAAAATATAGTGAGAGTCAATGAGAAGTCCCCACAGATATTGGAATACAGACCAAATAAACTCTATTCCTTGATATATGGGTTCAAAATAACCCAACATATCTTCCCAGCACAATCTCACAGATTATATTTTTAACAAAATGTTTTAAACCAAAAAAACGCATAGTACAGTGTAAAAGTTGAATCCATATAAATATGACTGCATTTAATGAACACTGAAAGAAGTGTTTTGGCTTTTTTTTAAGCACCTGAGACGGCAGGACTGTATATTGATGTAAATTTATACCTGGCAAAAGTGATGCCTATTGAATGGCGCTGTCGCGCGGGGCTTCATCTTGAAGAGGTGGAGCTCCGCAGTCAGAACCTTCTCTTTCTTAGCCACAGTGGAGAGGTTGAAGAGGTACTGAACCTGTTCATCGTGAACTACACAAAAAACGAAAGCAGGGCCAGTGTGATTAAATGCGCACCAAGACAGCAGGACACTCAAACATTTTCCAACAGGTATCTATACAATACATGTAGGTAAATGCCCCATAAGAGAGAACAATTGTAAGAAATAATAATAATAATAATAATAATAATAATAATAATAATAATAATAATAATAATAAATCCAAGATATCATTTACGCACCCATAACACAATTAACTTCGGTTTGTTTGCTTGTTTGCTTATTTAAGTGTAAACTGTCCAATGAAACATATCTTACTTTTATTGAAGAAACTGCGGACCGTGTTTCCTTCGAGCAGGTCCGGGTCCTTGGTAACTCCGTCCACATCAGCCACGGTGTTGTAGAGATCGAGCATGTACTGGGGCGGCTGCTTCATGAGCCCCGGGGAGTGTGGCGGGTCCTCCATGCCGAACACTTCCAATAGCCGCTTGATGGCCGCATACCTCACTTCTTCCGACTCGTGCGCCAGCAGAGAGTCGTTTTCCAAGACATTCGCGGACGGCCTCATGAGACAGACGCTGACCAAGGAAAAGCACAAGAACAAGACCGCTGGAAACATGGTGCCTGTTAAAATAACCGTGATACTCCCGTGAAACCCAGACTTGAAGTGATTTGCAAGCCTCTCCGGCCACTCGGTTTTATATCTAAGCCACAACTCTGAGACCTGAGGACAACAACAATAAAGATGACATTAACTCGTGTATGCAAATCAGTAATCAGCGAATGTAAAGAAGAGATTATATGGCGTTAACAAGGTGTGAACCCCGACTCTTCGGCCCCGTAAGAGATAATTGCACTGTCCAATAAGCAACTAAGGATGGGCCTATTGTAATTGCAGGGTTAAAGTCGTTGGTTTTCAACACATTCGATGACGAGCGATTTTAGGAACGGGAGGGGAGGGTTTGGAACCATTTCTCTACAGCGAACATGAAAAAATAAGACCCATTGTTGAGATCTCAGTGAGGGAAGTTTACGCACCGCGGGAGGCGAACTTCTTATTAATGGATCGATTAACTTGACAAATAACAGAATAATGTCTTACAGGAATGCCAATTACCTTAAGAATAAAATACGGAAAATCACCTGCTAACTGTCCCTGCAGAGAGGTCCTTCTAATATATAGGTTGCTATTAATAAATGAATCGCTCAGCTGGTCAAACAAAGTTAGGCTGAAGGTGCTCCCTATAAATACACTGCAACCTCGGTTTGATGCAGAAATTGTTACTGTGTAAATGGGACTACGTGTCATGGGTGCATAGTATTGCATAGTAAAACAACATATATATATATAAGAACATAAGAAAGTTTACAAACGAGAGGAGGCCATTCAGCCCATCTTGCTCGTTTGGTTGTTAGTAGCTTATTGATCCCAGAATCTCATCAAGCAGCTTCTTGAAGGATCCCAGGGTGTCAGCTTCAACAACATTACTGGGGAGTTGGTTCCAGACCCTCACAATTCTCTGTGTAATTGAATGAAATAATATTTGAATGAAATAACAGCTATTTTAAAATAATAATAATAATAATAATAATAATAATAATAATAATAATAATAATAATAATAATAATAATAATACAATTGTTATGGTATTGGTAAATAATTGTTGTTCGCATTACAGAAATATGCAAAAGACGAAACTATGGTATGCTGTGAAAACCATAGAAACTATTCTGTTTAAAATAGGTGTCATCCATTCATTTGACTACAATATGAAAAGAAAAATCACATTTGGTCTACAACAATTTTTTCAAAACGAGCAATAAGAATAATTAAAATAAAATTCTAACTCGGTATTGTCTGCAGCTCAAAAAATAAAACAATAAATTGAATTGAAACTAATAAAAATGTTCCTCAACGAGTCTCGGTTAGGAAGAATAAAGACTTGTTATGGAATCCCTATAGTAGCCTAATAGCTTTCTAGAAACCACGATCTCTGTGTCTTTTGTTCAGGTACTGTCCCTTTGAAACGAGCTTCGAGTTTCCCCGCACCAAAGAGCTATTTCTAACTTTCTATCAGAACGAATACTATTTAGTTTTAGGCTATAAATACAAAATAGCCTCACAGATATCGGGTAGGCTACAACCACAAAATTATATTATGCCAAAAAGAAAATACACCAACCATGATATATATATATATATATAGTTTGAAGGTAACTATATTGTCTACAGCTCACCATATACATACATACTTTCCTGTAGTTTTAACATGAAACATATTTAAAATATACGGTGTTCTAATTTAAAATAGAGATCTGTAAATGTGTTCAGAGAAAAAAAAAACATTAAAAAAAAAAAAAAAATTGGCAGACGCCTTTATCCAAGGCGACTTGCAGGTGTTACAGGGCAGTACAGGGTTACAATGCAATATTCATATATACTACAGTGTAGTTTACAGTAAGTGCAATAATACTGTTAATACAATATGGACTAGGATGCAACAAGTTAATATTACAGCAAGTCTACAAAATCTACAAAGACTGTGCAACAGTGCAAGGATGGGGCATCAGCTGAGGATCCAGAAACGTGGTGCGTAGATAAAGGGATGCAATTGATGTTATTAAGACGCTTTTTGGTTAAATACGCTATCTAATATCTTTGTAATCACAAAGTCTACTTGAGAAATGTATCACGCTTCTTTAAATGTCGTGCTTTTATGTATGATCTTAATCAACCTGTGAATAAAGTAATGAAACCTGATTTATATAATAGCAGTCAACTGAAAACACACCTTTTAATATAAAACCCCGACGCCTACATGGGAACCAGATAGGGCCGAATTAAAACAGTACTTCTCCATACGAATCATAATGATACAGAGCAATATGGAAAGCAATTCATATGAAATATTTACACGTCACCGCGAGTCATGAAACCTAATGATGCAAAGCAGAACGCACGATATACTTCTGCGGCTTTTCTATAATCTGGATCAACTTTGGATCTATGGAAATACGGAAGGTTATGACAAAATATGAAAGCATTTGTGCGAGGCATGGGGAGTGGAGTCAGAAGTTGAAAATCCGGGACACGAAACTGCACCATAAAAAGAGAATGTAAGGGCTCATGCATGCACATGAATGGTTTATTTCACATTTATATGAAATGAATATTTAATTATACACAACAGTGATGCAAATACAGTACGGCTGGCCATTTACCTTACACAGCAATGACTACAGCCTTGCATACAGTGATTCTGCAGCGATGTACCGTTGGGTTGACTTATCGTCGATCTCAGAATTAATGAGAACCACGCCACAGATAAGCAGTGCAAATAGAAGCTGAAACTGTTAAAAAAAAAAACGGATTGGACAACAGCAGCCAATTGTGCACCGTGTTGATTCAATGCAGGGAGTTGTGGGGAGCGGTAAAGCTTGTTAACTCATAATGCAATTAGTATAAGCATAAACGCTAGCTGCATGCATTGTAATAATGGGTGGCGTGTTTACCAAAGCAACCAAATCTCATCGACCCCAGCGGAGTTATCTTTTAATAATCCAGATAAACATCAAGTTAATGTCATTTACATTCGACTTTATCAGCTTCGCTAACTGGGGATTGTAAACGTGCTTTACACAGCATTCGGTATATAATATTGATGATCTTAGAGTTATAAATACAACAGTATAGGCCATTGATTATTTACCAGTGCATGCTATTAAGGATTGATCAGCACTAATAGATTATTTAGTATATGCAGTGATCAATGTCTTTGATAATATGAATGGGCGTATGAAGTGTTTCAGTGCATTACAATGCAGCGCTAAAATCTTTATTCTTCAGCATCTAAGGGGTTCACAAGAGCTGCCTTTATGTATTTGCATGTGTCATATTGTTGCTGTATATCTCAGTTTAATTAGATTAGCTTCTCTGGTTTTTGATTGATGATGATTTACTGGGGGTGATTGATTCGTGGTTCTTTTAATCATTTAAAATCCTGGCAAGCGGCCCTCAGAATCACACCATGCTCTTGCCTTTCAACTTTTCCAAGCTGCTAAATTGCACATCGAAACAAGCCACGCCCTGTTCACCTCAATGTATGCCTTTGAGGAAAAATGAAATCAATCAATCAGGAATGTGGTCATTGATTTTTATCTAGGGAACATGAACCTGGGCGCGCACGCACGCGCACGCACACACGCACACGCACACACGCAAAAGCCCTTCTTCAGCTGTGTAGGAAGAAAAGCACAACACACTGCACTAAACGTGTTATTATGTTTTATTCAATTCAATAAAATAACTTTTATTTATTTTTTTCGTTTTTTGTACACTGTAGTCATACCTCCTTTCAAACCTATATATCATGAAGAGAAAACTCCCTTTGAGATTGTATTCTTTTTTATTTTTTATTTATTTATTTTTTCAAATTCGTTAATAAAAACAGATTCGGTACCAGAAAACAGCCACCGTGATCCGGGACCCTGTGTTTTTATCCCACCCAACACTGCCGGAATCTGCTCTCAGTAAACCTGCCCCGATCGTATCACTTTTTGAATAATCTGTTGAACTATTTTTTTAATGCATACTGAACATTTTGGGACGATTTTAATGCTAGAACATTATGACAGATACGTCACAAGTGGGCATCCCCCATAGCGACAGTGTACAGTGCTTCATCATGTTCATCATTAATTCCAGTAATGTTGTTGAAGCTGACACCCTGCGATCATTCAAGAAGCTGCTTGATTAATAAGCTACTAACAACCAAACGAGCAAGATGGGCTGAATGGCCTCCTCTCGTTTGTAAACTTTCTTATGTTCTTATGTTCTTATTATAAATAAGTTGCATTTCTGGGTTAGTTATCCGTTTGGCTATTTTGACAGTAAAGTGCACTGTAGTTTGCTGTGGAAGATCCCTTCACTAATAAAACATTCACTTAGTAATGCATTAACATTGAAGAAGATTGCCAGTCGAAACATTTCTTATAGAATTGTATACGTTTCTTTTGGTGTTGTTACGCATTCATTCACAAACAGACAAAGAATTAGAAGTCGCAGAAGGAAAAATAACTCCCTATAAAGTTACTCAAGCAGAAAAAAACCCTCAGACTTTGGCGCTTTAGACTTAAGTTGTTTTTCCCTCCTAATATAACTTTGGCACAGCTTTAACAATCTAGCCCTATGTCTCTTATGTATTAGAGACGCCACTAGAATATTATAGAGTGTACATTTTGTAAATGTCGTTTTTCAGACATATTTATCACATCAGGAATAACCCTTATTCTCGTCAAAACCTAGGTCCAGGTAGTTTGTGACGTGTAGCAATTATTGTATTTTGAATTGAAAACGCAGTAACTCACACATTCTAAATTCCATCACGGAGACGCCATTCCATTTTCAAATACATTTTATTTACAAAATATTGTTTTTTTTACTTTTTCACCATATTATACATATTATACAACTAGATTCTTATAATTCAGGGAAAGCACGTCCTTACGCTGCGTGTAACTGATTTAGGCTACATTACTGAATTCCGATCGTCTCTTAAAATTGTATTCAATGTTTCTGCCCAAAAACTGTACTTTAAATCGTTTTTCTAAGTTACTGAAACAAGTATTTTCATTATTTATTATTACAGAGGCACAACCAAGGAAATGCGTGCACCAGATCCACGGCACCCGGCGTCAGTGAAGTTTACCGAATCATTTTTAAACACACGGGTACAGGACCCAATTCCAAAATTAACTGCGTTGATCTCAACTGCAGAACAGCACCACCTGGTGGCCTGAACGTAAACGCGCACCTTGTTCAAAAACCCAATTTCAGCGTTTCTTGCCATGTAATACGTCACGCTGCAGTTTGCTGCTCCCCCTTGACATATATACCCAGCATACACTTATGAAAGGAGTTTGAGTTACACTCGAAAACCCGTTTTGATGGATCACCTGTACAGAGCATACAACAATCCACGCCTTCATCAACGCTGTTCCAGTTCACCTTGACTGCAATCATGATTCCTACAGCGTTTTGAAGATTACCCCCCCCTATACATTCCCACACATCACATGTATATACAGGCCACTGTCGTGTGTGCGCGGTTCTTAAAAGTCTTTAGAATTGAGTGGCAGCAGTTCCTTCTCTGGTTGCTGTCTATGTGCTTGAGCGGCTGCTGCAGGCATCCTGGTGAAGACTGTGCTGTAACCCCCGGGCGGGTGGATGCCTTCATGACTGGCACTTGCAGGAGCTGATGGCCAGCACGGTGCGGATGAGGCCGTTCCGACTGCGGAAAGTGTAGCTCTCGTATTCCTGGGGCGAGCAGGAGCTGGAAGATCCCTCCGCCCACACCAGACACTGATCACTGTGACGTGAATCCCTGGGGCACACGAGAAAGAAAACAGGGCAAATGACTCCTCAAAACCACAAAACAGGACACTGTAGGACAGGGGTGGTCAAGCCTGGTCCTGGAGAGCCGCAGGGTCTTCTGGTTTTCATCCCGCCCGAGTTATGAATGAATTAACTGAACCACGTGTTTTTTTAAACTGGTCAACATTTTATTCCAGGTCTTGAGCCATTAATGATACCCAGAAAACCTGCAGGATTGTGGCTCTCCCAGGACCAGGGTTGCAGGATACAATAGGATGCTAGACCTTGGCTGTTCGCTATCCTGCGAGAAAAAATAAACCCTATCCTTCACCAAGCACTGGGGCACTTATAAAAAAGACAGTTTAGAAAGCTAGACAGTTAACCTGTGACTGGCGAATGATTGGGTGAGCAAACTCTGCCTAGCTACTTGAATGTCAAACTTGAACAAACTTCTGTATAGAGCTGCTTGTTGTGCTAGTTGGTGATGTTTTTTTTTTCTAGTTGCTGCACCAGTATTATTATATCCACTTCTATGGGGTATGAGTGGTTACCTTGCCAAAACTACATGCATAGTACAGCATGGATAGGAAACGTGGTACATGCACAGTTGCACAATGAGCAACTGTGCATGTACCACAAGGGACGGATCAATCTGGCACTGTAAACCTGTGCTAGGGTTATTAACCAACAAAAAGCCCCTTTAATGTGTATTCCAATCCCTGACTGCTGCACATGGTGGCCAATTGCTTCCAAGTGTCAGCTGCAAGTTAACAGCTCCCAAAAGGCTTCCTTGTGTAACATCGACATCTAAAAATTCAAAGCTGTGTTTAGAAGCCGTGTCTAATATAGGGGTGTCGTTTAAACGTGAGGTGGTGCAAGCTGGCTCTAAGGGCTTGTTAGAAAAGCACTTCGCACCCTCCCTGTGAGGTTTATACACGAGGTTCGGGTGTTAAAGTAAACTGGCAGGTTTGCAGGGGTGAGGTGGGGAGGAGGGTGGGGATGTTGCCCCAGCTGTACTTACCTGAGCAGGCAGCGATTTCCTGGGGAACAGGCTCCCAAGCATCTGCCCACGTCAATTTCCTGGAGAAAATTAACAAAACAAAGAGACGATTACGACCCAGCATGTGGTGAATATGCAGAGACCCCCCCCCACCCAGCTGGGGGAGTTAGGGGCCGGTTAGTTAGCATTTTAAGTGCTTTGGTTTGGTTCCTGAGGAGACTGTTTGTGAATACACTCCCTAGCACATGTTGTGTGTGGTAAACATACAGCAATTTGCAAAATGACTGGTGCCACCCAAGGCAGGAGATTAATCAGATGAATAATGTATAATGAAAAGATTATTTTTGATACTAACAGTAAGGAATTATTTTCTGTATGGTGCATACTAATGCAACGTATTTATAGGGAATTACTTCATTCTTTTTAAATGGCAGGGAAAGTTCCTGTTGAACTGGTTGACCCACTGTGGATGTTATAAAATATACAGGACAACATAGCTGTACAAAGAAAAATGAAGCCGCTTTTTCAGGAACAGTGGCTTGAAACCTGGCTTCAGGAGACCTCGTTTGTAGCAACTTTGCTGTATCAGTCTCCCCTGTAAGAAACAAAGGGTTAATTTGATCGACCTGTATCCCTGGGTTGCATTGCCCCCCTATTTTTGGGATAACCCTGGTATAAACCAAGTAGGGGGTTGCGGTAATCCAGGGAGATTCCACAGTGTCAGGGGGTGGCTTCTCCTAAAATCGCCCACCCCAGATCATGCAAGACAAACGTTTCGGCAGACACTTGGGTTTTTTTGACCTGCGCACAGCTTGGTACCCAGGCAGCAGAGGCCATGTGCAGCATAGCTCACCTTGAGCTTCTCTTCCTTGACTCCGTTGGCGCTGTAGACAGTCTCGTAGTAATATTCCAGATAGGGCACCCTGTAGCACCTCTCCTTCAGCTCACATGTCTCCACTGCCTGCACCAGCTCCACCTTGTTGGGGCTTTCCACCAGCACGGACTGGAACTTCGTGGGGACACACGAGAAGCCGTCTGATCAGAAAATAACCATGAGAGAAAAAAAAAAAAACAAGGTTGTACTGTCAGAATGTCATTTAAATAAACAGCACAGTACCACTTGTTTTGCAGGTCAAACTGAGTGTGACATACATACTGAATTTGGAATGTGAAAACACAAGCTGTGAAAGACATAAAATAAGCATAGTTTTTATTTTGATAGTTAATTTAGATTGCTCATTTACAGTTGTTTTGCTAAGGGTTATATGAACTGGCCTTACAAAAAAATTAATAAAGTACAGCTTTTTTTTGGACGCAGTAATGTTGCAATATGAAGGCCCAGAAAGCGGTACATTGCCAGAGCTGTGATTGACGGCTGCACAACAAGACAAACTGTAGTTAAACCATAAAATCATATATGTTTATAATTTTAGATAACCCAATTTGTTGCTCATCAGTTAAGGTCACATAAATGTAATGAATTGTCAAAAAACAAAACAAAACAAAAACTTTAAAGTTGAGGGAACACAAAGTCAGTTTTTCAGGTACAGTGTCTTGAAACCTGGTTCCGGAAGACCTAGTTTGAGGCAACCTTATCAAACCCCAAGTCTCCCCTGGTGTGCCGTGCAGTGGCCTGAAACCCAGTCTCCTGAAGTTCCAAGCTGCAAAAAGGCTTCGTGTTCCCTCAGCTTAATAGCCAATCTGAGTACATGGTACCCCGTTCAGATGAGCGTTTCCTTGCTCTCTGAGGTAAAATCATCTGGTACATGGCGTACCACTTTTTAAAGCGCACCACAAAGTAACAGCACACCGCCGATGCTGTCTTGTTTTAATAAGGGTAGAATTGCTTTGGTGTCTGCAGCGACGCATACCTGTGGTTACGGCAGGGCTAGAGCACTTGCCCGTATCGATGACGGTTTCATAGGGCGTCTCAAAGAAGAAGGTCTTGAGAGCTGGCATGCGGACGCACTGCACGGGACTCGCCTCGCAGCGGCACTCATCAATCACCTCCACCTCCCGCAGCCCCTCGAACAGCAGGACGCGCTCCACTCGCACTGCAGTCGGCTCGCACACAGACCCCGCCGGGCAGGACGGCTCCAGACCGACAGCCGCGGACAGCTCAGGGGCAGGGCGCTCACGCAGCTGGGGAAGAGAAACAGAGAGGCGTATTCAGTGTTGAACTTGTAAGACTTCGATCATTTCTAGTTTCGTAACATGAATATGTTTTATTATTATTAATAAAAAACTTTTTTTTTTTTTCCTCCTGAAATTCACAACACCACCTGACTGGTAAGATCGAGTACTGTTGAATGAAACAATTATTTTCACCACAAGGGGGCAGGAAGGAGGCACAAAAAATATTACAGTTTTTAATACCGAATGAATGTAGACACAGACACATATATAAATGCATATGTGCATTTTTAAGAGCATTTTACTACTTTTTATGAAAAAAAATAAATGCGTTTTTTCTTAGTCATAAATTTCTGCCTTCCAAGAACTGTCTTAGTAATTCCAAAAATCTTAGAAATTCACTGTATTACAATTGATCCCACAGCCACTGGAGGGCACTATTGAAAAGATGGAAAATGATATGACAGCATCTGAATTAGCACCACCTAGTGGTATCAGGGGGGAAGTGACTCTTTTTGCTTTACCTTCTTGGTCCTGAGGAAGTCCAGCATAGACGTGTGTTTGGAGTATCCTGAATATCCTGACCCATAGGGGGCGTGGTTCCTCTGGGAGCCCCCACAGTGTGACCTGCACACCCCGACATCCACACTCACAGGACTGCCGGAGATATCTATTGGACAGAAAAATAAAGACTAAATTCAGTACAGAGTAGCAGCACACTCAAAAGCACGACGCAAGGATCGGAACAGCTAAAAATTATAAAACTTGCTAATGTTTCATTGCATTGTATGAATAAATAGACTTAAATACCAGGATGCCTGAAGGTTTCAATAGAAAGGAATAGTAGACTCTTACATCATTAACTATGTAGTAAATGACATCATAAACACATTTAAAGATTTAAATAGAAATAAGCGTGTGCAGTTACCATGGTATCAAAAGCCTACAAGTACCTCCGCTGCTTGTTTTCAAACACTTTCCCATGACAAAAACATAACAAAACTTTAGGAAGTTGGCTCTTTTGAGCAAAAAAGATTTATATGAAAATATCATCAGGGCCAAACACTACTGTCCAAGCCAATGAAAGCTCAAGCATTGTCTTGTTCAAAAAGAACACACCTAGCTGTCTGCTGTTAAACATACCTTGGCCCACATAAATGAAGTGGCTTTGTCTCTTACAGCAGCCTCTGTCAGTGAAGAGATTCCTCCGGTCCCCTTGCCTGTTGAGCACCCCAGCAACTAAAACACACAGGAAAGAAAGCCAGAATTAAACACCCCTGCAGCACAGGGTTTACAGGCTAACTGGACATCTCCAACTTCTCTATATGCGTCGTCAATCTGAGTCACTATACAAGACTTTTTATTATTCCACATTACTAATACCCAAACGTGCATTTATTTGATCTAAAAAAAACTTGGAAATACGTTGAGATGTGTATCTTCTATCTACATTTCCACAGTAACGGTACGCTGTAATTCAGTGAAAGACATTGCTAGATATGATTTGAAAGCATGTGGTACTTACAGGCAAGGCTGAAGGAAAGTGCAATGACAAGGCAGGGAGAGAGCATCTTCACTGTTAGGCTCCTCATGTTCCAGTGATGCTGCGCTCTGAATGCAAAGCCCCTGAGTGCTGCTGATATTTATGTCCAGCCTTGCTTGGGCTTGTATATTCCTCACAAAACGCCACTGGATAAGCCTGATAAACACCAGCGGGATTCAAAGCCAAAGGGTTAATCGAGTTTCGGAGGGGGGCTGCACTTCAAAGGGAATCTCCAAGAATCAAGTTCTCACCTGGGCTGGGAATTCTCCTGACTCTGTTTGCTTACAGTCCCACTTCAACTTAATTAACTGCTTAAGCAGCTTAAGCACTGGCGGTTTTAAGGGGGTCAAGGCACTTTGGCACAGCAATCATTGCATTAATCATCTTTCATGTGGGAGATAAAGTATTTGGCACCTGGACTTGAAACGAAAGCTGTTCAGGCCAATGTAAACAGCAGCAGCAGGGGTTCAGGGTTAAAGAAAACGATCAACCTTTTGTTTATTCAACGCAGCAACAAATGGCGCTTCATTTCACGCTGTCCTACTCGAGAGTTTAGGAATAAAGTTTAGATAACTGGCCAGTGCTTAAGATTATTGAAGCCTTGCAGCAAAAGAAACAACTGACTAAATATCTCAAACTCGTAAGGACAATGCTTTTTTTTCAAATGTCAAATGTGTTTATTTAACCAGGATATAACCCTTCAGGTATACATCTAATGTTCAAGGGGGACCTTTCTTGTAATCTGCATTCAGTATAAATCTTGCAGCACTATTAAAGATGAGAACCAGCTTTTTTTCTGCAGGTAGCATGCTGTTTCTATCTTTTAAGATCCATATTGCAGGGTAGACATCTATTTAGTTGCAAAAGTTGTAAAAAGAGATTCTATGTAGTGCACGTGCTTGTCCTTTCAGGGTATTGAAAATAATATGCAGCTGTGATTTGGATGAGTTTCTCGGATCTTTCTGGTGGATCTTTTCTCTTCTGTCTAAAAGAGTCTAAGGAGTACTGCTTACAAATTAGAAGGATGAAAGCAGTGGATTTTGTACGCCACATAGTTACAGAATAATGATACATGTGGGTTAAAATTCAATAACAAAGGGTGGTTTTAAACTTTCCACTGTGATCGCTGTAAATGCAACGTCAACAAAGTTACCAGATGTTGCTTATGTTAATTAATCTTAATAAAATGTATCTACAGTATGTTTTAGAAAATACAGTACATTTTAACTTGCACATGTATTGGATGTACACATAGATACAAATGCTATTTATTTCCCACCCCCAAAGATTTCATGGTTGTGAAATCGTAGTCATGTATACAGTGCCTTTGTAGATTTGCATTTGAAGTGGCTGTGTACTGCATCTCATAATAAATCCTAATTTATTAAAGTATATCCCTGCTAAGCTCCTAGTGGTAGACACTGCAATAGTTTTCTTTTGTAGATTAAGTCTGTTGTCTTTGAAGTCTCTCTTGTTGTGGCTGTTTCTGACAATCGCCCATTTTCACATTGATTGTGCAGCTCAGATCAAAGGATGCACCTTTGAGCTTCAACACCCGTTCCCATCCCCGGATGCTGGGCTATATAAAAAAATAAAATAAAAAAATAAAAAACTCTATGAACATAATTTAGATATTTTATTTAACATCATGTAATCAAAGAAACTACAAAATGATATCTACTACCAGAAGTCATAATGGTAGTACAGTATATGGAAAACTACAAAGCAATATGCATTTCAATATGTTAACGCAACATTTGACTTTATAAAGCAAAATGAGTTCATTCTATAGGGTGATGCTGAACCTAAACCTTTCCAACATGAATGCCAGTTGACTTTGCAGTGAAATGGTCAGCCAGGCAATGCAAACCCAGAAGATCTCATTAGAACAGCTTCTTCAGAATGAAATACTGCAGCACCAGCCATGCTCTGGCCTTGCCTGTAACAGTGGAGTCGATACGCTTACTGAACATGTGCTACATTTGGGAAAATCTGTAAAAGGATTAGATAGTTTGCATGCATCCAGCATAGCTGAGGGACAAAACTAACAAACAAACAAAAAACTCAAAAGTCTTTATTTGCTGTGCTTGTAATGATTTGCCACTGGTCTTCCTCAGTCTACTGTGCCTGAAAGAGAACAAACTTTAGCTTAAATGTTTTAAAGACAAAATGTGAGTACAAAACAATGCTTGATACAACGGAAAAACAATTAATAGACAATAAGGGCTAGACTAAACAAAAATACAGCAGTCAGAGCCAGTGCCATCTAGAGCACCAGTATTTTTTTTAATGGTTTTCAAAAGACAAGACCCATGCTATACAAGAGCAAAATAAAAATACCTGCGGGACAGGGTGTGGGCGTCGGGCTCTGCGGTGGGTTTTGGCTTCCTGTCTCCGGGACAGCTTGCGCAGGATCCTCTTCACTCTGTGGTTCCTGGGGTCAGCGCACTTCACTGCCTGCTTCGTGTACAGACTGCCACAGGACACGGGGCACAGAACAGTACAAGGGTCATAACCACGCACTGGAGCATTCTCCAGGCCTTTATCGTTTTACTAAAGTCTTGATTGGAGTGAAGCCACTCTATCCCGCCAGAGCACTAAAAACCACACTTCCTGTGCAGCAGGTATTAAGACCACATGCGCCCCCATCTTTTTGGGTGTGAGACACAGCTTGTAGTGAAACACAACTTATAGGGGCTCAAGAAAGTACAGTTTGCAAATTGCACACCAGAGCACAAAGCATTTCTAAATTGAGAGCTTCGAGCTCCAGTGACATCATACCAAAAGATAAAGATATCCAGGCAGGCAGAGAACTGGTAACGTCTTAGCAACAGGAGAGCCTTTGCATTGAGCTGTGAGCTGATAGAGTTGCAATAGACTAGAGTCTCTATTTGCCACAGTTGAGCTGACATCTCATAGGGAGAGACGGGAGGAAGAGAGGCAGACCTATCATTTTACAAGCTAAGGTAAGTCTTTATTCACTTTAGGGCTGCTTATGATGTGTATATTCGAGACACATTTAATAAAATTATTTTCTTGTAATAGTTAAAAATGGCACTTTGCACATCCATTATTTAAAAAAAAAATATATATTTATTAATAAATATATCATCATGTATTTTTATATGTAATTGTTTTTGAACATGTTTTATATTAAAAAGGGGAATGTTTTCAAATATGAAAGATTATGAATTCTTAATGTAATTTACTGGATTTTAAAGATACAATTATGTACATACAAATGTTAATATAGTACGTTAATTCATATTTCAGCATTTTCATAATGTAGGGAATGTAAGAATGGGCATATAAGGATATATTACACGCAATGTCAAAAAATAATTTGATATATTTCCTGCATATTCTTTTTTATTGAAATTAAATAAAAACCAGTACGACAGTTTTATTTTTTTATCACATGAAATAAAAACAGTCAGAGCTATTCATCAAAGGGATTCTAAAGAAACACAAGGGTGAGTGCAATCATATGCTTCCTGGACTCTACTAAAATTCACATTTGACTCGTCCACCAGGTGGCGCTATTTAAACCAAGCAATGACACCTTGAAGGGAAGTGATTTTAGCCACACTATTCCAAGTTGTTGTTGTGTTTTAACCTGGAAACAATAACAAATACATGAAAATCAGACCCTCTAATTGGAACTAGCTTTATTAACTGCAATAAGAGAGACAGCAGTACACCGGGAGGTTCCACAGACACATGTAAAAACTTTTCTCTTTCTCAAGATCAACAAGTCAGTTCCTGACCACAGCATAAAGGTCTTAGAGCCCCATGCTGATCTCCCTTCTGCTTGCATTCAGCCTCATCTGTTTCTCAAGAACAGGAAAAACATTAAAATTTCAGAAGCAGAGCCTCGCTGACCAATGAACAAGAACACCACGGCGGTCATTGTGGTGGCTACTGCAATGGTCAGTCTGTCCACATCCACCAACTACAGTAAGTATAACACTTTATAATATGAGCCCCCATTTGGAACAGGTATACGTGTCTCACATATGAGATAGTGGGCCAGTCTATACTGTTGTTACTGTGTGTGTATGTATATGTGTATATATATATATATACACACACACACACACGCATACATATATTTAAAGTATATGGACAAATAATAGCATAATTAATAGCCCTTAATACACCAAGTTGCAAATGTAATTGGTTCTAGTAACATATAAAATCAGCCGAGAGCACTAAAAAGCCTGTCTGCCAACCACAATCAGATATAAATGGATTCTATTCAACAAACCCCATTTTCTGAGTGCTCCCAATTACCACAACGTGCTTCTCACCGGAAAAATGACTCAGTGCTGCTCTAAAGTGAAACAAATGATTTAAGTAACGTGGTCCTTATTTCGTATTATTATGTACTGTGTTGCCATTTGCCGCTATGGGTTAGCGGAAGAAGTGCTGTTGTTGTTTTTGTTTTTCTTTTCTTTTCTGAGACACTCAATTTACTTGTTATGTATTTGATGAAGTGCTGCTTTTGTCGTTTCAGGTCGTGACGGCAGACCTTTCTTCACTGGCTGCCGGTCGCCTGAGCAGGAGACCTTCACATGCTGGTGGGATCCGGGGGCTTATGGGAACCTCACTGGAACCCCTGCCTTCAAGGTTCTCTACTCCAAATCGTGAGTAACTGTGTTAACTGTTTCGGAACATAAAAACTTTTTACAAACAGGCAATGCTCATCAATGCTGCGCATCTGCTTCCAATTAGCTGGTACTGTTCCAATTCTGAGTTGGATTCCCGCTGGATTCAGTTCTATTTTGCAATTCAATGGCTTAGCCTTACAACTGTGTTCAACGTGCCATCAAACTTTGCAGAGGCACGGCCGAATACTGTAAAGCCATAATTATATTGGGAGCTTTTTTTCACGTATGAAAAAACAACGCAAACATTTTTGGCACGAATATTAAATTCTACTAACAATACATACTCAGTATATTGCAACAGGGCGCCAGCATTTCTGGAGCAAAATAGTTTTCTATGGGTGTGATTCGCCAAATATTTCTGGCTTTACAATATGTGTTTTAAATTATAGCATTACAGTTTCGAGCATGAGTTTTTCCAACTCTTTGTAGTTGCAAGTGTTTGACATCCCTTAAAAGACTACAATTCCCTATTGGTTGAATGCACATTGTTCCTGGACATCTGTAAAACTTCACTCACTAATACGGTGCATCCTTGATCATCTGCTATGTTCTTCAGAGGATGCCAGGACCCAATGCAGTGCCCAGATTATGTCACATCTGGAGAGAACAGCTGTTACTTCAATGAAACGTACACATCTGTCTGGACTGGATACTGCTTCATGATTTGTGTCGACACAGAGTGGGGAGCAGTCAACTCGCAGCCACACTACTTTGATTTGCTTGATATCTGTAAGTCGTTTAGAAACTGTGGCGGATCCTAGCCTGCATTACATGTGCCAATGGAGGGCAACTGGCAACTTAACAGACTTCCTTTCAATCAGAATGTTTAAAAATATCTTAAAAAGGGTAAGCGTAAAACTAAGAACATGTCATTTGAAAGCTACGGTACTCTGAGGCAAATTTAAAATTTTAAGAGGGTGACTGCAAAACTCTTTTAAATGATTGAATAAAGGAACTGATGGACTGATCCATTTTTGTGTTCAATAGTACAACCTGACCCCCCGGTGTCACTAACCTGGACCTTGCTGAATGGCAGTGACTCCACCCACTACGCTGATGTCATGATCAGCTGGTCTCCGCCTCCCTCTGCAGACGTGGACTCTGGTTGGATATCCCTACAGTATCAGCTCCGCTATAGGTCCTCCAACAGCGAGTGGAAAATGGTAAGGCATTTGAAAAGACTGTATTGTGTCATGCTGTTACCCTGACATTAAAAATGGTATCCCACTGGTATTATCAAACTTTACGTCTCATAGTATATTGTGCTGCAAGCTAAAGCTCTCAGTCTGACGACAATATGCAACCCTTTCCTTAAAACTAAGAGTGTGTTCTGTTTCCACAGAGCCAGCTGTTGTCGCAGAACTCGCTGCCGCTCTACGCCCTGGAGACTCTCCAGTACTACGAAGTGGAGGTCCGCTGCAAGCCTCTGTATGAGGGGGAGTTCAGCCAGTTCAGCAAAACCCTCAGGTTTATTCTCGACTGCAAGAACCCATCAGCTCCTGTGAGCGGTGAGCGCGGTGCCTGTAAAACCATAACAGCGTGGTAACAGTTTCTGCAGCACCACCTAGCACAGCAAAAAAAAAAAAAACCCAACTCATTAAAATAATAACCCTTTTCTCAATTCTTTCAGAGGTGGTCTCGTCAGCTTGGGTCGTGCTCGCTCCTCTCACCATGGCCCTGTCCCTCTTTCTACTTTACTCTCTCTGCAGCACAGCTCGGTAAGTAGCGAGACCCCCAACACACTCTGCGATACCTCTTTCCCACTGTCCAACTGAGCCGAGCCAGGGCTGCTTAGGAGGAGCCTGGCTGTTTCCACTGCAGAGCCCGAGTCATGCAGCTGACGACACACGCAACGAACGTGGCGAGTCGCGTGTAGATGATGGGGTATTAAGAGGCGCTGTATTTGAGTCAGGAATGGCAGATCCAGAGGTTATGGTTGTGTTGTTCTTCGTTTTCATGTATTACTGAACACATACGAAATGCAGCGACGGGCGGATTACGCCAAGAGGAGGAGAACGCTTCTCGAGGAGAGAGCAGTAATTTGGATCCGACGAGCAAAACACTAACCCTGATCAGCTCCAGAGAAATAGCTGGTGGAAAACCACCAATACAGTGAGGGTCTGGTACAAGAAACATACTATTGCAGAACTAACGTGAATGATGCATTCAGTATCTGAAGGTCAAACACAGACCATGATTAGCACTAACCTTGGACTAGCAGTAGTGTTAAATTGGGGTCTGTGAAACATATAGTCAATCCTAAAATAGTACAGAGGTTTAAAAAGAAACATGTAGAGCACACATTGACTTCTAAAACTACTGCTAGGTGTCTTGAGCCTTGTCAGAATTTGCAATGCTTTGTTAATTTACCACCCCGAGCAGCACTGTACAAGAAGACTAATAATAGTGACCTTGTTAAAAATGCTGAGGTGCTGTTAGTTCATTATGTTTGGTTTTGTGCTTCCAGAATTAAAGCCATGCTGCTGCCTCCTATACCTGTGCCCAAGATTGCAGGGATTAACACGGACCTGCTACAGGTACAGAATACCGGAGGCTGCTTCCTGTGCTCGAGACTGGTAACAGCTGACCGGTAGTGAGCAAACAGGTCAACCTAATACGATACAGGCTGAATCAGAAGTCACTGGACTAATGTATAAACGGCAAGTTACAGATAAGGTTCAAACTTGTGTTTTGATTCAAAACACGATTATTCACCCCATTTGTTCAGTGATTTCTGAATTGACTTGTATAATGGTTGTGGTTATCGGATATACAAAAACACCACTAAACAAGTAAATGTGCATAACTGCAGTTGCAATTTTAGACCACAGTGTGCTAGTGGCAGTAAAAATCCCACTGGAATGAAAGGTTAAAAAATAATACCTGAAAAGCCAAGTACTAAAAAAAAAATAGCTTCAGTATCCTATTGAATACCCCTGTATCACCATTTAGTACATGTTTTCATGTAAGTTTCATAATCGGTTTCCAAAATGCTAATCACAGACAATTTCAATTAATTTTCTCGTCTGAAACTCTGCAGAGCGGCAGTCCAGCCGAGCTTGGCATACTCTCTGGCTTCTTCAGTGTGAGCAGCACAATGGAGCCTGAAGAGGAACCTTGGGAAGACTTCCCGGAACTGGACCTCCAAGACGACACAAAGGTGGTGGGAGAGCCAAAGAGTGTCACCAAGGGACCCCTGACCATCGGCTCCATCGACAGCAGCGAATCGGGCTGGGAGAGCATCGGCAGCGCTGAAACAGACTGCTGCCCAAAAAACGGGAAATCCCTCATCCGTGATTCTCTCGACTCGGTTTCTAGCGAGACCAAAAGCGTGTCTCTTGACGCGGTACTCATTTCAAAAGCAGGGCTTCTGGTGGGCACAAGACTAGGAGCAGAGGCCATCAAGAGCACGGAGATCTCCCAGCACAGCACCACAACGTACGCTTCCGCCTCTTGTCTGCTCACCAAAACTGGAAAAGAAAACTTCAAGACTGGACCTTCCCCGAATGCACTCTACAAAGATGGTGGAAATACTACTTTTTATTCCTATGTAGCCGACATCAGACCCCAAAGAGGAGTCATCACAGTGACTGCTAACGGTTATATTCAAGGCTGTGCCAAGTGTAATGCACACACAGGGAGGCAAGACCAACGCTGTGCCACAAGTGAATATCTGAAAGGCATGCCGCATGAAGGCCTAACGCTACCAGAGAACGACGCCAACTACTACGTTACTCTATAACCTCACGTACTGCGACAAAATAGCTGCAAAGAGCAGAGTTTGTAATGTTCTGTGTGGTTCCTAATTGAGAAATCTAAAATGGATCTATTCCTTCACAAAAGCTCTGCCCATAAATTGTCAGTTCAGATACTGAGCAAGCAACCCCCAATAATGAGGCATGACGATCAGGTCAGTGTGCAAGCCGAAAAGCAGAGGAGCACATCAGTACGTTCTGCATTCTGCAAATACTTATTTTCCAATTGGCAGTGGGTGTACCAGTTAGAAGACAAACTCATCCACGATGCTGGAAATGCAAGTAATGTTTTTTGTTTTTTTTACCCTGAACTGACTATGACTAAACAGGCAAAAAATTTAACAAACACAAAATTCAATGATGTAGATTATTTCACCTGTATAATACATTTAGTTATTTATCCCTCTGCAAATCCGGAATTCATTATCAAGCACTGTAGACTTATGGAATATGTAATTTTGTGAACTGTAGTTGTTCTAATGTGCGGGGTTAGCTGTAGTAGTTATGTGTGTAAAATCAAGAATTGTTTAAACAATAATTAAAAAGGGTGGACTTACTGAAAATTGTCTGTGGCATGCAAATTATTTATTTATCATGTTTTACTCACACTTCAGAATATACAAATGTATATAGAAATTAGTCAATAAATAAAGAATGATGTATTGTATTACTGACTTAAGTATTTCTTCTGATTCAACACCCTACCAGCTCCTGTATTTTGAGAAGGTTCATAAAACAAATGATTTTAGTTACTTACACTACATAAATGTGTATTTGGTCGGTTATTAAATATACACCCCTATTTATTCACACCAAGCCTGAGCAGTAATAATTCTATGCATTACTCAAACTTTTAAATGAAAAAAAAAACAAAAAATGACAAATGTTACAATATTTAAAACAAAATATCAGTTTTATTTCACAAAAATGGACATTTACACAAGAGCAACGGTCATGTTGATGTGGTAGGTGAACTACATACAGCAGTGAAGGCACTTTGCAAAAGAAGTCTTTATGGGCTGAGTAGGGAAGATGAATGAAGGATTTCCTCATGATGCAAATAACTATTTTGGTCAGAAACTGAACATGTGCAATACTGGCGGACGACTAGTTTGTAATTTGGAAGAGTGCTTTATAAATCATAAGTTTATAAAACAATCACTTCGGGATATATATATACACACAAAACAAAGCATTTTACATAGAAAACCTTCTTTGTACAAAACTATAAAAAGGAACTACTTGCAAATGTATTCCACGGTTCCTTCGGTGTAAAGTTGCATCATTCTTTGTGAATTGGTTTCCACACTTCAATCCAAAGTGCCTTAAAATAAAATAAAAGCAGAATACCTAACATTAAAACTTGTAGTTAAACAATTTCAATGATCCTATTCCAGTTGTCATTTTTGCATGGGAGTACCTATCATAGATTAATGATTTTTCATCCCACTCCTCTGACTTGCAATGAAGACAATGTTCCAACTAGCAATCACACTAGCAAGGGGAGTCTCATTTCCATCCCTGCAGAGTTCAATTTAAAAAACAAGTTTTTTTTTTTTTTTTTTTTTTTTAAAAAGAAACTTACCTTCCAGAAAGGCAAACTCATCAATAGCATCAATTGCGTTATCTGAAACAGAAAAACAGCAAAATGTAACACGGAAAAGTTCACGCCTTTAATAATTAAGATAAAACAAGTTTATTTGCATCAAGCAAATTGAAGGCAAGGTCACCTAGATCTTTCCTTTGCAGGGTCTTCCTCTTGCCTTGCTGAGCATAAACAAGAGCATCCTTGGCTATTGTTTCAACAAACAACTCCTGTAAATACAAATACAAACAGTTTTACTGTTAGGAAATGAGGCAAGCATCACTTGAGAAGTACGACTTTTACTGCAGTTCTGCCTTGCTAATGTTGGTATCTTTAAGGGGTAGCTAACCTAGTCTAAGAATATTTTCATATACAACATTCTTTCAAGACCCTCATTTCTTTCAAACTTTTTTTTTCCATGTTAACCAGTAAAACACACAAATTCAACAGGGTTGTAATACCGGTTACACTGGAAGTGAATCAACAGTGTGGTAAAAGGATAGGATGAATAGTGTTCACCAGTCAAAAGTGGAGTACCAAAAAAAAAAAGTCTATATACAAGACTCCTACTGCATAGCAGTTTCACCCATTCCTGGTTTTACTAGAAGTCTGATTAGAAACAGCATATAGGGAACAAGCTCAGGTGTGTCTTATTGAACTCAAAGTAAAACCAGGAATGGATCAAACTACTTGGCAATGGGTGTCTTATTCCCAATCCCTCTACTACATCAAAATGCTAACAGACTTGCAATAAAAAATTTAAATAAATAAATAAATAAATAAATAAATAAATGTACGCTTGTGAGGTAAAAAAAAAAAAAACATCTTTAATAAACTGTGCATGGATGCCAAATAAATCCCTCAAAAAACAACCAACTAGCAAACAAGCATACAGTAAATGCATTGATTTGAACAAATAATTCAGAAGACTTGCTCGCATCTTAAATCCCAAATACTGTGCAGCTTGCCAACAGTACACCATTCATGATTAGGCTTCACATACTATATAAACAAACGTGCTGTGCAATAATGTATAGAAAAAATGCGTCACAAAACAAAACAAAGTTACTAAAGTACTACAGTAGCAACATAACACAGCCAAAAAATACCATTTAATAAATAACAGTAAAACACTGCGTTTTGGATACAAGCGGTAACTGCTGAAAGTACAGCGCTGGCTTTTTTGTTGGTATGTTTTTGATGACACGAGTTACGTAAACGTTAATTTTGTTTATCAATATTACAGTGCGTTACATTATTTAAAAACCAAACCCCTTACTGTAGCTTTAGCAATGATAAACACTGAATCCTGACTCGCCAGGGTGACATCTGGGTCGGCCTTCATCAGTGTTTTTATCCGAGACAGCGGCAGCTTCGCCAGGCGGTTGTGGGAGGCCGAGCTCGGAGCCCCGGCCTGTTGCTGCGGACAACCTTCCTCTTCCGACACCGCTTCTCTGGGGTCTTCTTCTGTCCCGCTCCGGTCCAGCTCTGACTCGGCCGGGGCTGCCGGAGCTGCTACAACCGCCGCCATCCTTTACACAGGCAGTCAACACCCGCAAACTATCCGAATGCTTCGATACGACGTAAGCCACGCACCCCCGGTTGTCATGCAGACGTTTACGTTCTAAATTCTTTGCAACTTGCTTGCAGGATTGCGCGCAAATTGTCATCTCCCGCCGGACTGCAAAAGCAAAACTCCTCCTTAATCTGTTTGCGCGGGAGATGTAAACGGTACTTTTTTCAGTCATTAGCATTGAAGTTGCATTATACTGCGAGAAAAAAAAAAAAAAAACTTTTTTTTTTTTATATATGCAATTTTAAAACTAATATGAAACCTGCATTAAGCGATCAGAAGGGGCCGTGTCCGCTTAAAGCAGAGGTCTTGTGTTCTTAAGAAATGGTCTTTGCACCATTTTAAAGTTCAGGTGACTGTGACGTTATCACAGGTTGAATTGTAGTATTAAGCACGGGATGTTATTAATCCAGTACAATTACTTACGTTGACCATGCGCTGCACGTGACTGACTGACCTCGCCAGCACTGAGCTCTTGTAACCCTGAGCTTGCACTAAAATTAAATCTCGGGTGCCTCAATGGAGTGACAACCGCTCGGCATAGTTCTTTCTAGAAGCATTTATATTGAGCGCAGCAGCTTCCTTCCTGTGTGTTCAATTAATGTGCTGAACAGTTTTGTGTAATTACAGTACAGTGTAATATATATGTCGTTTGGTATGCATTGCCATAAAAAAACGTGCTTTCCTAGTGTTACAAATTACCATGCTCAACATACTTTAGGAAAAGTGGACTGTGCCCTCCAGATCTGACTGCTGTCTTATGGATTGTAATCCTTGGCTAAAAGATATTAATATCTGTACACTGCTGCTAATAGGATTGACTTGAGGGTTATGTATCAGAACACAGGCTTAGTGTTGCCCTGTATCACATTGTACATACAGCAGGCATAGCTGATTGTTCAGATCTCATCTGAATGAAAGGCCCACAGATAGCAGGTAGTGTACAATTCTTTTATTAGATCTAATTGCAGTTAGATTATTTAATTGTCTCAATTCATCTTCATCCATCTACCAGTATTGGGTGAAAAAAGCCTATATATAGTAATATGAATTATATATATATATATATATATATATATATATATATATATATATATATATATATATATATATATATATATATATATTGCATATAGGCACATTTCCATTAGTGTTACAGTAGATACATTCTCCTGTACGGATGCAAATATTTATGACGGTTGCAAGTCTTTTAGGGTCCAGTGATAGTTATGTTTTCTTTTTTTCTTATGCCAGTGGAGTATACAGAGTTTCTAAAAACTGCACTGATTCCCAACTTACTGTAATAAAAATAAATAAAAATGGCAACTGTATACAACTACATAAGATTATATACGTCAACAATAGGGGGCAAACACTGCGCACGCTTCAAAATAGGGCAATGCGCTTAACGTTGCACGTGACACGATAGTTAGAACATGCCTGTGTCTTTAAATGAACTGAACTCTCAAGCGTGTCAAACAACTGTCTGTTTAATTAAACTGCGTTGAAAATACCCCTCTCTGGACAGTACATAACAAGTGTAGAAATCCACTAAGTGCATTGCAGTGGGATCCTCCTTTACAATGTAGCATTTCTTACTTCAGTATCAGACTATCCTAAGATGTTTATTTGTATTAGGATAAACCAATCACCTCCGAAAACGTTGAGCTTGCAAAAAAATCATCGGACCTCCATGACTCATCATCAGTGTATGACGAATATGACATTGTCAGGGAATGGTGCTTCTCTGCATCAACCTGCAGCTTAATGCTTTATGCAGGAGAGCCAGGGTACAGGATCGGAATATCTGACAACATGCCCTTCATGGAAAATCATCATTCGATTCCTGTCTACAGCTTTTTTTTCTGTACTTGAAACATGAACCGCCAAAGACTTTCTGTTGTTGTTGTTTTTTTACTTTTGGTTCTGCTTTCACTGTAAGAATATGACTAAGTACCTTGCAGCATGGAAGAAGGCTAATCACAATGTTGTGCCTCACTGTTTTTGACTAAGGTCTGCAAATGTAAACCATGGCTTCTTAATTTAGACCCTGTAGGCACTCTACTCAAGGGATTAGATAGACTCAGCCTCCTGGTAGACAAGCATAAAACCACTTGATAAGACACCTGACAAGCACAGCTGTGATCCCTGAGCCTGTCGTTGTAACACTGCTGCTCCAGACACCACTGGGACTGGAGGTTCAGCTCTCCATACAGCTCTCTGTTTTATAGCACGATTATCCATTTTATAGCGGTCTTTACAAAATCTTCAAAGAGCCTTTGGCCATTCTCAAAGGTTCGGATCTGATTGTGCAAGTGGAAGATTATTTTTCCTTCAGGCCATGGAATAGTAGGAGTCTCCTAGTCTTCAAATATATACTTTTTTTTTTAAAGAAGATCATAAAACTAGAAGATATCTATTTCTGTCTTGCTTCAGTTCGGGGGGAGACAGTGAAGGCAATGGTTTTCAGCGACACTGCCCTGATCAGGATGCAGAAACAGATGAGGAGAAAAGTACTCTGTAAGTAAGAAAGTCTGTATTTTTTAATTCAAATGTTGTTTTTTTTCACGGTATGGTATGTTCTGTCAGTATTTGTGAACAGTTTTTTTTTTTAACCAAGGGGACACTCTCAATGTCAAGTGAGCTGAAATGGTTTTGTGACATGTCAATTGGGGGAAACTCATATTCCTTGTCAGCTGAGCCAAATTCAAAGTCTCAACGACATAAAAAGATACAGAATTAGCCTGCTCCTCCACCAAATCTTAATTCCGTTATTTAAAGGTTTGCTTCTGTGATCCCCCGAAGTAACAATGTTCTCTGATCACAGGTACCAAAGACTCCAAAGGGGGGCGGACGAGAAACAGAGATCTGTCTCCTCGAGGCAAGAAAACGGAGGAGCGGCGAAGCAGGAAAGAGATGGAGCACAAGGACAGGAAGGACCAGGATAAGGAGAGGGAGGAGCCGCAGGTGAAGCTCACCCCCTTCGAGAAGGTGACCTCCGACATGGTGCACAACGAGAAGGTGGTAGAGGAGATCACGCTGGGCCGGCGAATGGGATTCTATCAGATCCGCGGAGAAATCGGCTCTGGGAACTTCTCTCAGGTCAAACTGGGAATTCACGTGCTGACAAAGGGTATGCTGTGTGTGTGTGTGTGTGTGTGTGTGTGTGTGTGTGTCTAAAAGAATCTCAAGAAAAAGTTTTGCATCACCTGGAATTTTAGGATTGAGACACAATAAAAAAAAAAAAAATATGTGAACCTAATTTAGATCTTTTATTTAACATCATGTAATCAAAGACACTACAAAATGATATCGCAAAAGTCTACCGAATGCCATAATAGTTGTGCAGTATTTCATGTTTCGAAATGTCACACTTTTTAATTGTCAGTTTTTCGTTAAGTAGATGGAAAACTACAAAGCAGTATGTAATTCAATATGTTAACGTAACATTATTCAGCAGGTTTCATTCGACTTTATGAAGCAAGATTAGCTGATTCTATAGGGTGCAGGCAGCGTGGTTTTCTGCATGGTTTAATGAGGAATGCATACACTGACTCGCCTTCCTTTTCACCCCAGAAAAGGTTGCTATCAAGATCTTGGATAAGTCCCGCCTGGATAAGAAGTCCCAGAGTCTGTTTGACTCCGAGATCGCCTGCATGGAGAAGCTCTCCCACCCCAACATCATCCGGCTGTACGAGGTGCTGGAGACTCTGAACCGGCTGCACCTTGTCATGGAGTACGCGGGCGGTGGGGAGCTCTTCACCAGGATCAGCACCAGGGGTCGCCTCTCCGATCTGGAGAGCAAGCTGGTCTTTTCACAAGTCATCTCAGCAGTCAAGCACATGGTGAGCTTCTGAGACTGGGGTGGGGTTCACTTTGCCACTTTTACTGTTCTGTGGCTAAACTGTAACTGTTTCTGAAATAGCTCAAATACTGGGTGATTCAAAAGTAAGTTTACCACATCAATGGTATGGTGCGTTGATGTGCTAAACTTACTGTCCAATCACCCTGTATATATTTTCTTTATTCTTTCTGTTTTCAGCACGACATCAACGTGATCCACAGGGACCTAAAAGCAGAGAACATCTTCTACACTGCGAGCTACTGCGTCAAGGTGGGAGATTTTGGTTTCAGCACGACCTGCGACCCCAACGACCTCCTCAACACCTTCTGCGGTTCCCCCCCTTACGCGGCCCCTGAACTCTTCCGGGAAAAGGGATACTTAGGGAGGTACGTGGACATCTGGGCACTCGGCATAGTCCTCTACTTCATGGTCACTGCCACCATGCCTTTCCATGCAGACAACCTGGGAAGGCTGAAACGCTGCATCCTGCAGGGCTCCTACACCATCCCGGCCCACGTTTCGGAGCAGTGCCAGCAGGTGATCAAAGGCATCCTGCGTCCCGTGCCGGTGGACCGCTCCTCCATCACTCAGGTGATGTCCAGCCCCTGGCTCAAGGGGATCGAGTTCCCCCAGCCATACCAGCCCTTCCTTCTCACCCCGGCTCACCTGGCAGACTGCGTGCCCAAGCAAATGGAGGAGCAGGAGGTGAAGAACGCCCTGCTGGATCTGGGGATCACGGACGCTCACATCCAGAACAATGGCTTCAGAGACTCCCGGAGCTCCATCACCGGCATCTACCGCATCCTGCTGTACCGCGTGCAGAAGAGGAGGTTCGTGGAGGCGGTGGGCTTCGCTGCGGAGTGTCCTGACTTCCGATCAAGGAAAGGCTGGAGCAAGAACCTGGCAGTGGACAAGCTGACTGCATCCACTGTCTGCGTGATTCTCTGAATGCGCGTTACAGCACGCTGCACATGTGAATAAATAGAATATAATATCATGTATTTATTTATTTATTTATTTATTTAACATGTAGATTTATTTTGCAGATTTTATCAGGAATGTTTTGCCAAGGCATAATAAAGTTCATATCCCAGTAATTATTTAAAAATAGAATTTTTTTTTTTCACAGGTTCTTAAGTTGAATCAGCTTCATCCTCACTGTCTGGGTCCTTGCCTCTAATCAGCATGACCTGCAGCACAGGATGTGATAACTTACCCGGAAGTTGCAGTTTAGAAATTCATAGCGTTGAAGACAGATCTTCATAAGATAACACTTTACATGAAGTGTCTCTAAGTACTGTGTATTTACATAGTAGTTACATAGTAAAATACATGTGTACTTACACACAATTACAATGTTCTTATGCATGATTTCCATTACATGAGAGTAGATGTTAAAACTTCATGCTGATTTGAACTTGTACGATATATGTAAGTACACAGTTGTATCAGAAAGGGGTTAGGGTTAGGGGGGATTAGGGTTAGGGTTAGGGTTAGGGTTAGGATTATATCATGCAAAAAGATTTACTCATTAAGTACATTGTACCACATGTATTTGCTAAGTAACTGCTAGTAATCAGAGACACTTAATGTAAAGTGTTGCCCTTCATAACAAGAAATAAGTGAGTGATAATGATGCGAATAAAAAGAACATGGATTTTATGGTTTTCTCCCATTGTAAATAGAAATGTTGTTTTTTTCTGTTTGGTTGCCAATACTGTAAATACATAGCCGGCCAAAATAGCAATGCTTCTTTACTGAGTGATCAATAGAAAAAAACTAAAATGTTAACGAGAAGACATCTTTAGTCTTGCTGGTTTGTGTTTTTCTCCGTATTTTTTTTTTTTCAATCTAATAAAAGAGATACGATTTCCTTTATCAAGGTGGATACAGCATGGGTCTTATTGTAAGATAGTCCCACAATTGTTGCTGGACTTGTTTATTTGTATATAACTTAGAACAAAGAATGACGTGCAATATTATTTTTCTATATATGTTTTTTTTTCTATACATGTGACTTCAGCGAACCACGATTTCCAAATGCATTCAACATCAATTGTGCTGAAGCAGGCCTGTTTTTCACTTGTAAAATACAGTATCTGGAACGAGAAAAGTACTGAGGCGGAATATCAAGTCACCAGCAGGGGGAGCTGTGCTACCGGTTTTCTTCAGTGGATTCCAAGTTATATCACAATGGAAGACAGGAGCAGAACACCTCGTGTGAAACTCCTAGGAAAAGTATTTATTCACCGGATGTTTAAGGTCAGATAAGTACATCACGTTCTACAGCTGTTTTGTTGCATTGCTGATAATAGATTAATTGCAACACACACACACACACACACACACACACACACACACACACACATATATATATATATATATATATATATATATATATATATATATATATATATATATATATATATATATAAGCTATTTCGTCTTGAAGATAACTGAAAAGTTCAAAAGACACCATGAACGCCTTTTCCAGTAACCCTTATCATAATCGCTGGCTCTTAAATTAGTTTCATTCTCAACCCACACCTTACCACCTTACACATGAGCAATTACAGTCATAAATTGTACTGGTCCTACATGCGATAGTGCAGGACCCCCTTTAATTTTACTATTGCTGTACCTTTGGCAGCACATCATGGAAACCCGTCCTGGCACATCCTGTACCATAAAAAAACAAAATTAATTCACAGGTATTTGCAAGTTTTTACGAGTTAAATAAATCTCGCTTTAATGTGTTTCAACAGACTTCAATCTGCGTATTGCAACACTTTTTTGCCACTATCTTTATATATAATTTACTGCTGATAATTCCAGCAATGACTGCTAGTGGTTTATCTAGTGACATGCTGGTTTTAAGAGACTGTATACTGATAACACAAAAAGCAGTTCACACACATACATAACAACGTAATAGTTACACTGTACTCGAAAGGATAAAAAGACATAGAGTTTATCGTATTATAATCAAATGCAATCCGAAACGTCGATAGAAGTGTATGATAAAAAACGTTGGGTTAAGATTAATGCAGAATCAAGGCAGTATTGTGTTCGCCAGGCAGAGTGTGACAGACAGATGAACACAATCAGTCAACTACTGTAAAGTTACAGTAAAATTTTATAGCCACTTGCTTGTTGCTTCCACTCCTTATTGAATCTAATTGCTGGACAAATCTGCCTTATCTATTCGGAATGCTGGGATTTTCAGCTGGAATTTTCAACAGGGTTCCAACAATCTTCAGAACCTCAGCTGGTTCCAATAGAACTTCCAGCAGGAAAAAAAAACTTGTTCTGGATGGAGTCTCTGAACTTGCTCTGGATGCAGTATGCACACCTTGCCTTAACAGTGAATAACCAAACTGTTGTGAGATGAGACAGGGCTTGCAAAGTCTTTATAAATAAACTCACCTATATCTTGAGGCAGCAGTGAATCTGATAAAAAAAATATAGGAATGATTCATGCAGGTATTATGCTTTGTTACTGGAGTGCATTGAAAACATGTGTCAGGTTCTCAGGACTATAGACGCAAATGTGTGGCACTGAGCCCCACTGGCAAAACTTTGAGGACTGTTTATTGAGTATGCATTGGAGTCCGTAACATTGGGACAGTGTTGCACAGGTTAATGAGATAACGCTTGACAGAGAAATTACAGTGTGAGATTAATGAATGGCTCATAAACTGGAAGATTATGCCCAAAGATAACTTTTGGTTTCATGATGATTTGAATTGCAATGATACAGTACTTTGTCACATGAGGTCCATTCATACCACAGTATGATCTGGTCTCCATTTGTGTCCCAAGACGTTTGTTCCCATCCCTTTCCATTCTTGTTATGACACAGATAGCACCCCCCACCCCACCCCCTCTTAAATATAGCTTCCGACAACAGCACTTCATTTATTTAATTCAATCAAAAAATAAAATACTTTTCAATCATTCAACAAAACAAAGGTTGCAGAACAGGCTTCTTACAAAATAGCTCTATGTAGCAGAGAAAGCTAGCATCTCCCTGCAGTTCAAAAACAGAACTAACTGCTAGCACAAAGATCTGTGCTGAAATACAGATGGACCAGGATAAATTGCCAATCAATTAAGCAATCAGCCTGACCAGCTGTAGTCACATTATACTGGTAAAAAAAAAAGAAAACAGTGCACACACATACATAATCATATAATGTTCGCACTGTGGTCCGGTAGTTAAAGAAAAGGGCTTGATACCAGGAGGTCCCCAGTTCTAATCCCAGCTCAGCCGCTGACTCACTGTGTGTGACCCTGAGAAAGTCACTTTACCTCCTTGTGCTCCATCCTTCGCATGAGACGGAAAAAAACGAGGTCCTATGGTAAGTGACTCTGCAGCCGCAGCTGTGATGTATAGTTCACCCCTTAGTCCCCTTAGGTCAGGCTCAGTCTAATCCAGCCGCATTCTCACATGGAAATTAAGAAATTATTATGGCTCAAAATGAATACATATAAATATGAGCTATGTAGCTGGTGGAATAAACACTATTTACATGTGAAGGATTGTCAGATGTCTATTTATCAAGTCGTAAATCTGTGTTCGTTAGGGTTTAAAACCCTTAAGAATATTGGTGTACAACATGCAATAAAAAAAAAACTGCAATGAAATCTAAAAAAATCTCAGGATTACTTAAGGACCGGCACAATAGTCCTTTATGCTGTGCTGGTCCATGAATAGCTTTGACACCTTCGGTATCATTTGTTTTACGACCCTGCGGTAAAGATTACATTTGTAATTATATACTCTCGCTGAAACTAAGCATGATGGGCAGTAGATCATTGGATTGTGAGCTGCAGGGCAAAGGACAGGATTCCCAAACCTCAAAGCCCTTCGGCGAGGTTGTCAAAACTAGTTCCTGTGCTCCAAATCGTTTATATCTGATTTGCTAACTTCAGTTGGTTTTCATTTCTGAAAAAAAGCGCTAATGGAGATTTGGAAAAAGTACCCCTTTGTTTGAAACCCATTCCCCATAAAGGGAATTCATTACACCTCCAAGGCGAGCAGAGGATCAGAACCCCTTGGTAATACTAGCAGGGCTTCTCTGTATCAGCTGGCTTGTTTGTCACATGGATGGATTCAGAATTCTTCCGATCTGGCATATGCGTCGGTAGATACATTCTACAACATGTAATCACAAAAACGCTTTTCATAAAAAGGTAAACAACAAAGCAAGCAGATATAAAATCCACAATCACGGATGAAATATTTATTCCCCTGAAGTTTAGTCACTTCTTATTTTGCAGTGCCAGGTACAAACAGTACTGTGCATTCCCAGGTGAAAATGACCACAGTATTGCTTGTTCATAAAACATGCTTGACTATGCATTACCATATGCTTTCACTAGATATTTGTTATTCTCCTTCTATGAACTTCTTTTGTCTGGCCGTGGTGAGGGAGTTTATTGATAAATGGTTTTATTGGCTGATTGCCTAGGAAACGGGACATTAAAGTTTGTAGCGTGATGCACGACAAAGGGGGTGCAAGTTTGGACTGCACTAAAGTTAATAAGTGTTCCTGCTCAATACGTTTCCCTCTTCCAAGTGAACTTGAGTGTCTCAGACAAGGGGAGTATTTACGGAGATGGGAGATAAGAACTGCAGTGGCAGCATGCTGGCTGGATGACTTATTTAAGAAATGTGATTCAGGTTGTGGGAGCCAGCAAAAGGCAAGCTAGGAAGTGTTTCTGACAAACGAGCAAAGAATGAAGCACTGGCAAGGACACAGTATGCAAATCTCTCACGCAATTTCACTTTTCTTCACCCTCCTTAGCCAGAATGAACCCTGTGCTTTCATAGCATCTTGTTCACATGGGAGGCGTGTTTCAGAGCTCAGCACAGCTTTGTAACACACGGCTTGCAAATCTTATGCATATTTAAATTCCTGTGGTCTCCCAACAAATGATAGCATTTCTTATGTGTTTACTGTAGCTGGCAAAAGAAGAATGCATTATTAATAAGCAGCTTAACTTGTCTACCTCTTAAGAATATGCTACTTCATGAAGAAGTAATTTATATGGGCATCATACTGTACATTTATAGTTCCGACTGTATCACGTGTCATAGGCCTGCCAGGAAAATTACAGGGCATGCATGCCCAGTTAGTTGTACTTAATTACATTCCCATGCATTCTAAAGAGCCAGTGCTGTCTGGATGAGCATAAACGTGCTCTGCTTGGCAGTGGTATTAAATCAGATCTGTGCATGGCATCAGCTACCAATGCAAAAATAAACTGTTTCTGCTTCTGCTGCAAAAACCAAGCCCTGGTACGCGGTGCAGGTCACTGCTGGGCTGTTTTTCACAGTGCAGGTGGCCTGTTTGGATCACAGAGCGAAACTGGGGAAAGCACCAGCTACTGCAGCTAGACCTTCGAGAAATGGAACTATAAACCTCTCTTAAATGCCCAGAAGGTTATAGCAAGCTATAATAAAACAGTCGGACAGCAATAAACCATATTTCAACGTCGTTGTGGGACACTCCAGCATTTGTGGGAAGCCTTTATTGAGGCTTCATTAGGCTAAGCAGATGCTGAAATCGTTTTTGGAATCTGCTTAGTGTTTTCATTGATTAAACAACAGGTCCGAGACACACAGGGAAAATTCCACAAGTGATACTATCCCACTGAATCCGTTTGTCATGTAATATAATATTGCAGACAAAACCTGACTAACGTTCCAGGGTTTATATTAGATATTTTTCATCCGTGACCAGCATTACTCGTTTATTACGAGAAATGCTGGGGTGTTGCAATGGTCCGCAGCCGATGTTTTGAATAGTCTTTACGATAAATAATGCAATTCTATTCAGATCTGTCAATTCTATTTTATTTTCCTTTGTTGGCATGGTTTATTAAAGTGACTCAGTCTTTGAAACATCGCCCAGTAGTGCTAAAATACTCCTTTGTGTTTTCTCATGTAGTCACACAAAATCACTAAGCCTTGCCAACCTCTTTAAAAGTCCGATTGAGTAACAAAAGTCTTAATTTGACTTGCCGTCAACAGGAAACTGTCAATCATAGAAAGCACAAGAACAGACAGGCCATGCTGAGATCTGGATTGCTAGCTTGTAAGAAACTGAACCCCAATAAACGCCTCTACGTTTTCAGCAATTCTTCTCAGCCCTGGGGCGTTCGCTCTTACACTGTTTATTTTCTCTCTCTCTCTCTCTAGCGGCTGCTGACCCTCATGCACTACACTGCCTGGCAAGGAATGGGTTCACACGGCCAGATCTCAGTTTATTGACCGATGTCATATCCAGTCATATTGAAGAAGCAGATTGCTTCCTCACTGCTGCTGCAATATGATTTGACGTGTACGATCTTGAGTAACATGTGGGAGCCAATGGGACGCGAAGGACTGGAGTTATTTATGGTGTTTCAATATTTCCGAGTGGCTCCAATAATGAGTTCTGTTTTTATCTTCCATGTTATAGTTTCAGTGTTCTTACCCTCAGTCAGCGAAGTGTGTTATGAATTGGCATCTCAGCCCATTGAATTGAATGGAAATGCAAGGGCTTGACGTGAACCACAAACCACATGGTTCAAAGATGAACATCTTACCATTCAACGGGTCTTATGCTGATGTCAGTGTTATTAACTCCTCAGCCGCTAGGAGGAGATTCATTTCAGGTGTTGTATTGAGCTGTAACTGATCTTGGGCAATGAGTAAAACCTTTTCAGTTGTGTACCGGCAAATTTAATCAATTTTCGGTCGTGTCATGTCTTATCAGAAGAAATCATTTCAAAAGGAGCCTCAAATCCCTCCCCTCCCCCTAAAAATAAAGTCACACCATTTTTTTTTTTCAAAAAACAAAATGTATTTTCATCTTATGATTACAGAGGTGCATTCACAGTGCGTATGGGATTAAACGAGGACGTTAAAAATTGTACAAGGACAAACAAACAAATAAAAACACAACGAGGAGCACAATCATGACTCGCAGGCACACAGGAAACATTCACAACTTGCTTTGCGTTATCCTTGGTATTCATTGGGAGCCCTTCTGATGAAAATGGACCCCGCTCCTCCCAAATTAGACAACACCACAAGGACAAGGAGATTACATGCGAGAGCACACGACCCAAAAAAAGAGATAAAAAAATAGCATGATAATGGTTTTCAGTACAACAATGCATCATTCTTTTCAATTGTAGATTTCACATTTCAGTTCAGCAATATAAAACAATGTGCGCCCCCTACCCCCCGGTTATAGAATAGCAGCCATTGAAAAAATAAAACGCGATTTAAAAATATACATTCATTCGATTAAAGCTTAATGCTTGGGTACCAGGGGAAAAAAAAAAAAATCTGAATTCTCCTCATTTTCTCAGTGGTCTTGTATTTACATCAGCGGCAGAGCGTTTGAAGTCAAAATGCACACGTATCACATATTTAGCCTTTAATTACCTCATTTGACAAAAATTAAACATATGATGTCATGCAATCCTGTCTATATTGTCTTTATACAATTAGAAGCATTTGCACGAATCGTAAAACGCAATTTCTGTTTATACATCTTCATTAAAGAAAAAAATATATATTATCATTAAAATATTGCTATATAATATTGCTATATTATGGAACAGTGTGACTGTATGCAGTGTGTCAGTTAGGTGACAGCAACCAGGATTGTTCAGTGTAGACTGATTCTTTGGCTTGACTGTGGCAGTGTAGCAAGAGAGAGGATGCAGTGTGGAAGCCTGGTGATGTCATTTCTCAGACAGAAGAAGGATAAGATGCCCCAGGGGGCCTGCATCGCTGCAAGCATGTTAATTACAGCCAGTTTACAGGCGGATACAGAACACTTGAAAATGATTGATCTCATTTCTTGCATGCTATGAAACCAGTGGCTGGAAGGGTTCCATTCAGCCAGACTTCTTTCGGTTCTGCATACACGGAACAAACAGAGAACAATACAGCATTAAAATTAGCTTCCGGCAACAGTTTTAATCAGAGGTGGGTAAAAACTCATTCTTCCAATCAGCTTTTAAAAGTTGAATGCCATTGCCAAGGTGAGGGGAGGACAGCTTTTCTGCCTCACTACTTTCAAAAACAATACAACTGCAAGTTTTTCACAACTTAGATTACCATATTATATAAAAGAAATAGCTTTTAAAGTTTACCTCTACTTCGTTAGGGCCCTGTGCGGAATAAAAGCACGTACCTCAACTTTCTTGTTTTTCGCATCGAGCTTTTTCATCAACGTTCTCACCCAAGATATTTCTGGATTGGCGCAAAACACCTTTCCTTTCCTCAGCTTAAACCTGGTCAAAAGAAACACATTATTAATGAATTTAAAGACTGAAGATTCTAAACTCTGCAAACGTGAATAAAGAAAGGGTTTCAATAAAGTGTTTTGTAGTAACCTGCTCCAGCCTCAGTAGAAAGACTGCTTTATGTTAACCTACTGGGTCACTAGGAATAGTCTCTGGAAACAGTTACTGTAGACAGGGGAAATAAAGTACTTGGAGAACTAATAACTAGGTCAGCGAAATTATTATTTAGTCATTTAGCAGACGCTTTTAGCCAAAGCGACTTACAGAGACTAGAGGGTGAACTATGCATCAACAACTGCTGCTGCAGAGTCACTTATTATTATTATTATTATTATTATTATTATTATTATTATGTGTTTATTTAGCAGACGCCTTTATCCAAGACGACTTACAGAGACTAGGGTGTGTGAACTATGCAACAGCTGCAGAGTCACTTACAATTACGTCTCACTCGAAAGACGAAGCACAAGGAGGTGAAGTGACTTGCTCAGGGTCACACGAGTCAGTGGCTGAGGTGGGATTTGAACCAGGGACCTCCTGGTTACAAGCCCTTTTCCTTAACCACTGGACCACACAGCCTACTTGCAGTAGGACCTCAGTTTTACATCTCATCCAAAGGACAGAGCACAAGTGACTTGCTCATGGTCACACACACACACAGTGAGTCAGTGGCTGGGACTGAACAGACAGCCTCCTGGCAGCAATCCGAGCCTCCAGAAATAAAGTGAAAGCTAAATATGGAAGTTCTCTAGGTAAGAGAGGCTGAAGTGAATAAAGTCAAAAGAGTGCAGGAATAAGAAAAGGAAAGGAGGGGGGGTGCTCTTTTTATACTTACACGATTGCTTGGATGTTGCAGCCCCCGTCCGTTTCCTGTGTCCTGTAGGATCTAACAGCCTTTTTCACGGACGGTTTGACACTGTTGACGTACGATAAGCAACAGTTCTCGTAGGAACCTGAGGAAATTGAATTAAAACAAGATATTACGCATCCGTCTTTTTTAGTGATTTTATAAAACCTGTTCTTAAATGGTTTTATTTATTTATTTAAGAAGAAAAAAATATATAATAGTGTATTATTAATTGTTTAAACTGTTGACGTTGAAGGTGTATGTCAACAATTTAAAAAGTGTGCATTTGCGGTTCATATTGAAGATACTTTAAGGACTGTTAAATAAGGAACGCTTTGTTAGGGCTGTATAATACATATCTAGAGAGAGTTTTCACGGGGATACAGAACACATATTGATTAGCCGAATCCTTCAATTGGGTTATTTTTTTTTATTTTATTCAAAGTGAAAAGTGGTGTCGCGACTTGTTTTATACTGAAATGTATATATTCTGATTTCACGTGGCTTCACAGCCTGCTCTCGCGATACTGACCTTGCGCAAGGCTGAGACAGAAGCATGCCAGGAGGAGGAAGACGAAGAGAGCTCTGAACTTCATTGCAGCGCTGGAGGGAGATTCCCAGGGCTCAGGTGCTTCACGGCTGGACTGTGAACCCAAACAGGCAAACGTTATCTAGAGCGCAATGAAAATAAAAATAAAATACTTTAGATTGGTTGTGAACCTTGACTACCTTGAAGCTTGCACTAGAGCAACAAAAAGAGGCTCTCAAGAAAATTCAGCTGGAGAAAACCTGCATCTCTCTCTAAATATACTCTGAAGTTGCTAAATAAAAGACAGTACTGTAGTTTAAAGCCTAGCAACATGATTGCATGCCCTCCACTTAAATAAGGTACCCTGCCCTCCTGCACTTGGTAACGCTACTCAAAATAGTGAATGGACCATATGCTAAATCACATCACCTCAATACCGCAGTGCTGGTGCACTATACACATAACATTCACTGATTGCTTCCAAACACAAACATTTGCAGACAGCTTATTTTCACATTTGGGTAATTGATAAATGCTTGTATAACAGTTAACCATAAAGCTCATTATAAAATGTGAACTGCTACAACTGCTACACACTGGGAGTGTGACTATGGCTGTGAATGCTATGAATGACCAATCCATTAATAACCAATCACAGGCATCTGTCAAACACTTCAATATTCCTGTATAAATACAGTAATGTGCCAGCCCTTAGTTCTCACTATAAAGATACATATATACATATATATATATATATATATATATATATATATATATATATATATATATATATATATATATATATATATATATATATATTATATATGAACATAATTTAGATATTTTATTTAACATCATGGCATCACAGAAACTACAAAATAATATTGCAAAAGTCTACCTGAAGCCACGATAGTAGTACAGTATTTCATGTTAGATTTTGAAATGTCACATTTTTCAATTTCAAAATGTATGGAAAACTACAAAGCGGTTTGTAATTCAATATGTTAACATTATTCAGCAGGTTTTCATTCGACTTTCCACAGGGCGATGCAAAACTTTTGGCCATAGCTGTAATATCCACTGTACAGAATACTGCACTACAGCACTGCCAACTCTCAGTATTGGTGAGGTGTGGTGAACAATGTGCTACTGTGTTAATCACACCAGAGTCATTTTTAGGTTGTATTGTAGACGTGAATGACTATTGCTTCATATTTCAGTGCTGTTAAGTTTTTAAAGAAATGCACAGCATGCTAAATAACAAATACTTACACTATTCAGCTGGGGATGGTGCTTCGACAAGCCTCTGGTTGGTAGTGAGCTGGTCTGTCTGTCAGTCAGTGGCAGTACTCTGTAAGCTCCACCAGTCCATTATATAAGCACAGCTTCACCTCCGCTCTCTCCACCCCCATCATCACTTCCCCACCCCCGTATCCATGGTAATCTGTCTGTCAGGTAAACTATCAGTTAGCCCACCTGGATTTCATGTTTATATCCACACACACACACACACACACACACCAAAAAATGATGTGTTAGCCGTTTACTAAATATTATTGTTGCAAAACTAGTAAGAAACAACATCAGCAGCTGCACTTACAAGTTTGTTTTTTTGTTAATATAAACAGTTAGAAATGAAACATTACACTGCAGCTTTGAAAATCCATCTGCTAGATCATAGACGGGCTGCCAAACAGTAAATCATGAATTTTTAAACATAATATATGTGTATACAGCAAAAATGCGTTGGGCCACCCGTACTGGTTTGTGGGGATCAGAGACATTTCTTGCCGGTTTTACTCCACCCTGACAGCTTGCTTATTAAATATCTATCCCTGAAGAGATAATCGTACATCATCATCATCATCATCATCTTCAACCTTTTTTCAATCCGCTGCTGGATGAAGGCCTCCCCAAGATTCTTCCACAAAAGCCTGTCTGCCGCGTCTCTCATCCACGTTGCTCCAGCATGTTTCCTAATTTCTTCTTGCCATCTTCCTGGAGGTCGTCTTCTTGGTCGCTTTATATCTCTTGGGATCCAGTCTAGTATCTCCTTGGTCCAGCGATGGTCTGTTCTTCTTGCTACATGTCCGCCCCACACTGGCATTTCAGTTGTTTCACTCTTATAATAACATTGCATGCTTTTGTTTGCGCCCTTATCCATTCCTTCCTTTTCCTGTCTCCTTGTTTTTCCCAGCATGCATCTTTCCATACTCCGTTGAGTCGTTTGTTAATCACATATAAAGTTATAACTTTATCTCCAATGCAGACTGACCAGGTGTGAATTTTATTCCATGAGAGTCGCTGTTATGGACTTCAAATGGTTCTATATTCCTGTGCTGCAAGGCTACCATGTAAAACCAGTCTGTACTGAGTGCTGGAAGCACGTTGGAGTAGATGCAGGTTCTAAGACTCTAAAGCAGGAGTCTCCAAACCTGGTCCTGGAGAGCCCCAAATCCTGCAGATTTTCTAGGTGTCTTTACATCATCAGTGGCTAAAGATCCGGAACACCTGTTAATCGTGACTAATTAAGCCAATAATTAAGTAACTGAGAGCTAGGTTGAAATGAAAACCAGAAGACCAAGTAGCTCGCCAGGACCAGGGTTGGAGACCCCTGCTCTAAGGTATTCCAAAGGTGTTTGTTACATATTTTATATGAGTGTTTATCGCCTAGTTTAATGCCCTCTGCTATGAAAGTAGCCCTGATAGTGTGAACTCTTGAAAACAAAGTTGGAAAAAGCCATGGGAAATATAAAAACCCAGACATGAAGCTTAACCCAGACTTCCAAAGTAATGCACAATATATACAAACATTGCAACAGAATTCCAGTGACCTTACGGAATTAAGATGCCTCGAGTTGGAAGTACAACAGAAGGAAGAGGAGGTTTATTTATTTAAAAAGTAATCCCCTAAGCCAGTTTAGTTCCACACTTAATATTTTCAACTCATCAGATGTTCTCATGCTCCAGCATTCTGACCAATAGCTGGAACGATGGTTGTCTCATAGACTCTAATTTTTGGTTTTTACCTAAATGTCTTTTGCATTCCATATCCTGTGCTCCAGGTAGACTCCAAGAAACTTGAAGAAATTCTCAAGATCTTCCCAGGACAATGCAACAGAACTACAAGAAATCTGAAGAAATTCTCCAGATCTTCCCAGAACAATGCAACAGAACTACAAGAAACCTGAAGAAGTTCTCCAGATCTTCCCAGAACAATGCAACAGAACTACAAGAAACCTGAAGAAGTTCTCCAGATCTTCCCAGGACAATGCAACAGAACTACAAGAAACCTGAAGAAGTTCTCCAGATCTTCCCAGGACAATGCAACAGAACTACAAGAAATCTGAAGAAGTTCTCCAGATCTTCCCAGAACAATGCAACAGAACTACAAGAAACCTGAAGAAGTTCTCCAGATCTTCCCAGGACAATGCAACAGAACTACAAGAAACCTGAAGAAGTTCTCCAGATCTTCCCAGAACAATGCAACAGAACTACAAGAAACCTGAAGAAGTTCTCCAGATCTTCCCAGGACAATGCAACAGAACTACAGAAACCTGAAGAAGTTCTCCAGATCTTCCCAGGACAATGCAACAGAACTACAAGAAACCTGAAGAAGTTCTCCAGATCTTCCCAGGACAATGCAACAGAACTACAAGAAACCTGAAGAAGTTCTCCAGATCTTCCCAGGATAATGCAACAGAACTACAATGAAGTGACAGTAACAGAATCTTATAAAACATATGCTCACTGTATATTGCAATCTCTAAATTGGTTAGCAGTTTACCATGCTTTTTCCCCATTTACCCAAAGCGCTCAGTTTTAACATAATTATGTTTTGTGCTATCACTGTGCTTTACTTCACTTTTCTTTGCTTTTGCAGTACTAAACTGTAACAAGGGTCAGTCTTTTGAGGTTCCTTCCAGCATGGTTGTTTGAATGGAACCATAGGGAAAGCCAAACCACCAATTGCACCTTGTCAATTAAAGCCAATAAACAAATACTTTAGGGAATCATTTTCCTGGAACTTCAGAGACAAGGAGATGAAGGTCCTGCCTGTGCAGGCAAAGAGCGAGCCAAGGGTCTGAGGGCAGTACTTTCATTTACAGAAAAGAGGAACTAGGACTTGAACAGAATCTGGACTCCGTTTAAACAGCACAAGTGCGATGGAATGTTGATGCTAGTTATCACACTTGAGATCTGTAACCGAATCCAGATGTTGGATGTCACAATTATTATCATCTTTGCAGTCACCGTGCAAATGTAATAAAAAAAAATTAAGAATAAAGAATATATCTCTAAACACAACCGGACGCATTCAAATTGAAATAAATGCAGATTGTTAGATTTGAAATTTGCTATCATAGTAATAATAATAAAAAATAAACTGTGGTTTATTTACAAGAGATAAGCCTGCTGCAACAGATAATGGAGCAAGACCAAACAAAACGCTTATTGTATTGTATTTTCGGTAAATTGTAACGTACCCCAGCAACCGGAATGATTTATGTAAAGTTGTACAACAATCATTTTTGATGCGCATTTTTCATGAGCGAGCTTTCCTCACATTTTATCTGACGCTATTTCATTTTGACAGCTTGCCTCCCCTGGAGGTGACCCCAAACTGGTTTCAGGTGTACAGCTCCTGTCCGGACAGCTCCTGTATGCTTCACTTGCACTTCTCTGGAAGTATAAGGCTTTCAAGTCAAAACAGAAAATGTTTTGTTTTCATATTTTCTTTTACGGTTTTGTGTTTTGTTGTTTTAGATACTTGCAGAATGTTTATGGACATGAAACAAAAAGGCTATAAATTTAAAAAGCACCTTCAATTTACCGGAACACTTACATGTTTATCTGATAAAGCAAACGAAAGTGCAGCCGAGATCATAGCAAGACTTGGCTGCTGTTGTGGAGAATACAGGGCAATCCTTCTTTCATCAAGAAAGGATTTGATATGTGGGCAGCTAGTTGTTAACCACAGAAGGGAAGGTTTTGAGAGTAGAGAGAATGTCACTCTCTGGGTTAAATAACCTAGGACATGCAGGTCAGGTATGCAATGCTTTAACCTACAGCTATGGCTAAAAGTTTTGCATCACCTAGAATTTTAGGATTAAAAAAAAAAAACTATATGAACCTAATTTTGATTTCTTATTTAACATCATGTAATCAAAGAAACTACAAAATGATATTGCAAAAGTCCACCGGAAGCCATAATAGTAGTATAGCTAGTATTTTGAAATGCCACATTTCCCCAAACAAACAAAAAGGGATGCGTGAACATAGACTGAACGGCCTTGCCCTGCTATATGTCCACAGAGTCATGTCCCTGAAGGAAGTGTTACAGTATTTAGATCAGGCCATAGGCGGATTGGCAAATTCTATTCCCAGCAGTGACAGCACCAGTGTTACCAGTTCCAGCAGTAGCATCAGCGTCTCCAGTCTCAGCATTACCTTCAGTAGCAGCAAACCAAGGTTGGTGTTGTTTTAACTGGGAGATTTGTTTAAAAAAATATGTGTCATGAAATTTCAAACATCATCCAAGGTGGGTCACTTTGCATTAATAGTGTCCAGGCTTCATAAACAGGGTTTTTTTTTTTTTTTTAGACAAAAATTAGATTTTTGCCTCAATAAAACCAAACATTATTTCAATTATAATGTTGGTAACCATGGTTTAGTTAACTGTAATAATAACTATAACTCAAATTAAACTAATAACTATAACTAAAATAAAAAAAAATCATACCTATAATTATAACTAAAAAACATAACTAAAGAAACTCTGATGTCTGCTCTAGTGCACTGATAGTATAGGCGCATTATTGCCCACATTGTCAAACAGATAACACAGCAATAACAATCCATGATATCTCTTGTTATGTTTTTTTTATTATCACTTTTCCTGTAGTGATTTAGAGGACAGATCTCAAACCCCAGTGCACTAGAGCAGACATTTTGAAAAGAGCTTTGAAACAGACTTTAAAAGTTATAAAGTGTAAAAAGTTGTCAGGATGTTAACAATGAAAAGAAAAATGACAGGTACATCATTTAAGCAGTTGTAGCAGTACATGGGAACGTGCAACGCTATATTTTTTGGAGCACCTCTACTTGATCTTCAATAATGGTGATCTTGGGCTTAGGCTTTCTAAATGTACCCCAAAACACAATGTTTAGAGCTTGCTGACTGCGCTGCTGATGGTAACAGAGCATCTCTCTTGTAGTCTTTTTCCACACACAGGCGCCATCCTGTTTTTTCTAGTTTGTCTTGGCTTGCCAATGTTAAAGAGGAAGCTTTTGTCTTCTTTTAATTGTCACTGTTGTCGAGTATTGCTGCTGTTCAAGATGTTCTCTCTTTCTTTTAGTTTGCAAGGCACGCACAGGGTGTGCAAGGGGGCTGTTGAAACCGATTGTTTGTTTAATGTATCCGGGATGCTCTTGAAAAAGGAGCTGTGTTGCAACTCAAGAGACTATCCTGTGTGCAGTAAATAACAAGCAAAGTAAGTGGAAGACAGAAAAGTCTACTCTGGGGTGCTAAAAACAGTAATGCAGTGAGTATTACCTCCTGCGAAACATCCACACTGCACTGCTCAATAGCGTACCAGGGAGAATAATGGGTTTAATAAGGTTATAAAAGTGAATTGATCCTTCAAAGTACACAAAGTAAGGAGCACGTCGGTGAACTTAGTACCTCAAGAAGATATTTTGGCAAGATTCTTAATCTGTAAAAAGCACAGTGCCAGGGATCGCTTGAGGTGTTTTCTCAGCTAAATAGTTTTGCAATACCCATCACCGCTAAATCTTTAAGCATCTCAACCATCATTTTTACTGCATGAATTGTGCAAGACCTGGGGCAGGAAATAGCGTTTTCTACTTAATGATAGCAATGTTCCCCGTTCAAACATGTCTTCGTCAAATTGTTTGAGAAGTGAACATCTTTGATCCAGATAGATTTATCGGCAGGGAGATAGAGAGACTTTTTTGAACTCATTTGAATAAACTAGTAGGCGACCTTTATTGCAATTCCTTACCTGAACCCCACCTGCACAGCATGGCCTGTCCCTGGTCCTGATGTTTCTGTTTCTGTTCTGATTTGGTATAATGGCTTGATTACAATGATCATTAACATAACGACGGCATTATGACCCGGATTATTACTCATTCTGGACTGCCTCACCTAAGATTAGATTTCTGCTAATTACAAGTCGTTAGTGTCAGGCCTCCCTCACCCCCTGTGCACCCAAAACCCCCTCTCCTTCTTATAAGAACTTATTTGCACTATATAATGGTACGGTTTGTCAATCATAAACTATAGCAGCCCAGCACATTTAGAGGTGAAATGCATAAACAGTACATATTATATAGATATACTTTTTTTTTTTTTGAAGGGCAGTTATTTTTTTTCTTTTTCAAATATGATACTTGACAGTAACAGATTGTATTATGCTTTTAAACAGCCCAGTTATTTAAAACTGAGCATAATTCACCATGGCGACAATAGCTGGTTACTTAGGTGGATTTTTACACAAAGACAAAAGTGTGTATCCTCTAATGCAGGGGTGGCCAAAGTTAGCCCTTCAGCTCCTGGTCTTTATTCAACCCTGTTCTAAATTGTTTAAGTGAACCAATTAAACCCCCATCCAGACCCTGAAGGAGTTAACTATATCCTTTTACCTGTAAAACCTGGAGTGGAATAACACTCCAGGACCGGATTGGACAAGCCTGCTCTAATATGTATTAGCAGGCAATAGCGATCAGTTCTCAAAAGTTCCACTTATTCAGTTCTATTTAGAATAAGAGGCAAAGCTCCAGGCTGGGCTACACAGGAGCTGGTAGTGTAATAGTGTGCTCATGATTAGTAAAATACTAGTGCGAACATTTGAAAGAAGTCTAGACTGGAGCGCAAGTCCTCCAGGAAATGGAAACTGCTCTTCAAGGAATGTATTTGAAGGTCACTGAAGCACCTGCCCACAGGCTGAGCAATGCACTTCCATGCTCTAGGTTGTCTGTATTTTAGTCTAACTTCTTTGCAGTGGTAGGCGAGTCACGTCTTTCCCTTTCCTGCTTTGTAGTGAACATAAACGCAGCCCGGTAATTCAATATGTAAGCATAACATCATTCAGCAGGTTTTATTCGACTTCATGAAGCGAAATGAATTCATTCCATAGGGTGATGCAAAGCTTTTGGCTGGAGCTGTGGAGTCAGGGGCTGCTTGTTACCTTGGCTGCCAGGTCTAGCCCTGGGAATAGGCAGGGCATCTAATGAACACAGTGTGGGGCTGGGGATGTTAACTAAGAGCAGGTCATACAGGAGCCACAACCTTTGATCAGCTTATTAGTCAAAAATGGAAATCTGCTCTTAGCGAAGTGAAGGAAGGCCTCAATTGTCACCCTTCAATGTTCTTAAGTAAACTCATGTGTCATCATAATAGTCTAGATAACTCTCAGCCATCCACCGAAGACCTTTAGTCAGGAATTTTCAACCTCCTCATTAAGACATTTATGGACTCAAGAAAATGACCTTGTGCCTTTAAACCACTCTGACTGAAACAATGAAAAGTCTATCCATTCAAACCCAGTATAGTGATATAATAGAAGGAGCATGTTGTGTAACCTCTCCAAACATATGCACTTTCGTTATCCGAATCAATATATGTCAAGTAAATCATTTCTTAAAGATAACAATGATTAACAGGTAATATATGATATCAACTTGAAGATAATACAAGCATGTGCATAACAAGAAATGTATTTCTAGTGAGATAACAGAGAGCAGCATGGAATTGTTTCTCTCAATGCAAAGAGCTCCCAGACTTGAATCTGGCTCCCTGACAATGTTCTGAGCTTGTTATGCTCTCTCATATTTACACACCTGGGACAGTTTGTATTCTGGGGTCAGAATATCTTTGCGTTTTTTTTCCAGCTATTGAGGGCGTTCCCCTTGCCTGAGTTCTTAACCATGATGGCAAACAACTGGGTCCGAATAAAGAGCTCCTTCTAAAAGTTTGCCGTGGTAAAACGTGGTAAAAGCCTGGCAAAGTGCAAAGGGTTCTGTCCCGATAGGCGAGGCGAGGGGCGACAAGGAAGGTTAAGAATCTACTTTGAATTAAGGTGGTGTGTGTATTTACCACACAGCCACGTTTATTTCAAATGTGCAGAAAGGGCTGGATATCCCTCACAAAGTAATACAAGGTAAATGCATAGTCCAATAGGAAGGTCTTTGGAGGGTAGTATTGCAGTTATAAATGTCTGAATCCCATTAAAGAAAGGCAGTTTACAACAAAACAAGACTACAGGACCATTTAGACTTTACTAGAACTTGGTGCTGGTTTTCATAATGGTCTTCAACCACACTCCTTTGGCTTCAATTCTGATTTAAAAAAAAAACCAAAACAACAAGCGGTTTCCTGGAACCCACGTGGTTCGTTCAGGTCGTTTCTTGTTCTGACAAAGTCTTCCTCTCTCGAAGCCTCCTGTTTAACAGCTATGCAGTATCAAAGCCTGATGCCAGCGTTTCAGTGTGCCTGCGTTCCCCCCATCACTCATCCAGCCCCCATTAGAGCTGTCCAGGGCCTTGTGCCTGTATGCAGAGCCATCACAGCGGCCAGCATTGTGTAAATAATCTGTGAAATGCTCCCAAATGCACATTTGATAGCTTTCTTCTTTGTTTAGACTCTTCCATTTCATAAGCTCTCGTCTCGGGTTTCTGGAGACAAGTAGCTGGAATTTATCTTCATCAGTCATCACTGGAAAAGCTTCCATGTTTGCAAATCAAAGGTGAGACAGTTTTTTGGTTGATCTTTTCAACAGGCTCCAGAGCTGCAAATTCAGAACTAGTAACTTCCACAGTTAACTCCCTTGTAGCTGACTGCTTTATGGGTTAGGTCTATGCTGACAGAGTCCTTCATTTCATATATATATATATATATATATATATATATATATATATATATATATATATATATATATATATATATATATATATATATATATATATATATATATATATATATATATATATATATATATATATATGACAGCAGTGTGGAGTAGTGGTTAGGGCTCTGGACTCTTGACCGGAGGATCGTGGGTTCAATCCCAGGTGGGAGACACTGCTGCTGTACCCTTGAGCAAGGTACTTTACCTAGATTGCTCCAGTAAAAACCCAACTGTATAAATGGGGAATTGTATGTAAAAATAATGTGATATCTTGTAACAATTGTAAGTCACCCTGGATAAGGGCGTCTGCTAAGAAATAAATAATATATATGTATATATTATTATTATTATTATTTATATATTGCTTTGTGTTCTCAAGCTTCATCCCGTGGGTCTGTCACAAAAAGAATGCAAGAGCAAACACACCTACAAATGGTACAGTCATAAAACTTAGGAGTAAACCTGTTGCTAATTAACGTTAAATATTTTAACTGGTAATATTGAAGGTTGTGATCTAAAAATGAATTATTATTATTATTATTATTATTATTATTACTACTATTAGTAGTAGTAACAGTAGGAATAAAGAAAACAATAGCAGCATTCTAGAACGCCAAAACTAGAACTGTACATATTCCATAGAGGGATTCTCATGAGATGATAAACCACAAGAGGGATGAAATTAGAACCTATTTATTGCTTCATAAAGTCGAATGAAACCTGCTTAATAAAGTTACATTAACATATTGAATTACATACCGCTTTGTAGTTTTCCATATACTTAAAGAAAAACTAACTATTAAAAAAATGTGTCGTTTCAAAATCTAACTTGAAATACTACTGTGCTGCTATTATGGCTTCCGGTAGACTTTTGCAATATAATTTTGCAGTTTCTTTGATCGCATGATGTTAAATAAAAAATCTAAATTTTGTTCATATAGTTTTAAAAAAATAATAAGTATGTCTCAATCCTAAAATTGACGGTAATGCAAAACTTTTGGCCAGAGCTGTATGTGTGGGTACAAGCATGTTGTGAAGTATTATGGAACGCCAGCATAGTGTGTGCATTAGACAGGCTGACAGTTACATTAAGCTCCAGGCAATCGCAGCTGCTGTACAGCATCTGATGGGAAGACCGGCCAATAACGATCAGTTCTCGTGTGATCGGTTCTCTGCAAGAGCGGAAAACTCCTTAGAATCCATTTGTTGGTTTGCCTTAAAGCGGCGATTTGTGTGCATGTGCACTGTATGTTCAGCCAGGAAAGGTATTTATTTTTTGGGCATTTGTGTGTTTTGCAAAGCCTGCAGATATGCCCCCTTGCACAGTACAGAAGGTCTTTGGCAAGCAGAAGGAAGACAGAACTAGCAGCTTGACAGTCTTGTGTCAAAGCTGGCCAGCTCACGAAAACAAATGTCAACTTCTGGTGAAAAACCCAATGCTATTCTTAACTCTGCAACAGGTATTATCCCTAATCAAATACAGATTGTAAGTAAATTATAATTCCTACCCGCTAATTGATGTACCTACAACGAGTTCTTTATTTGTTTTTTATAATTTAGTGTGCCCAATTATTTCCCCCCCTGATTTTCTCCCCAATATTATAGGTCCAATAATTTTCTTCCCCTCACCGCAGCGATTCCCCGCACAGCTCAGGAGAACTGAAGGTTCAGCGGGCGTCCTCCAAACCCACGACCAAGCCAGCTTCAGAATGTCCAGCGAAGACCGGTGACTTCACACAGCCAGGACAGAACGCTCCCCTGAGCTTTTACCAGGTGAGCCACCCGGGGACCCACATTTTTGTTTAGTTTAGTTTTGCTTGTTTTTTTAATCAGGTTTGGCAGAGCTGCAGTCAGTTCCTGGCAGTGAGTGAAAGAGGACCATCACTGATGGATTGACTGAATGGCACTGTCACATTCCGACAATGCAAGAATTGGCTCCGATGAGCAGCATTTAATGAATCAACAGCCTTTTTGGATGACCACGGGGCTGTTTGAAACATGTCAACACTTTATTAGATTTGTGTTATTACAGTCCCTGACGTGATTTATGATCTGCGTTCGTTTAGTATTGTTTCGTTTCAGAATTCTCACAAAACGTTTCGTCTGAACAATATGTGACTGATTAATAACAGCTAATGGTGTGGTTTCATTTTATTGACATTGACATGCAAGATATGAAGCAAAGGTGAAACTCTCTTTTCAATGATTAACATTCACGCAGCGGTCTGACTGTAGATCTGTGGACCTATATAAACTATGATGGGGCAGACAGACTGACTCATAATAAAACAAGCTGGGGAAGCCCGACACACTAGGGTGAATTTCAAAATTAACCAGCAGGCAGGTGAAATACAACCTGGTGGCCTGTTTTGTACTGACTTCTGAAACCCACTGCCTCCTCCCATCTCAGCACAGCTAACCTTTTGGTTGAGGCTCTGCCCTTCTGAAGGTTTACTGCGGTGTTCTGGCAGTTCTCTCATGTTTCGTTTCTCATTTTGTAACATTAACACGATTTTTTTCTTTAAAAATAAAAAAAACAGAACAGGGGATCCGCCTTGGAAAGGTGGCCCTGTGATTTTCAAGGCGTCATTTTAACATCATCCTGGTTACTGATCAGTTATACAGATCAACAGGCCATCTGTTTCAGGAAAGCTATTGAACAATAAGCTATTATTATTATTATTGCATTCTTAACTAGGATAGGTGTGAGGGCTGTTGAATACCACAGAGTGGGAACAAACTTGCCTATCCAGTATCACAGAGGTTGATCTCTTATGGGTTTTGCTGTGATCTTATTTTTCTGACTGGAACCAGCAGAGAATACTTCTGTTTGCAGTATTGTAATTCCTAAGGCATCAGCAGCCCATTTGTTCCCACACGCATCATTACACGATCTTATCACAGGTTAGGTTACTACTGACAGCTACTGTAAGAGAAAAGGTGTTAAAAATCACACTGGCGTACCTTTACAAAGCTGGATGCTGTTGCCCTGTTTAAACCCTAGCAATGCCGGGCGAGATTCTAAAAGCTTTTTATTCCTCACTAGCGCACATTTTTATCTGAAAAAAATAAAAAATAAAATAAATTCAGCCCTTTGCGCCACAATACTCCTCCCAATACTGCTTCAGTTCCAGCCTTTAAGCCACAGGTATTTTGAAGGGGAAACGTTGCCCTCTAGTGGTCAGATAAGGTGCGGTACCTTTAAAACAAAGACACCTTGTTTCAGAGTATTTTGAAGCAGACGCATCTACCAAAACACTTAAAATGTATTTTATTTTTCATTTATAATATTAACAGGTAAAACACATAACACCTACAAATGTTACACCAAACGTCCTCAACTGACTGTCAGACACTGGATAATGAATGTGTGTGAGTGTATTATTACATGCCCGTGTTTTTACTATACTTGGAATATCCACATATCTTTTACTTACTCTTACCAAAGAGTTTACTCAACACAGGCTGCGATACACTTACGTGGCTTAAAACATTTAATTCAGGCTGGGTCGAGGCACTGGCACTAGAGCCCAGTACTGGTTTGTTTTTGAGTCAATGATAAAAGAGGCGGCGTGCAAGACTTAAAACATTTAATTCAGGCTGGGTTGAGGCACTGGCACTAGAGCCCAGTACTGGTTCGTTTTTGAGTCAATGATAAAAGAGGCGGCGTGCAAGACTTAAAACATTTAATTCAGGCTGGGTCGAGGCACTGGCACTAGAGCCCAGTACTGGTTCGTTTTTGAGTCAATGATAAAAGAGGCGGCGTGCAAGACTTAAAACATTTAATTCAGGCTGGGTTGAGGCACTGGCACTAGAGCCCAGTACTTGATAAAAGAGGCGGCGTGCAAGACTTAAAACATTTAATTCAGGCTGGGTCGAGGCACTGGCACTAGAGCCCAGTACTTCATAAAAGAGGCGGCGTGCAAGACTTAAAACATTTAATTCAGGCTGGGTTGAGGCACTGGCACTAGAGCCCAGTACTTGATAAAAGAGGCGGCGTGCAAGACTTAAAACATTTAATTCAGGCTGGGTCGAGGCACTGGCACTAGAGCCCAGTACTTCATAAAAGAGGCGGCGTGCAAGACTTAAAACATTTAATTCAGGCTGGGTCGAGGCACTGGCACTAGAGTCCAGTACTTCATAAAAGAGGCGGCGTGCTGCAAGACTGCACCACGCTTGCCATTCGCTACCTGACTAAACAGACTGACGCGATTGGCTGGACAGTCTCCTCCGCTGCAGAGTACGCCGTGTCACGTGAATAACTAAAAAAATGGTCATGTGATTAAGCGAGTCCTTCGACCAGGGAGGTGTAACTGTAATTAATGAAAGAACAGCTTGGAGTCGGCATTAGTTGGTAAGGAATTATTTATTTATTTATTTATTTTTTAATGCGTTTCTCCGAAGACTCGACATAGAGTGCAACAAATGAAGTTAATATTGTTATTATTATTATTATTTTTAAACGGTCAATTAACATTTACGTTATTCTGTATTATGGAATAAGTTCTGAGCGCTGTAGTATGGTGACGCGTGATCTGGCTGCTAGTTCTCAGTTAATAGTTCTCCCAGATCTGTGTTTTTTTTTCTTTTTTAAAATGTTTTTTTTTTCACTGTTGTTATTAAAGCTGGCAGGTTTGTTGCATCTCTTTGGGGAACTGAAAACAATACCTACCTGTATCTCAAGTCCGAGTTCCCGTTATCTCTCCCCGGGTACTCCCCAACACTGTCTACGCCGCTCTCCCACACAATGTGTTGTAACACCATAAAACTGAGACCGCGTCTAATTTTCAACAACTCCACGGTTACTTCAATAAAGGACATTTCACTTCATTATTTGTATTTGTTTGTTTTGTGCATCCCTGCCGCAGAAAAACGAAGATGAAAAACTGCTGGCTTCTGCCTTCTGTGGGCTTCATTTTACACATGCTGGCGGGGTGTGGTAAGTTTGCAAGGAGTTTAATGAGACACACCCGTAGCTTATTACCAAAACGCTGTTACTAATCAAGCTTGTATTAAAACCTGGAATGGGTGAAACTGCTATGCAGCTGGAGTCTTACTTCAAATTCTCAAATTCAGCCGTGTCGCAGCTGACAGACAGCAAGCTGCTTTTAGAACCCTGTTCATAAATTTTGAACTAATTAAGTCTTTAACTCGCACGTTATATATACTGGGTTTGTAAATCGCCACTAAGGTTACCATGTGTGCTAAAACCTGATAATGAACTACAAATCCCTATTTAGCGACTGCCAAGACATGTTGAATGAATACTAAAACTGACATCCATACCAACCATATTCCAAATATTACCACTTGAACCAAAATGCCTCCTGGGCAGCCAGATGGGACTTATCATTCCCATGAAGTGGTGACTACAAAGTGGTGGCATTTCTTTGACATGTTAATCTAATTTCCTTCTTTTTCAGATGCTACTGTGATCCTCTCAGTCCCGGCAGCTGTGATACTAGAAAACGACAGTTCAAGGAATATAAGTATCGAATGGAGGTACGTGGAAATGCCCTGAAGCTATTACTTAAGCTTGTTTCTTTTATGGGATGCTGAACTGTGCTTTAGTCTTTTGTTGGTTTGAACGTAGTATTCTTACAGTTCGCTGAAGATTGCTCAAGGTTATGATCTGGTGAAGAGCTCACTTCAACACTGCTTGTGTTTCTCTCTCCCACACGCAGCTACCCGCTAGGTGTGAGAACTGAGATCACTTTTAATATCACCTATTCTTCAAAAAACACAACCATCGTTCAGCTACCAGACCAGGTACGTTTAAAACAGGGGATGGAGGGGGCACGTAAGTCTTTGTTAGCCATTGCTTACTTACCATAGAAATGTGAAATGGCGAACCGCGTTTTTCATTTTCATTTTTATCTTGAGAATCTGTAACAGAATCTGCATTTGTCATCTGCATCCTACCACAACTGCAAAGGAAAATGAGTGCAAAAGTTTTAGGGAAGTGATACCCACAGAGAAACCGAAAAAACTCAAAAAAAACAAAAAGGAGAACTTGTTAGAGTGCAGATACGAAGCTTTCACAGTGTGGTCTGTATTTTAGTATGTGTGTCTGGGGTAGGAAAATACAGCACAGAACGGAGCCAATGTAAAGGGTGTGCACGTGTGTGATGGATCTGCTCAAAACTCTTTACTGTAAAGTTAAAGGAATATTTAAAAAAGAAACGCATTTGTTTCAAGATGCTTGCACTTTTGCACCTGTCACTGTAAGTGAAAATGACATCATGCGCTGTTGTTTTACAGGTAACATTACCACCTGAAGCAAGTTCTACAAGCTTCGGAGTCCAAGCTAAACATGTAGGCCAGGCTACTGTTTACCTGAACAGCAACAACTCAAACCAGACCGGGTAAGACCTGGAACGCTAGGCTGTATTTTGTCGTAGCCCGGCTGCCACACCACTGTAATCTGGAGATTTTTTCTAAACCTGTGCCTTTCAGATCTCCTGCTCGAATTCGCTTCCTGGTAGTACGGAGTTCCGCTGTTGAAATCGTCAACCAGGTGATTGGCTGGATTTATTTCCTGGCCTGGTCCGTCTCGTTTTATCCGCAGGTCGTGGAGAACTGGAGAAGGAAAAGGTGGGGTTCTGTTTCTTTACAGGGTGTGGCGGGTCAGACAGTTTCTTAACCCCTTCAGGGACACAAAGAACTGAGTGGTGGTTCAAACGGTTTCTTCTTAAACTGCATTTGAGAAGTGTTAACGCTGGCCGCCTTGGTGTGATAAAAGACTCTGACGAAACGCTACACGTTGACCTTCTTTACCTTCCTTTATTATCTGGCACGGCAGTTTTCACTCCTTTCCCATCCTGCAATGGGGTTCAGCAGCAGCATGCAATTAGTTACACACAGATGACAAGTCATGTTTTTTTTAAGCAATTCTAAAGCAGTTTGCAGTTAGAAATCGTGTTCTTATTTACTGTGCCACATCTCACACCTGTACTGATTGGTGCGTGCGTACTGAGAGGACTGTCCGAAATTATATATATTAAGTAGGTAGTGTGGTACAGTGGTTAAAGTCCAGGGCTTGTAACCAGAAGGTCACCGGTTCAAATCCCACCTCTGCCACTGACTGACTCTCTGTGTTACCCTGAGCAAGTCACTTAACCTCTGTGTGCTCTGTCCTGCGGATGAGATGTTAAATCAATGTCCTATTGTAAATGACTGCATATAATGCGCAGTTCATGTTATATTGCTTTCATCTTTTTCCTTTACAGTGTCATAGGGTTGAATTTTGACTTCTTGGCGTTAAACCTCACAGGGTTCATTGCATACAGCGTGTTCAACGTGGGTATGTTCTGGGTGCCCTATGTAAAGGTACGTTAGAACTTTTCACCCCCCTAAATTAAGTTGATAAAGGGAGCCATGAGAATTTTACTGAGCCACATGGAGTACACTTAGCGGCATAAGAAAACATCTTATGTGTGTATCTGGCCGGACAACATTTCTTTCATAATTCAAGGTTGTCGTGAGACCAATTTACAAACCTTACAGATTTAATCAATGCTGAAATCTAAATGCATGGATGGAAATAAGATTCCCATTGCACAGCAGTTTGATCCGTTCCTGGCTTTACTACGAGTTTAATAAGACACACCTGAGCTTGTCACCTATACACACTGGGGTTAATCAAGCATGTATTAAAACCCTGAATGGATGGAACTGCTATGCAATACACGTTTTATTGCCATCCTTGGAATTAATGATGGTATCTGGATATTAACTCTGTGATTTTTTTTTTTTTTTCTTCTAGGAGGAGTTTCTGAAGCGCAGCCCCAACGGGGTGAATCCTGTGGAAGCTAATGATGTTTTCTTCAGTCTCCACGCGGTCGTTCTTACTGTTGTAGTTATCTGTCAGTGCTGTCTCTATGAGGTGAGTGTTGTGTATAGTTCTATAGGACGCACCTGAATATTTCTCCCCAAAACCCTTGAGCTCATTCTACTAATAAAAGCCGTTGGATGAAACGTTTGTCTACTTGATCTGGGCTGTGTGCGCCCTGCCCTACGACATCCGCTCATCTCGATGCTGGGGGAGCACATGGCCTTGGTTTGAGTATTTAGTCCATTACAGTATCCCTGTCTGTGACTTGAGAGAGCAGGAAATAAGCATGCAGGGGTGGAAATATGACTCCCATTGCATAGCAGTTTGATCCATTCCTGGTTTTGCTAGGTGTTTTAACAAGACCCACCTGAGCTGCGCTATGGCTAACCCCTGGAATGGGTGAAACTGCAATGCAACAGGAGTCTTATTTCCATCCCAGGCACGTAGCGATTATGGTACAGGCAGTTTCTTAAAGAGGAGATGATTCAGTTTCTGAAGGTACGGATGAAGTTCTGTACTGTAACCAGTGTTCTGCTTGTCCAATACAGAGAGGTGAGCAGAGAGTCTCAAAGGTGGCTATTGGTTTGCTGGTGATCGCCTGGGCGTTTGCCTTCTTAACCCTGTTTGTGGCGGTCGCAGGTACTATCACCTGGCTGGAATACCTGTATTACTTCTCTTACATTAAACTGGGGGTCACACTGGTCAAATACATTCCACAGGTAAGAGACAGATAAACCATGAAGGCTCTAATGCATTTCTTTTATTGGTTTTATGCATTTTTTTTTGTGGTTTGTTTGGTAAATCAGACTTAACCTGTGTATCAAATATGAATATAGATTTTAAAAAAAAGACTTCCCCTACCATTCGTAGCTTCATTCCCACGGTGTAATTTTAAGTGAAATGCCTGCTTGCAGGAGGGAAGGGGGGTGTCACTGTACGAACCTGCTATGCAAGCACAAAGCAAGGGAGTTTGCTGAACTTTTCTATCCTCTCCTGGCCTGCAGGCGTACATGAACTACCGGAGGAAAAGCACGGTTGGCTGGAGTATCGGAAACGTCTTGCTGGATTTCACAGGAGGGAGCTTCAGTCTGATACAGATGTTCTTGCAGTCATTCAACAACGGTAAGCACAAAACACACAGCCGGTCTAATATTCCTGTTAGTTTAGTTTAGCACAGGCACATCTCAATAGTTAAACGAGTTGATCTCAAGCACAGAGGATGCTGAACAGCAGTTTTAAACCCAAGAGAGGCTTGACAACGACACAGTGGAAGCCGGAAGGCAATTCCATGACCCTGAGGCTGTGCCAAAGAAAGGATACGGATGCAAGCAGAGACCAGGAATGATTCAGAGCAGCTCTGTGAAGACCTCTCAACCCAAATCTCTCACGAGCAAAGACTGACATAGAGGAAGAGCACAGGGAATGCAAAATCTTATACAAGTGAGCTAGAATAAAATAGGAGAGGAGTGACTAAGAATTATTGTTATTAAACTCTATATGTATTATTTTTGTTTCAGATCAGTGGATGTTGATTTTTGGAGACCCGACAAAGTTCGGTTTGGGAGTCTTCTCAATCTTGTTTGACGTTCTGTTTATAACTCAGCACTACTGCTTGTATCGACAAAAAACATATGAATACCAGCCTCTAGACTAGCCCACCGAAACTCAACGAAGCACAGCGCCCTCGCGGGACCATTCCCTGCTGGGGTAGAACCAGTAACAGCTCCCCTTGTTTCCATTTCCCTTCCACACCCCCCTTCGTGTGCCTTTCCAGTACTGGTGCACAGCAATCCAATCCATTCTTGTACTGTGACTTTCATACCCTTGCATCTCTAAACAGGGCTCGAGCTACTCCAAACCACAGCGTCCTAAGCATAGGTGCAAGTTTATGATTGCCAAGCAGCAGCGAATCAATGCATCGGGTAAAGACGCAAACAGTCTCTGCAACTGGATGGCCTCTGGGCAGTGGATTCGTTGGGGTTGTGCACTCTCGAAAACAAGACTCCAGTTGCATATTGCAGCAGCAAGGACACCAGCATCTGCAGACTTCAATTGGCTACCATTGATTTTGCAAAACACGTGCATGAGTCCTTATGGATTTCAGATGCATGCCAGGGGTGGATGTGGCGCTCCATGAAAAGCCTTAGATCCATGAATGATGTTTTTAAACAGGCTGTTTTTTTTAACCCTTTATGGTAAAAGGGACCTATGTGTCCCACAAATAGAAATGGTGCTGACTTTCTTGTTTTTGGCAGTGAGCTGCTCTCCAATGTTTTAAGAAGAAACCGTTTGAACAAGCACTCAATTCCTTGTATACGTTAAGGGGTTAATGAATACTTCAAGTCTTTCTATTATTACAAAAACATGTCTAATATGTAAGTATACATAACACATGTAATTATATTGAAATATTCATATTAGGAGAAGATAAATGTTTTTTTATAAAAGGTGCTATTAACACAGTTGCCACTGTAAAATAATAATAATAATAATAATAATAATAATCTGTATAATAAACTGGTTCTGATGGGAGTAAGGAAATAAATCCCATTTAAAATAATCTTAAACAGCGTAGGAGGTTTTATTAAGTGAGAAATCCAAATCTGCAATGTCTTTGTTGCTGCCATGTTGCACAGATACTAAAGCTTCTATTCTTAAAGGGAAAGAATTGTTTCTGATTTCATAGCAGCATCTGGCTTACAGTTACTGTAAATGTATTTCTAAATATGAGCAAAGTCACTTTTTTTTCTGATGATAATTTAGAATTCGACAAGTAAAAAAAAACAACAAAAAAAACAACATTTTGACCTTCTAGTACATCAAAGTTCAGTTGAGGTGAATATTTATAATAACTACTGATCTGAATAACATTGATTTGGTACCACACATTTTAATTGTTTTTAGACTTGCAAACTAACTAAAAAAAAAAACACTGATGAGGACAGTTATTAAGCTGCTAAGACCAGCTGTGGAGTAGAGGAAGATGGTACTATACAGATTGAAACTTTCTTAGCTTCTACTAGTGAGATAATGTCCACTCTGCTCATTATCCAGGATCATGAGAGGAGACTACATAGCATATCCAGAGAAACCAAGCTTACCGATGCAAAGCACTGGGCAGTGTTAGTTTAAAAGCTTTGCAGGTATACAAAGATGTATTCATGTCCCAGGCCAGAAAAAAAAAGCCTGCAGCGTCTTTATTGAACAGGACTCGTGCGTTCAGTTTGATTTTGCAATGGCTGCGGAGTTAGTTACACCCTATTTTAGGGATCTGAATAGTACAGCTTTGGTCTTTAATCAAGCAAGTGATTAAAGAGTCCCACCTACTGGTCACAGAAGCATATAGTTAAGCTAATGTTACACTAATCGCTATACCAAGTGTGCGATGCATTTGTGACATGCACAGAACGATCTGAATGAATGACAAAGAAGCAGGCAGTAGTTAGCTACAGGGGGGAAATTATAAGCAAGATTATATTAACCCTTTATATAATTGTTGAAACAAGGAGTTGTCCACAAATCACACTATATAAAGATGTTGTATATGAGTTTTCTGTATGTTTAATGCAGTTGTAGATCTTTTTGTAAAAGCTAATGTATGTTGGTGCCTTTCTGTAAACTGTTTTCTATTTTGTCATGTACAAAATAATGTGAAACAAGTGCCTTTTCTCTCACTGAAGCAAATACATACATATATATTTTAAAGTTGCCTGTAGATCACCATTTTAGTCTTTTATGATTAAATGTAACTGCAATCTACACGATTAGTGTTCTCATGTTTTCTTTTTTTACATTGCATTTGAATTTCAGAACCTCAGTGCTTCTGCTTTTCAAGTTCCAGAAGCTTTCCTTTAGCTGCCACTTGTGTTCTCATTGCTCGGCTTCAGATTTGATTTACAGGAAGAACCAACTCTGATAAAAAATAAAGAAGTATAGAGATGAATGACTCCAGTGTTCATCATGCCACCTAGCGGTGGTTCTCAGTACTGCACTATAACTGTACTGGGGAGTGCAGTTCTAGTGCTGGATTAACAGGGGTTTAGAACTACATTCCTGCAAGTGCACTATTATTATTATTATTATTATTATTATTATTATTATTATTATTATTATTAATAGTTATAATCAAGTACTCCAGGACCTGGGCAGAAGTTTAATTCTTCAGTTTAATACTTAAAGGACAGTGTTGGAAGGGCCAAGAGTGCCAGCTGTTTCATGATGGTATACATGTATAAAGGTGGAATTTAAAACTACTGGCAGCTTGTTAATATTAAAACACATTCTTACTCCTACTCTGATCACTTCATTTTGCCTGTTTGTTTTGTAAGATTTTTGTCACAGGTAGCCCGTCGTCTTAAACCAAACCAATTAAGACCTGTAACACCGATCATTCAGTTACACCTATTAAACATGTAATGGACCAGCAAATGAATAATTCAAAGACAAATACATTTTGAGAAATTTTATTACTTTCAGCAGTACAAATCAGGAAAACTCGTAGTTATTAGGCAGGTGACATCATCAAGCTGCTATCCTGGACATAATCATTAGCTACCACAGATCAGAACAATTAGTGTTATAACAACAAACAAAAAAGCTTACAATAAAAATGACATTAAACCGAGTAAATACGGTTGGAATTATTGCAAATTAGTGTTAGAAATGTTCTGATTGACATTACCTGCTGTCTTAAAGGAAGCGCTAGGGGTAGAGTTACTGAAAAACAAACGCAGATTTAAAGCTTTTAAAAGAAATTAAGGAAGTTACCGTATAGAAGATCTATAATATGGCTTGGTACTGTATCTCAGGTAGAACGTCCATGCAGTCAGTTACATAAAGGGACTAATAGATTTCTATGACATCTTTTCCTCATGAGCAACAGCCTAATTAAACTGGATTACAATCCATTTTAAAAACCTGATTCTTAACAACCCAAGCCCTGGGCCAGGAAGTAGACTTCACTCAAACAAACTCTTTTTTTCACAGTAATTATTAGCTTGTCTGTGACTTCAACTTTAAAAAAAAGTCCAGTTTTACTTAGTGTTAAATGTATGTTGATGCAGGGACATCATTTGTTGGCTTAGGTAATTTCAATACTGCTTCAGTGTAAAACTACATATACAAGAAAGCATAAGAAACGACTCCTTTTGAGTGCCCCCCTCTATTTTTGGTTTAACTGCTGATGGCTTTTATAGGAAAAGGAACAAAGGCACTTGGTGGCATGTTATTGTTCCCTCTAACTAAACCCATCTCTTACAGTTTAGCTCACACAGCAAGTTCAAAGGCATTAGAAGAAATGGTTAGATAATACAGACAGCACCACACCAGGCACTGTGTCCCACTAGCACCTGGGACTCTCCTAGTGTGCACTCATGGGGTAACATTAATCACGGTGTTATTTTACACTGCACTTTGGTATCGATTATGTATGGAAGTATGAAATGAAAAAAAAAAAAGAAATATTTGTTAAAAGTATGACCTCTAATCTTCCCAGCGCAGGTTGTAGTTTAAAGCTTTGTCATGAGAACGATTGTGTTTACAACACACGGTATTGCTTACAGCACTCTTAGTTGGTCGAAAAAAGTCATACTTGAAAGGAATCGTTCGTTCTAACCCTGCAGAGTATCGTGTATATCGACATGCAGATCTGTATCGGTGTGCGGTTGGAACATTTGGAAGAGCACACTGAAACGCCTAATCGTGTTTAAATTCTGTTTTACTTTGATATACCACACTGGTTTCCCAATTAGCACTAGTCTTGTTTAACTCAGGTAGCCCCTGTATTAGTTTTTTTTTTTTGCCTCTTCTTCTGTTTGCACAGTAAACAGGTAGATCACGAAATGGTAGTAAGGCATGGAATTAAAATTTAAAATAAAAAATCAACAAAGACAGAAACCTTTGTTCACGTGAACTGCCACTTCTGGTTTGCCCTTTCTATACCCCCAACCTCGACATGTCCGATATGTATTATAAATATGGATTTGTTTGGGTCTCTGTCCAGTCAGTTATTGCATCGATTGCCGGACAACGGTCTCCAGATTTGTCCTCGTCACCAGCAGTCGCACCACGTCTTCATTTTTCTTGGTGAGTCTCTTCCGTGCCTGATCATGGGTGACCATAGTCATGTCCCAGCCGTTCACCTGCAAAAAGCAATGCAAACGCTTCTAAAAGGGTTCATTTTGAATGTACAGTAACCCAGATATATCTTCCTTTAGTGACCTAATATTATGGGTAACACTGCTGTATATGTTCCATACCTGTCTCCACCCTCCACCAACGCATGTGTCCTACAGGGGTAGGTTTGTGCTTGTGTAAATTAAACACCGAAGCACAATGTAAGGAAAGCCGAACTAGGACAGCCACGTGTTATATTATGCTGTTAAACTGATTGTGGGACAGTGCAGCTTTAAACCTGAGCGAACGCGTCTGGGAGCACACTAACTGGAAATCAGCCCTGAAGATTCCTGGGATGTGAAGCTGGACCAGGTCAGATGAGCAGCAAACACTCCGACACAAGTTCGAAGGTGGCGATCGTTTCACAGTACCTGCATAATTTTGTCTCCAGTATGTAGACCTGCTACTTCAGCTGGTCCCCCCTCGCTCACTCTGGTTACATAGATACCCTGCAGCAAAACAAGCTCATCATCATCATCATCATCATCATCATCATCATCATCATCATCATCATCATCATCATCATCCAATCACTTTTGTGATATCACGTTGTAGTTTCTTTGATTACATGATGTTAAATAAAGGATCTAAATTATGTTCATTATATATATATATATATATATATATATATATATATATATATATATATATATATATATATATCAATCCTAAAATTCTAGGCAATGCAACATTTTTGTCCGTAGCTGCACTGCAGTTATTTGTAACTCGTAATCGCTGAAAAAAGTATTCCATACAATAGCATTTTCAATACTAAGGGGATGATTAACAAATTTGTCTATAACAATTATAACTGGAGGCTCAGCCCACTACACTAAACCTACTGGCTACCCAACAGTACATAGACCAAGCCCACCTTTCACGAAACATTCTGCAAGTCTTTCTCCCCTGCTGCCCCTCAATTGACAGTATAATCACCCCACACAATATCAGACACTACATCTAGCAATGCTGCGTCTCGATCTTTGAACTGTATGAAGACGGTACCGGGGCTGCTCACTGTATCCTACTGCATCATCACAGAGGATCTGTACATGTTAAAATCAACCCACCTTGTCAGACTTGTCCTCGGAATAGGGGTTCTGTCCTGGGTCTTGATCGATTCCCCCTCCTATGCTAAACCCAAGAATCAGGTTCTCCCCTTGGCGCAGTTTATGAATCTCAATACGTTGCTGAAACAACAACAAGAGAGACATTTCATCAGTGCCTGATAGCATGCACCACTTCCTTTTACATAAAACACACACACACATATATATATGAAAAGCTATAGAGCATAACACATTGAACACATTTTAAAACCCTCCTTCCACATAAGGAAATGGATGCTAATGACTGAACTGTAAAGCCGCACCCAGGGATATTGGAAAATGCCCCAGATGATCTTGTCAGCTGGGAATGCCAACCCCGCAGCCTCTCACCCACGCCGCGCTCCTCAGGAACACGTGGCTTTCACACTGGCAGCACAGAGCAGTCCAGTCAAGCACACCCAGGAAAACACTTCCAGGCACATCATCTTTTAGTAAAACAGCTCTGCTCTAATAATACACAGACAGATGCCCCTGCATACACTTTTGCTTATTCCTTTCTTTGAATTAAAATGGGGTTCAACATTTGACACTGAAAGACTGATAATGGATGCATCATTCCGAGTGTAAGAGGCAAGCCTGTGCCTGTGTGAAAGGCGATTTTCACTCGTCTGCACCTTGCAGTGTAGTTAACATGAGGATGCGTGACGCAAGAATGATGTCATAATAATGGTCGTGACAAAACTCCAGAAAGCCTTTTTAGAAGGCAAAACATATTACAGTTCATTTAAGATTGTGAGTAGTGGTTAAAGCTCTGGACTCTTGACCGGAGGGTTGTGGGTTCAATCCCAGGTAGGGGACACTGCTGCTGTACCCTTGAGCAAGGTACTTTACCTAGATTGCTCCAGTAAAAAACCCAACTGTATAAATGGGTAATTGTATGTAAAAATAATGTGATAGCTTGTAATAATTGTAAGGGCGTCTGCTAAGAAATGAATAATATTCACAAACCACCATTTGCAACATCCTAAGAACGTTACATTTATTTGGAGTTAGAGCTACAACTAAGGTATTATTAAAATGGTTCCATAATTTGAAAGAAAAAAACACTATTTCAATTTAAAAAAAAAAAAAATCTGATTTAAATAAAATAAAACGCCAACCATGAATACGAGTCTCTTTGGTTTATTTCGGTCTGTTAAAATCTGTAAAACCCCAATGGCCGGAACTATATAGATCTAATCCTGTTTTGATCAAATAGACCCCATTATCATACTGCACTAAGGAACACACTGTGGATTCACTGGAATAAGGACTAGGATTGCTTTGCATACACTGTATATCATTGATTTGTGTGTGTGTGTTTTCTAATAATTATGCACACACGGTTACGTCATGCGGAAATTGCCAAAGACTTTAAAACACGTCTGCACCTGTGCCGTATCTAAAGCGGATGCAGGCTTACAGGAACACGATCGTTATGAAAAAAAAAAGTTTACAAAAAAAAAAAAAAAAAACGCACAGCTTTGGATATTGTGCCAAGCCAGCTGTGCATTAGATCCCAGCAAGCCGCTGCTACGCCTGGCATTCATTATGCAGCTAATCAGCCATCCCCGACATGCCATTTGCATTGTGTGAGAGACGATGACAAGGGTCTGGCAAACACTCCCTGCAGAGACGCTCTGCTATTTAAAAAACACATTCCCCAACCCCTTCGGAAACTGTGATCTGCCATCAGCATTTACATCTCCCTCCAAATAAAGACCGCATTCAGCACATCAGATCCACGCATTCCAGCACTAACCTCTGCTGCGCTATTTCATTTCAATAAACACAGCCTACGGTATTGGAACCAAAGAGATACGCTCGCTGGTGTTTAAAAAAAAAAAAAAAAAAAGTAATGTAATTTTCCTGGTTTTTTTTATGTTCCAGACGGGCTACAGGATTTAAAAAACTATGTATAAATAGGCTCTATAAAGATGTCATTAATTTATGGAGTGATCTGCCTTTCTGGAACATGGGAGCGCATTGGAGGTAATCAGCTAGCAAGAGAGCCATTGCTTTTTGCTCCTGTTGTGTATATATATCATTGGTTGTAGCTGGGAGTGGATTGTACCTATATGAGCTCTCTTGTTTTGTTTTCAGCTTTGTACAGCGCCCTGGGGCTCCATGGCGTGATGGGCGCTATATCAAAATACATTTCTATTGTATTGTAGCATCACAAAATTAACGTCGCCCACTAAACCACTTTGTGTTTCAACAAAGCCTTGCTCTGCCGATTAATATTATCCGTCCCCTGACGTAGTAAGATGACGTCACTCTAATTCAAGGAATCGTTCCATTAGCAACAGCGCTGTTTAAAATGATAAATATGGTCCGTTGCTAAGGTGATGTGTTGCCTGATTTTTAAACACACGATTTTCTGATGTCTGGACTGGCTTCAAAAACAACACCTCAACCTGTTTTTTTTTATCGGCCAGTCAAGCAAACACCTTGGAAGGAAACTTTTTAAAGCGAATTTAAAAAAAAAAAAAAATAAAAAAAAAAAGTTTGAGCTTCTTCATGAACCTTTGAAGCTCTCTTGCAGCGGTAGAAGGTTATAAAATATACAACCTCCACCTAGCAATATTATAAACTGTTATTGTAAGGCGTGTTTGGGTTAGCCGAGTCGGTTCGTAATTTTTCGTTGTACTGTAAACTACAGTAATGTCATGATGTACCACAATGGACTGCACGTTTAGTACGTGTAGTTTTTATTTTAAAATTCCTCAGTGGGGACTGCGATATTAAAACTCAAAACAACCGCGCCCACTCTGTCAATAAGCAAACTGAATGCAAACAAATCTGACTGCAGTTAAAAATGTGACCTAAATTATAAAAACTAATGTGTGCAAAACGCTAGCCAGCCCAGAGACACTCCCTCAGAGACACAAACAAAGCAAACACTACGTCATAACAAGACGCTTAACAAGACGTGTGTTTTTTTTAATGTTTTGAATTTTCTCGTAGGTTTCCTTGCATTAAAATAGGACTCCGATTCCGTTTTTTTTTCGCCATATTTAATTGATTTTATTTTTACAGTGGAATCCTCAAAATGCATGAATTTCAAAAGCACAGTACCTTACCTGATAACATCATCACTATATTGAAAATATAGCCGTTTATAGAAATCTCAGCCTTAGGACTCTTGAGCCAAAACAATGCCCGATATTCCAAAATTCAATTGTTTGTCATTTCTTATTGGACGGTGAATCTTTATACACGTTTGAATTGGCCTCTCACTTTGTCAAATTATATTCCTCCATATTTAAAAGGTACAGTACTCGAGATTTCAAAGTACTAGCTGAACTTGAAGTAGAGTATGACGGGAGGGCGGTATCGTAATCGCAATAGTTCTCATAAGACAAAATAAAACTCCTTTCTGCAAAGCTTTTCAAACTGCAGATTTGCTTGCTTCCACCAGCGCCCTTACCGCAGCGGCACACAGGCAAATCTCAGGCTTTTTGGGGGGCCTACCGGTTCAAGAATGAAGTTATATTTAAAGTAACTACAAATGCATAACTGTTCTTTCAAGTAAACTTACCACAACTGCGGTGACTGGGAGTCCCGGGATATGTGCCATCGTTTCCAGTTTGAAACGTTCTCCTCTCCCGACTGTATGAAGAGGCTGAGCAGCCCTGCCGCCCTCAACCCCGACAAGAAAATAATTTATTCATGAGCTGCTTGGGCGAGGTCATTAATAATTCATGAGGTCTTCATGTCTTATGATGTTCTATTATAAGTTTTTAATATGTCATAAGCAAAGCGCGTTTTAATATATGCCGCCTTCAACAAAAGTTTTCAACCCTAATAATATATAAAACTGGTGTGTTCATTCTATTTTGATGTATCAAGTACACGTCCATGCATATTTCAGGAGAATCAAGTTGATACTTTTTTGTAATCAATTATTTACTGAGTCAATTTGATATAAAAAATACCGGAACCCTGCCCTTGTGATGTCATGATGACCATCCATTGAACCCATTCTGCTGAAATTTCAAACTAAAAAGACGCACAGGACCGCAATACAATAGGGCTTATCTTTGTGGTGAAACTTAAATACAAAAGCGAAGACTGTGACATTTGCCATATAAAAGTTTAGTCCATAGCAAAAGCACAGCATAGTAAAGCCTGTTACTTGAATTCTTTTGGTGCTGTGTTTTAATGTATTGTATGTATTGTGTTATGTTGTTACATCAATGTTGTGATTTTCTTCATAAAGGGAGCTAATTAGATGTGGTCTGTGTTGAGCTTCCTTGACCAGGTCCCCATTGTAAATGAGAATTTGTTTTGGTGTTTGATGCATTTTTACTAAATAGAAACGTGTTTGTTTCTGTGGTGCACGTGGTTGTAAATGCAATGAATGCATGTAATTCAACTGTGCACTAAATTGTGCATGTAATGCATGCTCCTGATTGGTTGCAGGGATTTGTACCCCCTGCTAGGTGGAAGTTATAAATAGGACCGCGTCTTGTAGCTCCAGAATACTCAAGAATACCGACACGTGGAGCGTGGACTGTTGGTAAATAAACAACAGTAATCAACTGTTTTTTTTAAAATTTTTTAATCGGGTTAAATAAAAGAACTGACTGATTGAAATTGATAACGCATACTGCAGCCATGGTAAAGCATTGTAAGGCCCAAAGAGGTATGGTAAAGCACATTAAAAAGTATGTTAAAAACCTTGGTAAACTATGGTAAATGCATCGTACTGTTTGGCCATGGGAAAAGCAAGGGGAAACTGCAGCTCATTTACTGTGCTAAACTTTATCTGTCGCTGTTACCTGCAACCATACCAACTTGGGGGAAGATTGATTCTAGTTGGGTCTGGCATGGGTAACTAACCTCCAATGAAGACCATGGGGTTGCATTCTAGAACCTAATCTCTCAGCATGATTGTGTACAGAAGTTCCAGACTGGAATTAAGCTTTCCATTCTCTAACCAGGAGTTTTCTTCACCTCACCTTATCTGAACTAAGGTATTTTCAATTCCTCCACATAGCAGGGATATGTGAATTGAAACTGACCATGCCAATTTCTCATCAACAAAACGGCAGACCTGATAAAATGACTAGACATCCCAGACATCCCAAGTCTCTAATATCAGCAAGTGCAGCCATGCTGTTTTAATTGTGTTGGGTTTTTTTTATACAGCTCTCCTGGGTTTTATTTTCTCCAGTACAGCAGGTGATGCACAGCTTCACTGGACACTTTATAGCATCAATCTATGAGGTGTAACATGACTCTTGGGTGAGCATGCGGTAGGCACAGCCTAGAGAGACGTGCTAGGGGTTGGTGCAAGGCTGTATGAATGTTGGACGGCAGCCCTTTTTAATTCTAAAGCGGGTTCTATTCAGATCAAAGAATCGATGAAACGCTTCCATTATTACAGTGATATAAAGGGGGGATACCTGATCCGCACGCTGCCACAGGTCCTTTGTTTGAGCATTGTCATATCTGAAATATCCAGAGCTGCTATAAAGGCACTGGGCATAACCACAGCAATGGCCATGGAACACAGGACCTGTGCACGAGAATGGGGAACAAACAAACTATATTTACAGCAGAACAGCTAGACGCATATCAGGTCAGTTCAGCTTTCTGCTTTTTATTTTAAGTAATGATGTGTTTTTTTTTTCAAGGTTTGCAGATCAAACCACTTTCTGCTCCTGTTCACTGTATACCGTAGACTTGCGTGTTTGTGTGATTGCGTGCATGGTGGGTTTCCGTCTGCTGAGAGGGAGATCAGAATGTGAGTGGGTGAGTTTAAACCCAGGTTTTTCATCTTTTGCATGGTTCCAAATTCTGAGTTCCTTTTTTGTTAAAGTGCTGTCAAGAATACAATCCTCACTTGTTTCAGCCACTGAAAAAGTAGCTCCAGCTGTAATAACTGGAAACTAGATGTTCCATTTACAAGACAGTGTGATAGCTGCATATTGTAGATTACTTTAGAGAATACAGTATACGTTCTGAAACACACTGACAGATTTTAAACACAGCAAATCTTTAACAGTGCTACAGTGTGCCTAGATCTATTGCATGCCTCTGAGATGCTGGGATAATGTAGACTATATCTTAGCAACCACTTGTATGATTTTGATAGACATTTCTTATGAGTCTATTCCACAAGAAGACCTAATTAGAACTGACCCTAGAATCTATTGTTTTCTATCTATTATGGAATTTTCATAGTTCCTCAATTGCATTATATACTATTGCAGTATAGTATTTTATTTAACTTTCCTATTAAATTGATGCTATAGATCTACTTAGTGATTTCCATTGAACTGCCCACTATACTATACATAAAAAAAAAAAAACATAAAAAGACACAAATTAGCTTGATGTATCTCTTATCAATCTGCTATCACCTTTTTTCATTTTCAGGACTGTACATTTTTCACAAGAAAAGAAATACTAAGGTAAGACGGCTTTATGAAACTATTACCTGTGCAATGTCCCATTCTATGTTACTTTCCTTTTGCAGTTTCTGCTTTGGTCGATATAATCAGGTCTTTAATCTGTATAGATCTGAAATACAGCAGCATCTGCATCTTGGGTTCAATAAAAAAATTTAAAAAATCTCATTTTCTTCTTTCTGTCGCTGTCCAACTCAAACAGAACGTTGCCATCAGCTCTGGGGGTACCCCGCTCCCCAGCAATCCTAGCGGTTCCTTTACCTTCTTTCCCAGACTCTTCCACAGATACAGAGACCTGGCTCCACAGCTTGTTCCACTGGACTACACCAGCAAGCCAGATGTGAAGCTTCCTTATGAGCTGATTACCAGCATGCCTGAGCTTAAGGTATGCACAGCATTGAAATAGCCAAGGATTCTAATCCCAGCCTCGCTATTAGACTCAATAATTCATCTCCTACTAATTGAGAGGAGTCTTGGAGGGGGTATCAGAAACTTAATACCTGCCACCTTGGAGCACTGCGTACTGTGCAAGACCCATTATAGGCAACTGAAGCCATTACCCAGCCCTTTAGACACAAAACAGGTGTGCTCTAGTTTGTAAGGGCTGTTACTATATAAATAATTGGAGTAATTGGTTCCCATTTGAAGCCAAATGTCTCAGCCAGAATAAAACCTATGAAAGAGCTGAATAAATATTATTTATTGCAGTGATTTCAATTTCGGCATATAAACTCCCAAAATGCAAGGTACTACCCTGATTTTATTGCTTTTGTTTTATATGAAGAAGTCCTAGGATTCCTCTGTAATATACCTAGCATTTTGTTTTAACACTGTGTGTCTGGGTAATTGTAAGTTCCGCAGTGTATTTGAGGTTTTTGGGTCTGAGGTGCAGTGTAGAATACAGAGTGTTAGGTAGTTAAGGACAGCGGGATGCAGGGAGGGGAGCTGGGCTGTCGAAGAACAGCACAGTATCTTGGTGAAGACCCGGAAATGCAAGTACTCCCAGATTTAAAGGTTCTCGAACCTGATTTGCTTTTATAAAAAGCTATTTGTTTTACTTATATATTGGAATCCACCTCCAATCCACTTACTGTGCCTTTCTCCTTTCGGTGTCTCAGTTTGAATTAACAGCATGGGTTTTTAAGGGTAAAACATCCTCTTTCTCTGTACTGCAGGACAACCCTTTCCGACAGAGGATTGCAGAGGTTTTCTCAGAGGACGGAGAGGGGAACATGACCCTGGATGATTTCCTGGACATGTTTTCAGTGCTGAGTGAAATGGCACCCAGAGATCTGAAAGCATACTATGCTTTTAAAATTTACGGTGAGTATGCAGTATTTTAACCAAAGCGACTTACAGAGACTAGGGGGTGAACTATACACCAACAACAGCTGCTGAAGAGTCACTTACAATAGGACCTCTGGTTTTACGTCTCATCCGAAGGACAGAGCACAAGGGGGTTACATCAGTCAGTGGCTGAGCCTGGATTTGAACCTCCCTTTTGTTTAACCACTGTGGTTTAGCAATATAAGCATAAGGAAATTATAGTAACTAATGCATTCATTATTTTAAAAGAAAGAGACAAAGTTATGTAAGACTTTCTTTCAGTAGAGTGGTGTGACTATCCCGCTTGCTGTCCGCAGTAATTTATGCGTTTACCTTGCTAATCCCACTGCGCCGAGGCAGAAAGAATAGGGATACTCAGAGCTTTAAATGAGACAACTCGACAATAATAGGCAGTAAAAAGACATGTAGGAATAATTTATAAGCCCATTATATTAAAGTCCCGGTTTTCAAACCCCTGCTTGTGCGTTAGTGTGCCAACTTTTTCTAATTAAAGCATGCTGACAGATCAAGCTGTTCTAAAGCACGGGGCCGAGTCACGGGTCAAGGAAAGTTTTCATTTATTATTGATGCAAGTTAAAAGAAAAGGCATTGAGAAATCGGCAGCTAACAGCGGTGCCTCAGTACAGTAAATGAGTGATTACGGACGCTGATTGGAAGAAAAGAAAAGAATGAGCATCGGGTTTAAACAGCACTTCACCTTATCAAGAGACAACATTTATCGCATCATGGTGTCGCTTAATAAAGGCATGGGCGAGTCCAGGGAAATTATTTATACATGTTGGAAAAGGGCGATTCATTTACAAACGTATCCCAGAATGCAGCAGCGGTCACACTACACAACAATACAGGCCAATTGCCTCCTAAACCCAGGAGCTTGACAACAGGGAGCTACTGAACCCTCGAGGACAAAGACCAGCCCTTCAGGTGTTGAGCTCACTAGGCACCTGGTTCTGCTGCAGCCCTGGGAGTGACTTAGCCCTTTGAACGGAGGGACAGACAGAACCAAAGCGACCAGTGGAAGAATCTTCTGCTGTCTTTTTTTTCAGATTTCAACGACGACGATTACATCTGCAAGTCAGACCTCGAGAAGACGCTGACGAGGCTGACCCGGAACGAGCTGACCCCAGAGGAGGTGCGGCTGGTCTGCGAGAAGGTTATGGATGAGGCCGACCTGGACAACGACGGCAGGCTGTCCCTGGAGGACTTCCAGCACATGATCGCGCGCGCTCCTGACTTCCTCAGGTGAAGCACAGCATGTCTTCCAGCCCTTCAGCTCAAACTCCACTCACACTGTTTCCATCTGCACAAAAAATATGCACTCATCATAGGCCCTTACTGCGCCACAATTATGATGTCAAACAAAGACGATGCAATCTAAAACCACATACACTGTACTCACGGCTATTTTCTCTTGCTGCCTGAGTGTCATTTGCACAGGGATAACTTGTTAAGTCACTTCCCCCATCGGAGCGACTGGCCGAATTTGCATATTCCAAACTTGTCCCATTTTAAATAACTTTGCTATCCAGGTGTTGCAGGTCAAACGAACAGAGTCGATTTCAAATCACTTTCAACTGAATCCCATATGGAAGTAAGTCCATTGAATCCTGGGCTTGAAGCTCGCATGACCTCGACCCAAACAGCTGAGTTAGGTTGAGCACTCATACCAAAAGAAACGTTAGAAAAGCAAACTGATATTTGACTGCATCATGAAGGCGCTACCATACAGGCAAGGTCATCTGCCAAGCTAATGTCAAATGATCAGATTTTTATTGTGATTAGAGACTGGTAAACAGAGCAATTACTTACAATTCTATATTTATTTACATTCTCTGTGCTCTCTTAAGGATAAAAGTTCTGAGATTTCTAATTACAATATTACAACATTAACTTTTTTTTTTTTTTTTTAAACTTACATTGTAATGGCTATTATTTTTGTTTAGCATACCAAAAAGTCTATTGTCTGCAAACATTTAGAAATGTCCTGTTTTTTTGTTTTAAACCTCCTCTATTTTTGCTCAACAGTACGTTTCATATCAGAATATGAAGAATGGTCATGTGGACTCCAAGGGGTTATAATTAAGCCAGCAGACATTGATGAGGCTTTTCTGCACCGGACAGTAAGAGACTGAAGGACCAAGAATATGTCTTCTAAAACCCTGGATGCAAAAGCTGATTGCTGGGGTGGTGCGCGTGTCTCCAGGATTGTGTACCACTATTTTATCTACATTTTTTGTTGTTCTTCTGTCACCCAGGTTTTACACTGGCAATCATTAGCAAGCATGTCAGCAGCACTATAATATCGAAATTAACATCCAGGTTCAACTAGCTGCGACTGTACTCCAGTCCTTAAATGGTTAAATCACTACCGCAGGCTCTCTATTTGTTATTGACTGCATCAGCCATCCAATGGTTACCACAGATGGAGGAAACTGCCAGTGCAATGTCGCCACAAGCCTTGAGCTCTGTTTATCTTTGTCGCAACTGATCCGAGTGGAGACGCCATATCTTAAAAACGTTTCTATTGTGTGGTGTTTCTGACAGTGTCAGTTACCCGAAGCTCCTCCATCTGTTGTTCAGACTCGATCAATCGTTTACTAATAAGATACGCATTAGACAGGATTCTCTACCTAGGATTTTCTAACTAATGTTTGGAAAGGATGAGACACTTAGGAAATCGTAGACACTGCTGATTTAGGGAATGATTCTGTGATACCAAGTTAGGAAAAAATCCTGTCCTAGCCATGAAAGATAAGATAGATAGGTGGTCATATGTTTTAAAATACACAAAGTCTTCTGAACTTATTAAGTCTTGAACTTTGCATTAGAAGACTGAACTAAATCTAAGATGAAAAAAGCAGAGACAATATTGAATATTGTTACAGGTGGAATTTTAACTGGAAATGGCAGCAAAAACTTAACAGATGAGGCTGTACAGAACTCACATAAATATATATATAAAAAAGAAATATTTTAAAACATCACACCAAATATGCAAACTGACAAACTACCACAACAAAATCAAATTTGAAGTAATATATAAAAAGTATATATGTGCTATTATTTATTGTAAGTTCATATGTGCGTTTAATATTTACATAAATAAAATGTCTTTGTTAAATCATTTTGTTTTATTTTTTAATATACATTAAAAGTAAAATTCCTTGACAAATATTTCATCTAGAGTTGTTTTTTTTAAATGTCTAAAACACTAAAATGTATTTCATTAAATATTGTATCTGGTAACTGTTTAACACACCAGAATCTGCACGTAAATTTCTGAAACATTTATGAGTTTATGTGGAGATTGCCGAGTCACATCTAACTGTGTCCTGCTTGCTCCTGCGTGATCATTATGATGCAACTGATCAGTTCTACGTTGAAGTCCAGGCTCCCTTTTCCATTGTCGTCTGAAAACCAGCAGTGATCCAGAGAGTTGATCATTTGAGTCTCATGAACAGAACAACAGTACATTTAAGTACATTTAACGCTGTTTTGTTACACGTTATGACGTTCCAATTTATTTATTTGAAATAATCAATAATATCCTGGGGCAAATGGAGGTGGCTGACGATATTCCAGTGGGAGAACTGGCTGCTTTTTACCACTGTCTTCTGTTTTTACACACTGGTGAATGTTTTTGCTGGTCCCCTGGAAGCCTGAGTTGAAATCACTGGTCTTATCGGGCCAGCTCTCCGCAGATTTTGCCTGAAAGGGCTCTGAATGTCCGTGTGTCTCCGCGGCTCCCCCTTTCTTTTTCAGGGAGTTCTTTTTTAAACCCAGGAGGTTGATGGTGGTGCTCTGTGTTCTGAATTCTTTTTCCATTTCTTTTATGACGTTCTTCACCTTGCAAAGTCGTTCGCCGGAGAAGATCCCACTGCCGGGCGTTTTACTTGCCTCTCTCTCGGTGGCGGTGGAATTTGTCAAAGGGATTTCCGTGGGAAAAGGCCTTTTTACTGGAGGGGGCTCCTGTGCCCTGCTGGGAGGCAGCAGAGTCCTTGGTGGTAGTGGGGGTGCCTCTTTGAAAATCGCCTCTGTGCTCTGGGACCTCTTTGTCAAGCTCTTCCAGGGTAAGTGCTCAGGTTTATCATCTGAAATCTGAAATACACACGGACAATGCTCAGCTGTCTCATTGAATCGCCACCTTCCAATACTCAACAGTGGATAAAAAACAATAAAGACAGAAAGAAGCAATGATGTATCGGCAGGTTATAGAAGCATGCAGCTGCAAGTCAACTCATGCCATCAATCAGAAAGACTCAAACAGCTGTGAAGGTCTTTTCAAGTTTGGCTATTGGAGCAAGGTAAAAGTTGCTGTGCAGTGATCATTCTAGGCAATAGGCAGTCTCTCTGTGATAATGGACCCTGCATTACACAGATCACTTGACACTTCAAAGTCATTTTTAGGTCCATTATAATCCAGTAAGAGACCTGTGTTCCACCATTATGTCAACGTAGTAGGGAAGTTCTGGGGTATAGAGTACGGTTGAAATAGTGCGAAGGTCTGGATGTATTAGAGATAGTTTTAAATGTAACACTGCCTCGTTGTGCCCCACTTACTCTGGCATCATTCAGGAGGTTCATGGAAGCCAGCTCCTTGTTAAGACTGGGGTAAAGTCTATTCACAGGGAAGTTGTCCTTAAATCCAGCTGAAGGGTGCAGATCCCTAGTTTTGAGGTCTTGGTCTCTCGACCGGAGGAGTGAATGTCGTGACGGGAGTGGTGGAGGCACGTCCCTGAGGGGGCGGGGTTCTGGAGCTGCCCGAGGGTTTGGAAAGCACCTTGATAATGGAACGGGAATCTGATTGTGAGCAATGGAGGGCTTCTTCTTTGAACACAGCAGCTCTGCATAATCAGCGTCATCTTTTGAGTTCTGCAAAGTAAAAAAAAATGGCAGGATGCTTTTCATATAATAGAATACCTGGCTGTCAATTATCAACTGAAAAAGAGGTTACGTTTTTTGTAACTTACTGGATCAAAGGTCACAGTAAATCACCAGTACCCCCAACTCACCCCAGCTCCACTCGTGTGTAGAGAAAAGCATGCAGATTGATTATATTCTATTTAGGACAAGAACCATCTTCCCAGTTGTCTTTGCCCTCATGTAAAAAATGTGCTCTTATGTTACACTGGATGCTTACCTGCCCACAAGGAACAGTTAGAATCTCATTGTAAGGCAGGATCGGAATTCTTTGGTGGAAATCCACCAGCTGGTCAAGAGATCTGTAATACGTGCCCTCTCCCACGATAGTATACTGGCCGTTCCTTAGGACATCAATCATGAAGTGCCTGCAGCAATCCACAGTTCTACATGTGGGGAAAGAACAGGAAAAACACTGCATTCTTAATGTGCTAGAGACACATACCATTCACAGTGGCTCATTGAGGACATGAAAAAAAAAGTGCTTATGTCTAGATTCTGAGATCATTTATACCGTGAACATGACATAACGGTTTGAAATGACGTGATCTCGACATAACACATGTATATCTCTTTTTGTCCACTGTCGTTAACGATCCATGGTAGAAATAAGGGTCCGCGTTCGAGAAACGCCCACTGGAAAAATGACTCCTGTTTATATTTTGGCATTCCCATGTTATCCCAACAGTCTCATATGGCAGTTCTGCTTGCATATCAGTTCCAGTACTAGCGTGCTTTTGTATCAGGATGAGGTCTGGTATTTGTTCCCAATTCATTAGGGTAATACTTACACAGACCTTTTTAAGAGCGTTTCATTAGATTTTCTTTATTTGACTGTCTCTAATATAAAAAGAAATGCTGCCTGTGCACCTGGGAACTACTGCAGTGGTTTATAATCATAAACTTTGAATGCACTTGATTAATATAGAAAATAATATGTTCTTACCTGTAAGATAAGGTATACCCGATGCGACTTTCACTGACCCTGATCAAAAAACAACCAGCAGCTTTATTCTGCAATAAATCTTCTGCATCCCTGTGACAACAAAAACGTCAACGCACATGAGTATAACATGCATATATATATATATATATATATATATATATATATATATATATATATATATATATATATATATATATATATATATATATATATATATTGAATAATCTGGAGCAAAACTGTTTTTTTTTAGGTCTTACTTCCTTGTGATAATTCCATGAAACCATTCGGGAATAACACCATCCCTCATTACGCAATCCACCTGAAACTCCGTGAACCACTTTATCGCAGCGTCGCGTTTCCTGCAGATTCCTGGATTGTCCATTCTTTCTGGGATCTGATCAAGGCAAAGGGGTCAGAAATCAGCTTGAGAAGGATCTGAAAAAAAAAAAAAAGTTTTCCAGTATAAGTTTTAAGATGAATCAATAAATCCATGAACTGCATCTGTAATTGCAAGCGTCAGAAAACGTATAAAAGAGAAATGTAAAGAATTGAATATTTACCGTTTAAATAAACGTCATAAGGAACTTAACAGTTCACTGCTGTTTAAGTTGTTCTGTTTTTTGATTTTCAAACAGATCAGAGAGGAACATACAAATACAAGCCACTGCACCCCACACACACTGAGAAGCCAAAACATACTGTACTCTAGCTAGAATTGGCATGTCAGCTGTGTCCTCGCAACTAGCTAATCTCATTCATAGGCAGCTCCAGGAAAGGAAAATACATACAGCGTAATGAGCTTTTGTAAGCTCAACACCGATTTCATGTTTCTCATTTTATGACAATAGCATGCGTACAGTTTATGGTTTATTTATGTTTTTTTTAAGCTCTTGTGAAAAAGAAAAAAAGACAGCTCAGGTAATTTAATAAGCATATGATATTTTTTTGCCACCTCATAAATGTTCAAAACATCTTCTGCACTTAGTGTTAGTTGGCAGTATTTGGATGTGTCGGGACCACTGAATCGGAATAGAAGGGTTTGTTGAATTTGGACTAAGTTTCCAAAAAGTAACCATTATTTAATATGGAAAATATGAAACAGGTGGTCATGTGACTCAACCGAGACGCTGTATCACATATCTTTGAATTGACACATCATCAACATCACCAGACACGTTCAAATCCTGTGCAATGAGGTCTAGGAATGGCTTGTTTATTTTTAGGGTGGCGTTATTAAGATTAAAATAGACCGGAGTCTGTTGAACTTCCTTTAAACGTCAATATCTCTAAGCACAGACAAACAGAGGGTTTTAGCAAAAGGGAGCGTCTCAGGAGCGCTTTCAAATACCATAGCAACAATAGGGAATGCCTTTATAAAAGATCATTGCATTACGCTGTCTCTTGCAAACACTCGTTAAGTATTGCAGCTAGCAGCAATTATTTGCTTATTTATTATTTAAGTTTAAAAAAAAAAAAAACTCTTACTGGGATCACACCTTTAATTTGATCACATACAGCGTCTGGTTGAATAACAGGATCGACACAACTAAGCAGAAAAGGCTCAGTTAAGGTCTTAAAGAGTCGCTACAACCGTTTAAATAATGTACGTGTCAGGTTTCTTTTCATTGTTAACATCCTGACAACAATAGGACTGGTACTGTAATACAGCCCCTTCAAATACAATGCCATGCGCAATGCTACACTGCATTACTGTTAGGTAACAGCTTTTTAAAATGGTTTCAGACTGGAAAATGATGCAAACTACAAAGCAGTCCTTTATCAGGGATAATTTTAATATTCAAATAATACTGCTGCCGACACATTTCTTATCTCCTTCCTCAGTAAACGTGTTTTACCGTGAATCCTACACGAAACGCCTTCAATATTAAAATATTAATTATATCCTGATGTAACTATCACTGACACTGTTATCTGCTGTATTATTGAATTGTATTTTGTCACACTTGTACTTGTTTGAACCAAAGTCATTGTATTTATCTTGCTCTTAATTGTATTATTACTTGCACTGTGATTTTTGAAATGTATTTGTTTACCACTGTAAGTCGCCCTGGATAAGGGCGTCTGCTAAGAAATAATAATAATAATAATAATAATAATAATAATAATAATAATAATAATCCTGCATGATGAATCATACTGTACGTCTGTATGGATCACAGGAAGTAAAATACATTTCATGAAAAAAGTATATATATATATATATATATATATTTCCCGCATACAGTACAGAAGACTCGCGTTTTCGGCTCTGCTGTAAGTGAACAAGTACTTATGTATTATTATAAACGTTAATAAATAATATAATGTAGGTGAATTAAGACAAGCACACCAAGCTCGAGGTGCTCCTTTTACAGTTGATTAATTACCTCGCGTCTCGACCTTGATCAGAGGTAGCCCGAATAACTAAAACGACGCCCCACAAAAAGTAGAAACACATTATTGCTAAGAATAAAATACATTCTAATATGAAATCCGTGGTTTTCAAAGCCTGAGAACTTACCTGTCTGAAAACTCCACTTGTGTGCTCAGTGTCCGAGACGTTTGTGAAACTAGTGCAGTTCCTGCACCTGTCACTTCGGGGTTGAAAGGGGCGGGGTTAAGCCAGGTGAGGTGTGCAAACACTGGCACGCACCTTGATTCTATTCAATCTGACATCCTTCAATATGATGGCATTTTAATTTGAAAAAAAACAACAACTAATGAATAAATGTTTACTCATTTACAGTAAGTGTATCACTCAAGGGACTTACGGCTACTGCGTTGCTAAACAGATAGCAATGCTGTGTGTCCACGTTAATTACCAAGCCGAGGCAGCGCCCATTTAAATTGGTTAAGTTTCGTTTCCTCATAAACAGAGACTTGCTTTTGACACGTGGATAGTCGCAGAGTGGCAGCTGGATAATAATTCAATTCAATTAAAGCTTTAGCACCTCTGAAACAGTTGAAATAAATGGTCCAGGAAGTTTAACAGAATATTACTTATTAAGCACACAGCCTAACTCTAGCAAGATGGCGTGACTGACACAGATGGAATACCCAGACATTGTCACTGAATTATTCCAAACCAGTCTGTCACCACCGGACTTTCCAGGGGAAGCTTCTTAAAGCACTGATGCGTCAATAAAGGAATGAGGATATACCGGTATATCACTCATTGCGCAGAGAGAGAGAGAGAGAGAGGAGGGGAGAGAGGGGAGGGGAGGGGAGGGGCTACCTGCACCGTCTGGATTTGGCATCGCCCTGTATTAAGAGACGCATTACATAAGGTTGATCACGTGATGTGACATGTCATCCCTGCAGTGTTATACAAAGCTGCTGTGGTTCACTTCAGTATCACTGCCGGCCAAGTCTATCCCACAACACTGCCCAATCGTACCCAGCATGACAGAGGCTTCAGGCGTCTCCCAGGGCCACCACAATCCACGGGACCAAATCCAACTGCGCATGTGTGGGATGAGCTTGAAGTTCCAGTCCATGCCACATGATGTCACAGCTGTGATCAGGACATTGCACATTATAATAATCTGTATAACAGGGTAATTTTTTTATATACTTTGCATAGAAATTTACAGATCAAAAAAATAAATCATAAATAACCGCACACACTAGTTTTAAAAGAATCTTATTTTAATAAATCATCAAAAAGTACACATAATCTACAATGTTTGTAGATAAATCCAGTAAGATTTTTTTTTTATTTAATTTTTTTTTATAAAGTACAGTACAATCCAAGTAGATCATTTGTTACTCTTTTTTTTTTTTCAGGTAAATGTTATTTGCAATTGCCTTTGGAACGCAATCGCGTTCTCCCCACAAACCCTTTATATACAATCAACAACACAAAATAAAGACAAAAAAAAAAAAGTGTGATCAAGCCCAAGGAATGTCAAGTTATACAAAAAAAAAAAAAAAAAAAGTATAATACAAAGATATTAAAACACAATCAGCCACTTCAACCAAATACAAACAGAGTGTAAAAGATATTTCAACATGTCCTGCATATTCATGGTAATTCACTAAATATACTTCACATGGTCAACCTCAGGGTCTTGAGTAATAGCAACTGCTTGGAGGGGCTAAACAATTGGGACGTGCTTAAAACGCACACATGTCATTCGACTTATCTGGTCACCTTTCCCTTTCATGATGTTTGCAATACTGTTGAGTGGTTCTGGGTTCCCTTGATCCAATACTGAGTTTCTCTGTCTTTACTGGTCTGTGAGCATGTCTGGAGAATCCGAACGCCCTGGAACTAAACAGACTGCCTCATTCCATTCAAATCATGTGACAAAAAGGCCTTTCAACCAGGTTTGTCCCACATGCTCACCCTCTATATACTCAGGAATAGGTCACATTGTCTCCTGGTTTGCGTGCAATAAGGAAGTCTGCTCAGAGCTAGGCGGTTTGTAAGACGAGCTCAAAGTAAAAGGCAAATCTATAGGAACACGATAATAACGCAATATTGTGCATTACAGCCCAGGATCACAATCAGCGATGGCAAACATCATAAAAAAATCAAGGAGAAGGTGGAACAAGGTAATAAAATGACATGGAGATGATGGATGCAAAGGGTTTCATTTACGAGAGCGCCTTTGAATAGCAATCCGCTTGTAAAAACAAAAAAAACAAACATTCTCATACGTGAATATTGTTACTGCAATTATTTTTCAGACACAGTACTTTTTTAAAGCTAATAAGCGATGGAGTGTGCAAAGAAAAACAAAAAGCATTGTAAACAATATCCTCTCTGGATCCCACCTCCTTTTTCAGTTCTTCCAAGAGGAAGAAGAGACTAAGAAAAAAATCATATTTGAAGTATTATGGATGCAGCAGCAAAACAAATATAAAAGGAATACATTCCCAGTTTAAACAGTTGTGCAGTAATTGGATCTATTTGGGAATTGGAGTGTCTTTAGGGAAAACTCCCGATCATCCCTTTAACACAGTACTGAAGTGGTCCAAAAAAATAAAGCTTTAAAAAAACCCATAAATCACTCATTGGCTAACCACATAATGGATAGAGAAAAGATTCAGTACAAGATCTCCCACAAGAACAAGTGCAGGTTGCCCCTAGGGTATAAATGTAAGCCCTACTTGGAATCCAACACAGACGTCTAAACAGAATTTCAGCACCTGCTGCTTGTGGCCTGCGACGGAGAGAGGCGGGGTACGATTCTGGAGATGCAGAACAGAGATTTTAGATTCAGAACATGAAAATCGATAATGTGATCAATCTTCCTCATATCCGAAAGACAGTTAAATGTGATTCAAATGGTGAGTCTTCAGCCATGCAAGTAAAAAGGCACTCATTAAACATCAAAATTCTTTTGGAGAATAATCCTTTATGGGAGTTGCATTGGTCTGTACTTGGGTCAAGATATACCATGTCTAAAGCTACAAAGCATTCACTAGCCATGATGAAGTAATAAAAGCCATTCTTTAAAAAGCACAGATCCAATGGGTTAATACAATAGCCATCATTAAAACAATTGGCTATAAAGTGCATTGGGCCTCAAGTCTTTCATGTTTTGCAGAACGTAAGCATCTTGTTACATGTCAAATGATATGCTTTTAGGCTGCAGGGCTGCAACATTGGAGAAACACACACAACTAGTTCTTCAAGCAATTAAAACCCTTCTGGGTCTAATGTAATACTGATTACTTTGATTTCAGGTCACTATTGCAAGTGACAGCTAGTTCACACACTACTGTACTCAACAAAAACTCACAGACACTGCCTGCAGTCCCACTTGTTGCCAACAGAGACCACTATTGTGCAGTGATATTTATTGGTCTTGCTACCTGTACTGCAATATTATACAAATCAATTTATAAGTATGTGTACGTGCTGTCAAATGTATATACAATAAGTATCTGGGCTAATTTTAATTTATTACCGTTATAACTTGGGGTTGGCAAACCTAGTTTTTTGTATGATGTGACTGGAAACATTGAAAGCAAAGGTTATGCCAGCAAAAATTAAATATACTGTATGGCATGCTTATAGTATAGCTTTTCAAACAAGCGCGGGTCGTAACTACCCATCAATATAGAATCTACAAGAGTTTAAATGTATGCATACATACTGGTACAATGACACTTATCGCAACACAGCCTGAACAGTAACATCAAAAGCCAGGGATATTTAATCCAGCCTCCTTCACTGCAAGCCCCTTGAATACACATAAAAGAGACAAACTGAATTAAGAGTGATTGCAACGGATGAAGGAGTCTGCTGGTTAAGGAAGGAGAGGAACGGAGAGGGCATGCTTGAGTCAAAGAGTTCCCCAGCAAGCTGCAACATTCCCACTGCTTCCTGTTGTGCACAGCGTGGTTTTGTTAGCACAATCACAATGGTAGTTTTACTCTTTAAAGACCCTTTAAAATCAACTGTGGAATTGCTCCCAGATTAATTCCTCTTCCCCCGTGGGACTGTCATGGTAGAGCACCTGGCTGCTGGGTATTTACACACAAGCGGCTTCCTTTAGGAAGGTTTGCATCAGTATTGCGAGTAGAGAGATACTTTGCTGGTTTGTTTGAACAGGCTCCTGAATTTGCAAACCTCTGTCTCGAGCAAAAAATCAGTGGTTTTTATTAGAAGGTGCTCAGACAGAAGTGAAAAGCATGCACTGAGTACTGTTAACAAAATCTGGTTCATGCAATTAAATCAATCCACTGTCTTTATGGAAAGGGACTACAAGAGGAGGACAGTGATAGAAAAAAAAATTTAAAAACGGTCCACAGTCTATTAAAATAAATTAGAAATCCTTTGTCCTTTCTCTCAAATCACCCTAAGCTTTCTCAAGTGCGAACGAAGCAGGGTAACTACTAACCAACGATAAAGAGGTGGAGGCTTTTAATCATACTTTAAGTGTGGTTGGGAGATTTTAAAACTTAGCTAAAAGAAAGTACTGGTGCTCTCTCTCTAGTTGAAATGGATCCTGGAATGTCACGAATGATTATAAAACACCTGTTTAAATTAACACAACAATCAGGCAAGTTACAAAATGAAAGACATACCATTTGTGGTATGGATCTAGTATGGATACTGGCTTACCATTTTAATAAAAAAATAAAAAATATTAAATTGTTATGCAACATCATTTTTGAAAACGTACGAAAAGTTTATGAATCAGAGTTAAATTTCACGGGAGAGATTATTTCGAAACTAAACTGCGGAGAAACGTATTCTGAAAATTAAGCCAAGCTCTCAAAGCCCAAAACAATTAAGAGTCCATTAAATCAATGGAATGTAAACCTGTCATCTATAATAGGAGGCGTCTAGTCTTCAAGGGATGTGGATGCGCGTGAAATTAAGGAGCAGAATTATTTTTGGAATAAAAGGAAAGAATACTTAATAAAGCAAAACATTTTTTTTCCTTTAAGTAATTTGCCTCCTATATGAAAACCAGAGCTGATTTGTCAAGAAAGGTGAAGAAATCTTGCAGACTTCAGCCTGAATATGCAATAACAGCAAAAAATAAATAGTCTTAGATTTATAATATTTATTAACAAAGGAACTGAACCCAAAAAGGGGAAATGTCGGTGCGTTCAAAGTGCAATAAAAAGATAGAGGAAGCTGTTTTATCATTTTTATTGCATTTCATGAGTCTTGAAAGTGAGTGAATATCGTCGGTTACCGTCTCAAGAGTGATTTGATCAACTAGGAATGTGCTCCTGAGCCCTGAGCTGGGTGCATGTTTAAAATCTCGAAACTCGCTCACCTGACAAGGTACTCAGAGGGATTAAAACACCCTGCGTGGAATGGATCGAATTCATCAAGGTTTCATAATTCTGAAGTGGAAAGGGACTTGGCCGCTCTGTGCAGAATACGAAGAGTAAAACCAGATTTAACAACATAGAGAACTCAAAAACAGTTCTGCTGTTTCGCTAAGACGACACGGACATTTCCCGCTTCGGTGCAGTTCCTCTTTGAACCCCATTCTACCCTAACCCCGCCTCCCTGGCAGAAGACACCCAAACAATTTGGATGGAATGGCTGAATCTCAGTGTGACTGTCCGCAGTAGCACAGGGCCTGTAGGGGAGTGGACGAATCCGGAGGAGGGGGGGGAGGGGAGGAAGGAGGGAGAGAGGGCACTGGGAGCAAGCGCAGTCTGCTTTGGTTGAGCCGTGCAGGGCTCCAGTAATGCTGCGGTCCCTCACAGCACGACACAGCGGAAGAAACTGCTCTTCTTCTGTTGTTCTGGGGTGATCTTCACCCCTTGATTGCTGCCTTGTGGACTGTTGCCTTCCTAAGAGGGGAACCAAAAAAAAAAAAGAAATCAGCTTGCCATTTGTCTCATATCAAAGCAATCTGTTCATGCGTTTATCAATTTATCAAAAGCAAGTAGATTAACCCCTTAAGTTACACGAGGAATTGAGCGGCTGTTCAAACGATTTCTTCTTAAAATACATTTGAGAGCGACTCAAGAATCATGAGGAGGAAACTGACCACTCAGATGATCAAAAGGCATCCAAACGTGTTTCGTGCACCCCATTGCAAAAATAAGAAAGTTATTTTTTTTATTTGTGGGACATGTAGGTCACTTGTACCTTAAAGGGTTAAACTAAGATGTCAAGAGGGCATCAGACCCCCATCGCATAATAAACTAGAGTAGAACATATGAAGAGCAAGCAAAAACACATTTTCTAAGCTTTAGGAACTTCAAAACAACAACTTAAAGGTTCTTACCAATTTCTTGTCCATTTTTGCTTTGATATCACTGGCAAGAGCTAAAAACGCCTAAAAAAAAACCCCAGAGAGAAACAGGTTTTGGTAACATTGAGATTCCAGTGAATTTCAGCGATTGCTATAACTTTATAAAAGGGTATTACTGAAATCCTTACTCACATTTTCCACGTTGATATTTGCCTTTGCGCTGGTTTCTATGAATTTGATTCCATACTCCAATGCCAGCTGCGAAAACAAAAATTAAGACGATAACAATTTCAGCTCTTTTAAATGTGCGCAGGATTAAATCACCTCTGGGCTTGATGAACAAACAGCCAGCGAAAGATAATACGAAGTTACTGCAGGAAGTATTAACCATTAGCGAAAATTAAAATCACTTTGCAAGGAACGGACACCGCGGCCGAACTGTGCTTGGAGTAAAAGACGTCATTGCTTAGCCTTCACCACACTGCAAGCCTGATTAAAGTTCACAGGACGCAACAGCAGTTGGAGCTCTCGCTGCTTCGCCTCACCTTCTCTCCTCGCTCTTTGGAAACTTGCCTCTTCTCATTTACATCACACTTATTTCCCAGGACCATCTTCTCTACGTCGGCGGAGGCGTGCTGCGTCAAAACGAAACGGGTTAAACACAGGTGCTTCTTTCACTACCACCACTGCAGAACAAGCACAAGCTCTCGAGAGACCTACCTCCTCTATGTTCCGTATCCAGTTCTTGATGTTGTCAAAAGACTTCTCGTTGGTGATGTCGTACACCAACATGATCCCCTGGAGAACAAAACAAGGAGGTTAGATCTGTGCATGCAGACGTACAGATGAAATAAAAAATCCTTTCCTGCAGTAGATGCTCCCGCGAGTTACCAATCTGTCGCATGATGCTTTTCTACCCGTAATCTTGCGAACGATCTTCAAGTCAGCAGCAAGTCACCTACCATAGCTCCTCGGTAGTACGCCGTGGTGATCGTTCGAAATCGCTCTTGCCCTGCTGTGTCCCTAAAATGTACAAGTTCAACAAGCTGGTTAGAATCAGCGCACATACAAGACCTTCATTAAAAGGGACACTTCCTGTATGTACGTCATCTGCAGTTCCCTCATACTTTTATTCGCCATGCTTATTAACTTGTAAGAATTGCTTCTGAAAAGATCAAGGGGTGTGGTAGCATTGTGCTCCGTAGTGAATACATGTGTGCAAATTCCTGTGCAACATCAATATGCTTCCCTGTATTCATAGTTATTAGTTATTTAGGTTTGGAAAATAATGATCCAAGTCATAACATCAATAGAAAAATTATACAAAACAAACATATTCTATAAAACAGGTAAGAAATCTAATATTAGGAAATCTAAAAGATGCTCTTTAAAAAATGACAGGTGACTCAACTTCAAGGATCAAACAATATGACATTTCAAGCACGTACCATATCTGTAGCTTGATCTTCTTGCCATCCAGTTCTATTGTTCTGATTTTAAAATCAATACCTAGAAAAAAGACCACAGAACACCTGTCATGATTTTGTATTTTCACATTCAGTCTGCTGCACACAAACAATTGGGAAAAAGTACAGGATCATATTTTGTCTCATGCAAGTTTTTTTTTTTTTTTTTAAACTGGATTATTTTGCTTATTATGCCTTTAGATCCTAAGGTCAATTCCCAGTACCAATTTAACCAGAAGCATAGTTCCCTTTAACAGCCTTTAGATATTCCCTGGGTCATTTTCATGTACCTTAAGCTGTACTGCCACTGAATCTGACATCAATCACTATAAACTGACGTCTAACTGAGCTTGTCTTCGCTCTCCCACAGTATTAAAGTCACCCCAATGCATTTCTCTCCAGAATACTGTGCTGTATTTTACAAGTTGAATTAGGAATCTCAGCAACTTCACAATAAACATAATTAACCTGAATTTTAAAAAGAATATGCATTGAAACAACTAACATTGTGACTCTCCACAGCAGCAGGCAGTTCTAAATACTGCAAGAAACGTTTTTTTAAACATCCATGGCACAGTATAGCCCTGTAAACTCTGAATACCCCTACTTCTGATAGTTAACGGAGCACAAACGCTATCTGAAAGGGACCAAAAGATCAGCTGGCACTCGGGAAGTAAAAAAAATCACACTACAGATGAAGCAGCAAGCCACTAATGATCGTAGCACAGAGGCCAAGTGCAAGCTCTGCGGCAGCGACAGCAGCCTCTCACAAAGGAAGGATGTCGTTTCAGTCCCCACATGGCGGGTTTATTTACTGTGCTGGTGTAATTACAGAGCATTTCATCTTCAAACCCTAAGGGTGATCATCACCAGACACCCCCACTAAAGCAAACAGCTCTCTCCAAGGTCCAAGCAGCAGGTACTGTCTGAAAGGGAGGAGGGCGGCTGATACACATACCTTTAACGATGAGCCAAAGCTTATTTATTATCTTCTGGTAGACACTGTCGCCCCACCTTATTTAAAACACCTCATTTTCAGACAGACCTGCGATGGTGGGACGGAAAATAGGCTTGAGTGTTAAAACTACTGGGGGAGGGCGGGTATAAAATTAAAAGGAGATTTTTTTTTTTTTTATTTGGAGAAAGAACAACAGCCCCAATGATTCCTCTTCAAATCAAATTTTTTGCTTTATTATACTGAAGGATCACAGACACGAGCTATGGAAAACAACAGACTGCTTGCAATTACGTACACACGAAATGCAAAGACCCAGAGGAGTACAAGTTTAGCAACACTTTCAAGCAGCCTTTAGGTTTATGTCTAGCCTGTTTGCAGTGCAGGGTGTCTGAGAAGCTCAGAGACGCATGACTGATGCTGGAAGATAATTCTACCGCAGGGCACGTTTCAAACTGAAGTTTTACAGAACGCATTAGTTTTACAGCAGTGTCAAAGACATACCATTTACAACGCCCTCCTTTAAGACACTCGCTGTTAATTGCTTTTTCTTGAGGGACCAGCAAGCTCAAAGAATAAACGAGCCTCCTTACAGGAAGCTCGTGAAGGAAGCCTAGGAGCGAATGCAACTAGATTTCATTTGACTCTGTTCCTCTTTTCTACGGGGGCGCGTCAGGGTTTTTAAAGTTACTGCTCATCCCTTTGCCCCTAAATTTAGGGAACTTCTAGACACCCAACAATCCAACACACTTTAACTAATCGAAGTTGATACGTGACAAACAGAGCAGTCCGAGAGACAAACCCCACGGACAGCAGGCTGGCTTTCATCTTCTCTTTCTCTGAACAGGAAATCCTCAACAGGAGTTGCAATATGCTGTGATGTACCTCATTTGAAGTTAACCACAGGGCAAACTGTTGAACAGCGTCATTTAACATGCGAAGGATCCCGGCCCAATACTCTGCAAGTGAAGAACCCTCGCCAAAACAGCAGGGCAGTATTACTGCTTCTCAAACTCCTTCAGCAGCTGACTCTTTAAGGAATGAAGTCATACTCCTTCACCACCAATCACATGCAGAAAACTAAAGTTAGATTAAGTGGGCCAAGCAACGAAGCGCTTTAATGTCAAAGGAAGCCCTGTTTAAAACAATACAGCTATGGACAAAAGTTTTGCATCACCTAGAATTCATCTTTTAGATAACATTGTGTAATCAAAGAAACTACACAATGATATTGTAAAAAGCAGACCAGAACAGCAGTACAGTATTTCATGGTAGATTTCAAAATGTCACTTTTTAAATGTCAGTTTTTCGTATGGAAAACTACAAAGCGGTGTGTGATTCAATATGTTAATGTAACATTATTCAGCAGGTTTCATTCGACTTGATGAATCATGAGTTAATTCTATAGGGTAATGCAAGACCACAGCAGTAATTTTTTTTTTTTTCCACAGCTGAAGTTTTGATGAGCGTCCAGTAATTTGAAATATCCCACGTTGGGGGAGACAATACCAGGTCTTTTGTTTAGAGCAGATGTTCTCAATCTAATTTAGCATGATGGATTTCTTTGCTGCCTGGGTGTGAGCAGGTCCTGTATCACAAAGCTCCCTGGAACAGAAATGGAAAGAGCCTTGAGGGCTTGCCTCATTGCTTTCCCACCCAGTTATTTCCATTATGATAACACAAGGCAAACAAGAGTCAGCATTACCAAGATCATCACAGGTAATAAAAAATAAAGTATTTTTACATTCAGTTGATGGATTTATTTACCAAAGTCTAAAGTTCAATGCAGTCCTAATCACTCGCTGTGCTCCTTCCCGTTTATTATCAGTTCAATCACCTGGTTATTCTCATGAAACAGCAGGCTGGAAACTCTGCATAACTGGAAATAGTGTGCTTTAGTGACAGTGAAATAAGATACTGTAGAAAGTCAGCTCCGTGACTAGATTAACAAAGATATTGTAGGTGATTCATACAGAACTTAAAACGCTCAAATCAGAATTGAAAATCATCACAGTTCCCACTGGAATTAGAATACTGACAAAGGCATCAATAAATAAAAATGAAAAAGTGGGTGGGGCTGGCAAAGTGGAAAGTTCAACTGTCACATGATTCGAATGGAACCAGGAAGGCTGTTCAAAACCAGGTAAAGGCAGAGTTAGAAAGAAAAAATATATATATATCCTAATTCAATGCTGGTGCAACAGAACCCAGAACCGCTCAGCGAGATCAAAGAGTCATACAGCAGGGAAGGGTTACTGACAATTTAAAAGCAAAACACTATTGTCAAAAGCAAAACTTGTTGACAGTCCAAAGGATGCTTGCTGCTGCTCTCTGCAACATTAAAACCACGCTTCCAGTTTTGTTTTTAGCAAAGTGCAATATTACACCGTCACCACCGGACGGACGAATGAAACCGGATAGAACTTGGAAACACACTTCCCCTGATCTTAAAAGTTAACCACGTCAACTTACTTTAAAAAAAACAAAGTTGCTGATAACTCGAATCGGGACCAGAGTGTTTTCTATTTGTACTGAATACTACCGTGTAGTTAATTTGTTACCAGGGAGACAGAGAGACCTGTTTCAAAACATACAGCTTAGTCTTTAGCACGGATAGGATGTGCTGCAAAAACTAGCTTGACATTTTTGTGCCCACAATTCCGCAATAATATAAAATCACCAAATATCCTAGATTGCCAGCAAACTGAATATCATTCGGTACTAAATACGTCGTGTGGCAGATATAAGGGAGGGTGGTGGGTCCAGGTTTTAATTTCATTGCTGGTTATGTGAGATTTTGCTGACTAGGTGGCTCCTCGCTACCCGGCGCAATCGCCATCAGTCTAGTACCGGCCAGACTAAAACAAAACACCAGCCCCACGTACCTATAGTTGAAATAAACGTTGAATTAAAGGCATCTTCTGAAAATCTGAACAACACGCAGGTCTTCCCGACGCCGGAGTCCCCGATTAACAGCAATTTAAACAAGTAGTCGTAAGTCTTCGCCATATTATTGCTCCTTGTTACGGAAATCCCGCCCGACGCTGGCGAATAGTTGCGTCGCACGCCGAGCCCCATCAAAAGTGAAGGTCGGATTGGTTGTCCGCGACGTCACTCACCGGGAGGTCGGCCCCGTCGTCGTGGCTCCGGAAGTCCAGTGGGGCTGACGTCAATCAAGCTCAAGGTGCATTTTGATTGGGTATCAGGGTGCTGCCGCCCAACCCACTTTGAAAAAAAAGCACACAGGTTAAAAATAAATGATACTAAATAACCGAGCTTGGAATATAATGGTTAAAATATGAAAAACCGCTTTTGTTTGCAGAACATACTTTACCACGATAGAAAATAACTAGAACACACTTCAGTCTCTGTGTGCGCAATTGTACCAGGTTAAGTTTCCTATCTATATCTTATAATGCGTGACGTGTTTTGTTTTTGGCAGATTGTGCTAATAATGGGATAGTTGATATTACTATTATTGGAATGTGTATTGCCTGTATATTAAAACTGAAACTGCCAATGCATGTCTTATTATGAAATAAAACAATTGTGAAGGTTTTTCAGTATGTGCGTCAAAATAAAAACCACAAATTAAAAAACAAACAAACAGAAAAAAGGGTATGTCTGTATAAAATAGAATATATGTATATGGCACGCCTTACTTCCATACAGACACTTCCTATCTGACTTAAGGACCTGTTATTCTGTCATAGTTGCCTGCCATAGAGTCAACCTTTTGCACTAGATGGCGCTGGTGCTTATTGCTGATTATTAAAACATTTTGGTTGATCTAGCCTAAATTACATAGGTCTATGGCAGGCATTTAGAATTGTTCCTAACACAGAGACTTGTCAAAATACAATTTTTAAAAACACAATATAATGAATTGAAAATAAATGAATAAATGAGGTTACCCCTTTAAGAAATATGACGTCTTTGTTATGGCCCTGCTGTGGAGGCGGGGAAACCCCAGAAGACACACGTGTAACTGTTTATCCCAGAAGCAGATCGTTCAGTAATAACAGGCTTAATTTTGTCCTGTCTGAGTGTGGGACAGATAACGAAGTAAGCAAAAAGTGAACTACTTGAAGAAAACAGCAATGCCGGTAAGTGGAGGGCATAAGCCAATTTAGAGTTAAAACGTCTAGTTATTTTAGCTTTAACAAATATCAAATTAATGTCATAATTACGGTCATTTTAAAAGTACATTTTTCCTTCATCTTCAAGTTGTCCGGGTTCCTAATTTGTGTTTGAGAAAATGTAATGCGAACCATATGATACCTGTTACAAAACCACAACAGGAAATGCGCTTATGTTTTACACTGAGAATTTCCGCATCATTTCTACGATATTTATTTATTTGCATAAATGAACGGCACATTCTTCATTTAATAATAATAACATTACACATAGAATAACATAAAACATGTTCTATGCGTTTTTAGAGTCTGGTCTGCTTTGCGTCGCATATTCTGCTACAAACAATACAATTGGCTAAGAATCATATTCGGCACTTGAATTTTTTTTTTTTAAAACATCTTTTTTTTTTGTAAAATATACAGTTAATATATACTGTCGTCAGGATAAATAGATTTGATTTGGAGAATACTGTGTAGTATCATTGGTTGCTGTGTCACGTAAGAGCTTGTGTAGTTTGCTGCTTGTCTGGGCATGTCTTGAGTCAGGGGTCAATCACCGACAAAAATAACCATTTTCGCGATCTGAACATTTACAAAATGATCAAAGAACATAATTATTTTGCCAAACAAGTAAAGAACGAAACAGAAAAGAAGAAAAAGGTTATTTTCGGTCTTTGAGCAAATTAAAATAACAATGGAAAATAACAAAACAAGCAAACGACGAAACCGAAAAGAAGAGAGACAGCAACGGTAGGACTGCTTGACGATTGATGGCGTAGAGAAGCTAATTGCAAGACGTGAAACGGACGCTGCAGATGTTAAATATTTTGGCCATACAGAATGTATGGGATGTTTTTGTCGGTGATTATCCTGACTCTGTAACATCTCCAGAGAGTACGGTGTATACAGGGAGTTCAAGGGTATGCTTTACTCTACATTAATCACAGTAGGGTTTTCTCTGACCCGTGAAATGCAGGTCCCTTGGGTGGTCTGGATACTATTATACATTATAATCTGGGTGTTGGTCATGGTGACATCTGGGATGATATATTTTTGGTATCTTAATCCCATATCCCGTGCTTCTTGTAGCTTGCGAAGGACCTGATGCACCCCCTGGCTGAGGTGGAAAGACAGAAACACAAGAAGAAGCGACTGGTACAGAGTCCCAACTCTTACTTCATGGATGTCAAATGTCCAGGTGAGTCTTCACTAGCTCTTTGACAGCTAACCATGCAGTATCACCCATTTCAATTGATCAGCTCCATGCAGTATCACCCATTTCAATTGAGCAGCTCCATGCAGTATCACCCATTTCAATTGAGCAGCTCCATGCAGTATCACCCATTTCAATTGAGCAGCTCCATGCAGTATCACCCATTTCAATTGAGCAGCTCCATGCAGTATCACCCATTTCAATTGAGCAGCTCCATGCAGTATCACCCATTTCAATTGATCAGCTCCATGCAGTATCACCCATTTCAATTGAGCAGCTCCATGCAGTATCACCCATTTCAATTGATCAGCTCCATGCAGTATCACCCATTTCAATTGATCAGCTCCATGCAGTATCACCCATTTCAATTGAGACGCTCCATGCAGTATCACCCATTTCAATTGAGCAGCTCCATGCAGTATCACCCATTTCAATTGAGCAGCTCCATGCAGTATCACCCATTTCAATTGATCAGCTCCATGCAGTATCACCCATTTCAATTGATCAGCTCCATGCAGTATCACCCATTTCAATTGATCAGCCCCATGCAGTATCAACCATTTCAATTGATCAGCTCCATGCAGTATCACCCATTTCAATTGAGCAGCTCCATGCAGTATCACCCATTTTAATTGATCAGCTCCATGCAGTATCACCCATTTCAATTGAGCAGCTCCATGCAGTATCACCCATTTCAATTGAGCAGCTCCATGCAGTATCACCCATTTCAATTGAGCCGCTCTTATGTTCAGAAAGTGAATAACACAGTAATAGTAATCTCCCTTAACTAACAAGTTGAAAGGCGTGTATTTTCAGTTTCTACTGGTCTTTAATTAACTCCTATTTATGTGTTAAAAAAAATTATCCATTCCTGGTTTTACAGCGAGCTGCATTATGTTGTTGCTTGCTCTCATGGACACAATATTTGCCTGAGATTGTTCTGTCTGTTAGCGAGCTGCATTAATGGACACACCTGAGATTGTTACCGATACACTGTGGCTGATTCCGCTTGTAATAAAGCCTGGAGTGGATCATGGCATGGCCATCATTTACTCTCCCCATGCTCTTCCCCTCAAGGCTGCTACAGGATCACTACAGTGTTCAGCCATGCGCAGAGGGTTGTGCCGTGCGGGGGGTGCTCCTACGTTCTGTGCCAGCCCAAAGGAGGGAAGTGTCGCCTCACAGAAGGTTGGAAAAGCAGCTTGCATATTATATTGTACAGTAGTGTGTTTTCTCAGTGGATCTTTAAAAAAAAAAAAAGGGTAATAGAATTCCATGCTTTCAGCGCAGTTTTCCTTCATCTCTTTGGCATGCAAACAGACTTTATCTGAGGCCAGTTTTTCCTCTTAACATCATTATAGATTTACTTCCTGTTGCCCACATGCTTCTTATATGGGGTCAGGTGGGGTCCTAATAACTGTTGCACAGGAAGTGGGTTCATAATGTTGTGGCAGGGTGAATTGGGCTTTATCCAAGTCAAAATAAAACGAAACGTTCAACAGCAATGTGACACTCTGTCTGTCTGTCTGTCTGTCTGTCTGGCACCCTTCCCTAGTGCTATGCCCCTGTGTTTCCCAACCACATTGGAAAAAGTCGCTGACTATCTCTCTTCTGTTTTTCTCTTATCTTGTATAGGTTGCTCCTTTAGAAGAAAACCACACTGATCGTTTCCTTTCGAGGCTTAAGAAGGAAAGCGATTTCTCTTCAATTCCCAATCTGCGCTCCATGGGGTGGGACTTCCAGCCTTCACTGTCCTGCTTGTTGGGTTGTGGACCTCGTTGATTAGGAACCAGAGAAGGCAGTCCTGCTTCTTCTGGGTACATAGGAACCTGGAGATTCTAAACCAAAATCACTGCCGTTGCTTTTAAACATGCTTTTAATCATACAGGGGGTTTTCAGTGCTGATTTCTTAAGGGGAATGTGAGTCTGGATACATCTACAGGCCTCCTGTAATACAATTCTAATAAAGCTTGCTGTTTTAAATGAAAGGGAGGGTAATAGTCTCATTCATTCATTCATTCAAAAGAGTACAGACTGAATTAGTTCCATAATTCAGTGAAATGCATCACTAGTTCATAAATCTGATCCAGGTCCAAAAATCTCATTAAATGTTGCAGTTAGTCCCGACTAAAGACAAACAGACACTAAGCAGACATTACTGAACACAGACCAACTGTGCAGAACTCATTCTATGCAGTGCAGGTGAGTTTGAAAGATTTTTCTAATGCGATAGACGCTTTCATCAGATCTGTTTAAAAATGTTGTTCTCTGGTGTGCACCAAACATGCTGCACAGACTTTTCCATTAGAGGTCAGTGGTATGCCAGTCTTGCAACAGTTTTCTGTAAGAGTATTAACTCCTTAATAAAACTTTACTGCTGTATGCAATGACAAAATCATAGCGAAGTGCAGTAGCACAGTTATAGTATGGTAAAATAAACCAAGTATGACAAATCATTGTGTATGCATGGTCAACTGCAGCCATACAGTGCAATCGTAAAAGGGCGTATCCTTAAGTAGCAATGGCTAAGCTTCAATCAAATTAATTGGGGGTGTATTAGCTAATAACACATGTACCAGACAGTACTGTTTAAAGTTTTTTTTTACATGCACCAACCCCTTCACAGAATTTCTTCACTACTTCAAATTGACATCATTAAGATGCATTTTTGTCCCCCAGGAGTAAGCATGACTAGCAGTGGAATTTCTCCCTGGAATTTTTGCAAGCTGGCCTCTCTGTGTTTGAATGCATGTCCTGTTTGAAGTGCTGTTGATCTGTGGTATAGGTTACACTGGCATTCCTTCATGCTACATGCCAGAGGCTGGCTGAAGCCTCGGTTTAATGAGCAGCAAAGAGTGTTTCAGCAGAGTTTTAATAGACTAGAAATACAGCATAATGAATGGATTTATTGAATACCTGACAGTAAATACTTATTAAAAGCAATTCCGAGTGCAAGTAACAGCAGACCCCTAGCGTTCGCGGTACATTCACGGATATTACAGTTAGCGATCAATAATCCTTCCTAAAAAGCACCTTAACCAACATTTTTCAATGGGGCTGAATGATTGTAAAGTGGTCAGCGTGTTTCTGCTTCTGAATGCATTGTTTGGTCACTTTACAGAGTTATTATCATTCTAGCTAGAACGGTCTGAAATAGGGGTAAGACCCCGAGCTATTTAGTGTTTTTACATTTAATTGATTTCACGGCATGTGTTGATTTTATGGAAAGAAAAAAAAATCTGTCAAACCTCCACAGGGTAGAGTGTAGCAGGATGTTTCAGCACTCAGTTCATTGTGTTGCTTGTTTACCAAGGGGGCTGCACTTCCTCGAAGTTCAACTACCATGCTGCATGTACCAAGACAATCCACTAGGGGGCAGACTTTAGTCATGAATTTGAGTTCTGTTTTTTCAATCAATTTATACATACAAACGATCCATACAGCCTATCTTTTACAAGCCCCGTTGATTATAAGTATGTTTAATAGCACATGCCTAGTTCAGTAAAACATGTAATAAGTTACTGTGTCACACAGAGTTCAAACTACCTGTGGCCAAAAGTTTTGCATCACTGTATATAATTTACTAATTTTGCTTCTTAAAGTCAAAGGAAACCTGATGAATAATGTTTTCCATATACTTAACGAAAAAAACTGACAAAAATGAAAAAATGTGACATGAAATACTGTACCACTACTATGGCTTCTAATAGACTTTTTTTCAATACCATTTTGTAGTCTCTTGGATTACATGATGTTCAATAAAATATCTAAATTGTTATATACACACACTTTTTATTTTTTTTAAATGGTCTAATATTATAGGTGATGCTAAACCTTTGGATATAAACGAGGTCAGGGGTGGCCAAAGCTGTCCCTTCAAACCTGTTCTAAATTGTTTCATTGAACAAATTAAACCTCCAGTCCCCCAGGACTGGGATTGGACCCGTGCTTGGATTTATTCACGGGAACACACTGGTATTGGAATGGTATCACTGGGAATTTTTCAGTCCTGTGCAAAACAAAAAATATAAAAAAAACACACAAGGCTACAAGGCAGGCATTTTTTTTTCATAAAAATGTATTAGATTAAAAGCTAAGAAAGGCAAAATAGTTTCATACAGTGTCAGTGAGAAAGATGTGAGGTACTGTACATAATCACGCTGGGTCCCAAGAATTGAACATTTCCCTCACACTGATAAAAACGTACAAAAAAATAATAATAAAAAATGAGAATTATTCTTGAGTTCAACAATATACTAATATAGGGAGCTTTGGTTCAGAGTTGGTCCTTCTTGCTTGAACTTTGTGCTATCTTTGAGAAAACACAATAGTCTTAATTACTATGTACATTTCTGTATATTCCGCCTGTCTGCGATACTGGTGTTTCAAGATAAAAACATTGTTAATTCAGGTCCCTGTAATCTACCGACTGGAAACACAAGTTCTACTGGGGGGAAACCTGTAAACATCAATGGGGGGGAGATACATTTTTGGGGGATCTGAGTGCTGTGAGAGAGAGAGAGAGAGAGAGAGAGAGAGAGAGAGAGATGTGTTTTTTACACTGCAGGTAAAAGGCATAACATACGTTCACTTGTTTAGGCATTCTTTCTTTTCTGGAAATTTGAGATCTCAGCCTGAAACGTGGAATGAAACTGAAAATCCATGGAATGTCGCTTGCTTGCTTTGTTCCCGTTTCTTCCTTTTCAGGTTTGTTTTGCTGCCGTTTTGTTTTATTTTTTGGGGGTTTATAAGCTGTTGAGTTCTTGCAGAGTCTGATCCAGAACTTGATGCATTCCCAGGTTCTCCTCTTTGGCACTGGACAGTTTTTCTGTTAGAAAAAAGGGAGTGTGGTCAAATTTCATTCATTAGCAGAACCATGTTGCTCCTAGTCTGGCGATACTGAAAATATTACAAATATTCTCAGGTAGGATGCAAATGTATTTGGAATCAGAGTAAAATGTATTGGTTAAAATGATTGCAAAGATAAAACATGTGCAGAAATGTATGGAATGAAATATGAAAAACAAATAACCACTTGAATGGAGAAACAGCTAAACGGCTGAATTCTACTGATAATTCGTATAACAGAAACAGACTGTGGTCTCGTCTGTCCCAAGCCCATGTGGAATATAAATAACAGGCATGGCGGTAACAGACAGAGAGCCCCGAATGCCTCCAGGATCATCGGTGAAGCAGTCAGAGGGCTCTCTCTGGGGATTCAGGTATTCTGATCAATTAATAATCTATTAATGCTAGAGGCACATAGTGGATCTAGACAATAACGTTCAATCCAGAATGCAATGTGGGTATTTGGAACTAATACATGGTAAACATTGTTCATTTGAAACATGGTCTGAATCTGTAATGGCAGTGTATCACACAACACTGCCCGTTACGCAGAGATATCTAGAAGAGCAGGAGTTCTGAAACTAGGGTTTGCCCGGGGGTCCTGCAATTAACTGGAAACTGTATACAAGTCATTAAGTGAAATGCATCACTAGATCATATACATTAATCATTTACTTGTACTGCAGTACTCTCTCTTTTTTGCTTGCGATCTGTCTTTCCCTCAGTTCTCTGCAGGAAATCCCTATCTTAAAATACATTTTGTAAAGGGACCAGCCCCTCCAAACTTCAAAAGACTGAGAATCTCTGCAGTAGTGAATCAGAAGCTTAGTTCTCAAACTGGAATAATGCTTTGACAATAGTCACTGTCCGTGTCTTTTTGGTCACCACTGAACCACACACACGAAGCAAGAAGAAAGAGAAAGCATTTCTAGAACAGAAAGAACTTTATTAGACATTTACAGAGAGATCGAAGAGTGAACGTTTTAGACAAACGAGGGATTAGAAAGGCAGGAGCTGCCGCAGGGCCAAGGCTGAAAGGTCGTTTACAAGGAGGTCATGTCGTTGAGGGCGTGGTCCAGCTCCTCGCTGATCGCCTTGTATTTCAGTTTCTGAGTGTACAGTTCGTCTAGAGGTCAAAGTGCAGAGGGTAGAGGAAGGGCGGAGCAGATCCGTAGAACAAGGAATAGCACGGAAACAAAGGAGAAACACACGGAGCAGACAGGACAGCATATAAAAGAGAAAAGGAAAAACAGGTTAGAAACACCAAAGAACTGAACACCACCAAAAATATATCTGAATAAGATTCTCTTCAATCTCTAGTAGGGATGTAACCCTTTAAAAGGTACAAGGAACATGGGGGTCCCACAAAATAAAAATGATGCTAACGTTTCTGCAATGAGGTGCACAAAACACGTTTAAAATTGTTTTGCATCCAGTCATCCAAATTGTCAGTTTCCTCCTCGTGACGCTTGAGTCGCTCTCAAATGTATTGTAAGAAGAAGCTGTTTGAGTCACCGCTCATTTCCTTGTGTCCCTGAAGGGGTTAACCCTCTTTGCTGCATTTAAAGCGTGATGCCACTTCGCCGAGTCACAGAGATTGCATTTATTACATTTGACCAGTGGTGGCAGCTCCTGCTATATAAATAAGTTCAAATGGGCGATTTAGATTTCTATTCAATCCTTGGACAAAACAAGAGCAGATTCTCCTGGGCTTTGCAGCTTGAGCCAATCAAAAGCATTTGGGCTTGCAGCCAATAGCAAGCATGCATTATATCTACTCGTTAGGTAATCGTTCACCAGCCACCATCTGTAATGCACTCTCAAAGTATGCGGTCTATTAATTAATATAGAATGTTTAACAAATGTTTAATAAATCCTCCAGCTGCCTGGAGGCAAAGACCACATTCTGCTCCCCGGACCTCCAGGAGTAAAAGCCCCAGAGATCCAATCCTTTCCAGCCAGAGGTGGAGCTTAATTCTACCTGCTGTAACAATAAAGCTACAAGCTTGCCTTATTATTAAGTGGCGAATGGGGGGATACCATTTAAAATGAACTGGTCGTTTTCTACTACATCTTGGGAATGAGTTAGTTTTACTATAGAGATCAGTAGATCCAATTAGTTTTATCTGCCATGCCAGTAGGGGGCGATAGGGCAGTGCAGTGTATTTTTCATGATGTGCCAACAAACAATTTGATCATTTCTAATGATTTGTGTGTGTGTGTGTGTGTGTGTGATCCCCCCCCCCCCCCTTACCCACCCACCTTACATAAAGTTTTTCAATCACAACATGTACATGGATTTAACGATTAAAAAGTAGCTAGCGTGACAAGCTACCTTTTTTTTTGGCCTTGATACTCCGTTAACATTTTTTCTCTCCAGTTCAGCACCAGGTCATTTTCACTGATTTCATTTCAATTTTCCATGTCAACAGTAACTTTAAACCCCGGCTGGGACTGGACTTGTTTGTGTTCCACTTTGAATTCCAGAACTTCTATATATTCAGGAACGGATGCCAGATGCTAGAGAGCAGGATAAGGCCTGCTTGCTTGCTTGCTTGCTTACTGCCCGGCATATCTCTTAAGAAGCTGCTTCTTGGAACAAACAAGCTGCAGTATGCCACTTACTAAAGCAATCTGCCTCTCAAAAACACTGGCAGTGCTAGGTGTTGATCAGAATCACCACAGCAGAGAACAGCCAACACAGCGCACCCAACAGCCAAACTCAGAGACCGCGCAATAGAGAATTATGGGTTTCCTACCTTCCAGATCATCGATGCTCTTTTCCAGTTTGGCGACGGTCCTTTCAGCAAACTCAGCCCGGGTTTCGGCCTGTAGGGAGAGCAGGAGTTAGTGCGGCACAGCATGTGTAGAGCCACTTTACAGAGAAGCCTTACAGAACGCGCCACAGCGTCGCTTGAAGGGTGACCTCACCTCTTTCAGCTTGTCGCCGAGAACCTTCATTTCCTCTTCATATTTGTCCTCCTTTTCAGAGTACTGCAAAGAGGTAAAAAAAAGTATGTATAAAGATATCAAATTGGAATCTTAAACAGAAAGAGCATACGAACAGCGCATGATTCTAACAGCATTTCAAGTTTATATTGCATCAAGCTTGTAGACCATTGCAATGCTCAGAACTGGAAAAGAGAAATACGAGTTTGCTTCTCTATGTGAAGTGCAACTACTGCTAATAACAGTGATTGAAAATGGACTGATTGTCCCACATTACTGCAGCAGTTCCCATTCCACACAGAATGACTGCTGCTGGACTGAAGCACTGCCCTCCATTGTTAGGAGTGAGAATATTCTCCTTCGTGCTGCTTGTAAGCGATTCTTACCTTCTCAGACTGGGCTTCCAGAGACTTCAGGTTGTTGGTGACATTTTTCAATTCTTCTTCCAATTCACTGCACTTCCTGCCACAAACAGGAAACAGGAAGAGTTACAAAGTCTCATACGGAATCCTGGGAAAGGCTGTATGCTGTCCCTGAAATGTCAGCTTTGGAAAATCTAAATCGAGACTGCACGTGCGTCCACAGGCTTGTTTCACAACCTGTCCAGGATGGGAACTATCATGGAAAAAGAATCAAGGTTTGCAGTCTAAATCTGAAACAATAGCACTGAACTACTTCAATAGAGAAGCTGATCTCTGCACAGTGAGCCGTAGACACTTACAGTGCCAATAACAAACCAAATAAAACTAAAGTGATCTTATTTTACTTGCAGAAGTGAGCTGGGAGGGAGCTGTGCATTTCTCTTGCCTCTCATGAGGAGCTTCATGCAGCCATTAGACATTCACAATCTGCACCTAATCAGCACGCTTGGCAGAGACTCAAAGTGTTAAGCTGTGAAGTGGAGAGCCCCATGCTGTGCTGAGACATGCAGGTATGCTCTACTGTTCCAATTCAAAATGTGTGTCTAGACCTGCCGGGTAATTCATGTTGAGCACGAGAGGTTACAACTGAGAAGGTGGGACAACTTCAGTGTGGGGTTGCGGTGTCCCAAGAGCCCACAGTGAGCCACACTGTGAATGTGATCAAACAAAAATCAGGAACGGGAAAGCCAGGTGTACAGCTATGGCTAAAAGCATTGCATCACCCTACAGAATCAACACATTTTGCTTCATAAAGTCGAATGAAAGCTGCTGCATAACGTTACGTTAACATGCCGTGTCTGTCAGAGAACTCTGGGCTCCAAGTCCATCAAGCCCTGAATCCATGCCCCCCCATTAATGAAGATTCAAAGGAATGAAATGAGCTTACAGTTCGGAGATCTCTGCTCTCTCCTCGGTTCGCTCCAGCTCACCCTCCAGAATAACCAGTTTACGTGCAACCTGGAAAAGTTACAGAACACACAGGGGGTTTAGTAAAGACTTAAGACATTATGCATGAATCTCTGCAACAGCATGCGGGATTAACCTATGGACTTGAGAAGAGGGTTCCAGAACACTATTTAAATGCCAGTTTAAATGTTTTTTTTTTTCCTGGTTTCTACAGAATCCATACATTAGGTAGATGATAGCATAAAAAAAAATTTGCTGGAAGGGCTCAGCTGACCTCCTCGTATTTGCGGTCAGCCTCCTCAGCGATGTGCTTGGCTTCCTTCAGCTGCATCTCCTGCATCTCCATCTTCTCCTCGTCCTTCATCGCTCGGTTCTCAATCACCTTCATCCCTCTGGCGGTGGGGAGAAAGAAGACGATGCTGGGTGTCAGAGCCGTGTGTTTTCACTATCCTTGCACTACTTTGTCATTGCAGACAGAACTTGCTGAATCCTAGTTCCTGTTGTATTTTAGTAGTATTATTTGCACTTGCTGTATTTAAATATTGAGCTTGCACTGTAACCCTGTACTGCCCTGCAACACCTGTAAGTCTTCTTGGATAAAGGCCAAAGAAACAAGGTAAGACTAACAGACCACAATGTCTGAGTTTCATGTAACTTTACTGGATGCAATTATCCTTTTGTTTCAGCTTTGAGACTCTAACTCAGAGGGTGGCTAACCCTGGTCCTGGAGAGCCGCAGGGTCTTCTGGTTTTCATTCCACCCGAGTTCTCATTTTACCGAACTGAACCAACAACATATTTCCCAGGTCTTTAGCCATTGATGATTTACAGATAACCAGAAAAACCTGCAGGATTGTGGCTCTCCAGGATCACGGTTGGCCTCCCCGGTTCTAGCTCCTAATGTTTTGAGGTCACCGTGGACCCCGGTACTGACCGCTCGCTCTCGTCCGCTGACTTCTCCGCCTCCTCCAGTTTCTGCAGGGCAGTGGCCAGGCGCTCTTGGGCTCGGTCCAGCTCCTCCTCCACCAGCTGGATACGACGGTTCAGCCCGGCTACATCTCCCTCAGCCTGCACAGACACGGGAGATCAGGGGTCAGAACAAAGCCAGAGCACGCACACACAAACACACCGTCACAATCACACACGGGTCAGCTTAGAAGAAAGGTTTCGTTCGATCAGCCTATACCCTGCCCGGATAAGCCGCAGACTTTTACTGGAGCATTTTACAGCACTTGTGTAATCAAACTGGATTGCATCAACTGCCTATGGAAATAAGACTCCCATTGCATAGCGGTTTGATCCCTTCCTGGTTTTACTAGGAGTTTAATAAGACAAAGGTGAGCTTGTTAGATACACTCTAATCAAGTATTATAACCTGGAATGGGTGAAACAGCTATGCAATAGGAGTCTTATTTCTATCCCTGTATGACACAGAAATCATAAAGATATCTGGGAGGACATGTGATAGAAACTGGTATTCTACTAAAAGCAGATTATGGGTTGCAAGTCATCCAAAGGAAATCACAGTAACCAACAGAACAATGCTGTGCTTGTTTTGTGGCTAGTTCAAAACATGTATACTGGCGGTGTAGATTAGGGAACATGGATCAAGCAAGGTCTTTATCAGGACACAGGATAGTAAAAGGGATTTTTAATCGCCTGTGTATCAAAACTGCTTAAGCAGGAAGAGCTGCATTTTAGGCACATCTGTCAATCTGGTCTTAAATTCCAACATGGAACGTGGAGAGAGGAAGCGGCGCTCTGGAAATTCAACACGAATACGCGAGGATCTGGCACACAAGCTCCACTGAGCAGAGCACAGGGAACCTGCAATTAGTAGATTTGTACAGCATGCTTTATCCATTCTCTCATGCACTATAACATGTCATTAGGACCTGGCTCATTCCGTGCCTGCTTTCATTTTCTGTTCCCGTCTGAAAATGCACAGCATTGCATTTTTTTTCTTAGCCTCAAATATATATAAAAGGAAGGCGGGCATCAACCAACGACCACACCCAAGGCAGCATCTCAACCGCTGTGCAAAAAAAGTGCACAAGCCAATCTAGAGACTGCATGCATGGGCCAGGATTCCTAAGAGCAGGGCATCACACACTGCACACTACTGCCTAGAGCTGGGCTAGAGGAGAGTGTAATGGGACACCTTGGTTAAGGGGGTGTGTGTGTTTACACTGCCCTACACATATTTAAAAGCACAATGTTATACAATAACAGTTAGGCTTGGCTGTATTTCTATTTTTGATCGCTCCAGCCAGGCATCATATCTATACAGTTGCAGGAATGACTGCAGGGAAAGCCTTTGAAGTATTTCATCTGTGATTATGAACCGATTTAGAACAACCACCTTATGGGAACACTGGTTTAAAATTCCCAGTTTCCGGTTGAGGATAGGGGTGGAAATCAAAAGGGACAGAGTTGCTGCGAGAGTCACCATACTGACTTCATCCTACACAGTGATGACAGCTGCAACATCGGTGCAAATCACTCTCATCAGTGCATCTAAATGAACCCTCTGAAGCCAACTGCACTCCTATTGCACAGCAGCCAGAACCACTCCAGGTTTTACTGTGAGTTTGACTCGAGATTACAAGAGCAGGTATATTATCGTGCTCACAGTAAAACCCTGAGCAGCACACACAGCTATACAAAAGGGAGTCCTACATCTCACCAGGAAACTGTAATAATGTAAATCAAAATGATGTTCCTTAACCCTGTAATATGCAACTCATTGCTCTAAATTACTCCACACGGTCACAATATTGATAGATTAAATGCTCTTATAGATCTGGTTTAGGTCCTGCAATTGCAATGGGGGAAGGGGCAGTTGTACAAAGCAACACCCAGTTAAAACAGTTTGCTCAGTTCAGTTCTTGATAGATCTGGAAGTTTCCTACTTAACCCACATCACAGATATCAGCAGGGGAGCCTGATTGTATCTGCAGCCTTTGTTCCTGGACATTAGCAGAGGGATTAGAGAGAGACGGGTTATCTGCCCTGTCTGTACAGAGAGCAGGCTTGAGCCTGCAGTGCTGCGTCTGTCTGCGCCTTATCTATGCGGAGAGAATTGAAACCCGCCCCAAGCAAAAATAAACCAGCAAGGTCGTTAAAACACTGCGGGGAAGTTGAGAAGAAGTCTTAGGGTATTAGCAAGTCTCTTTAGAAAAAATGACCAGGCTTGAAAGGCTCCATATGTTGTTGTTTTTTTTTTTTTTTTTTTTTAAATGTTGACTCATATGGTTACCCTCCTTAAACCAAGCAAAAAGAACGTTAAAAAAAACAAAACAGCCCATGCTCAACCAACATCTTCCTTCCTGCCTCCCTCCCAGATAGGAGGCGTTCAGGATGAGCTCTCTCTCTCTCTCTCTCTCTCTCTCTCTCTCTCTCTGTCTTTCTCTCTCTCTCGCTCGCCCCACCTCTTCCACAAAGCATTCTCCAGCACACAAAGCCACACTCCTTATATGGTCAGAGAATGTTTGCTGTAAAAATCGCAGGAAGATGGAAGAGTAAATCGCACGAAAATCTAAATGGAACCATCTGTTTGACTTTGAACTGGGAACCTGTGGAGGAAAGGCAAGGCACACAAACCGGGCCTGTAGCATCAGCCGTGAAGGAATGGCGAGCCAATTAGCCACTTACTGCATTTTATTCCTGCTATCTCTGCATTTTGTTTCGGAAACAAAACCGTGCATGTCAAGGCAAGTTTTTCAGCCCTTTGAGGAAAATAAAGTGTTTAGTAAACCTGTCCCCTCGAAGTTCTCTTCAACTCATCCTGCTGGTCTAAGTAAAACCAAAACTACAAACCTCAAAACCTCAGCAAAACAAAAACAGGGTAGTACACTGTGAATGGTTATTTCCTTTAAAGAGACCGCAATGAAACCGAACCAGGATACACATTATTCAACCAAAAGCAACTGTCAACTTTCAGCGTTGGCAGGTAACCTCGTTTGTCCGAATCCAGAATTCTGATTACATTACTGAGAAATAATCTAAACGCATGTCAAGAGGGCTCTAAGGGAGGGTGGGGATAAGACTAAGAAAATATAATGACTTGATTTTTTAAAATCCTGTGGAGCCTTAGGTTTTTCTTGCAGGGAATTAAAGACAGAAAATGTTACAGTAAAGGCTTAGCAAAGGTTTTGATGTGTAATTTATAAAAGAGACTGTTCACTGATGGGATACAAGGCTCAGACTGAGCGGATGAATGGAGACGTGAATCTTATCAGCTTACTAGCTGTGCTTGCCCAGTTCTGTGTGCAGATTTCCCATGTTAAAATCGGCTGGGCATGAAGACCACCTAGATTTGTTTGGTCAGGGTTGATGAGATACAGCAGGATAGGGAGAGGCTGGACTGAACCTGGAAAGTGCCGAGTGGAGGAGGGAATGATGTTTGAAATAGTATTGGATGGCTTTGAGTTTCTTTTAAATATATTTACATAACTTTCTTTGCATTCCATAACAGGAAATCCTACCAGACTGACAAAGCTCCATTATAGAGAAGACAGGATGGGACTCCCAGGTCTGTACTGACTGGGCTGCACACATTCAAGGCTAAATGCAAAGCTGCAGAATTTTTAATTCACGAAGACAGTAAATTAGTTTGATGACTTTAAAACCACTTCCAAATCAGAAAAGGCGAGTGGGAGAGTACACCTGTGAGAATCACATTACAGCTGCCTAACTTGTATGAAGAGACCAGTAAGCTACTGGACTCCCACTTCATCACAGAAACTTTCTGAACTGCAATACATTAGTTTGCAGGGATGGAAATAAGACTCATTGCACAGCAGTTTGCTCCGTTCCTGGTTTTACGATCAGTTAAGAAGACACACCTGAGTGTGTTACCTATACACTGTGGCTCCTCAAGCGTGTGTTAAAACCTGGAATGGGTGAAACTATTATGCAATAGGAGTCTTATGTCCATCCCTGAGTTTGAAAATGTTGTGGCGTTATATTTTTTTGGACCCTCTAATCCAGTTTTCATTTTAATCTTGTGAATTGGACAGTGTTTCCTCATTTATATCTCTATCCCCACTTTGGGATTCCTCACACCCTTCTGACCAGCGACTAACCTCCTGGGGAAAAACTGGAAGCAGCTGCAGGATCCCCCAAACCCTGCCCCCTGGGTCAGCTCACAGGCAAGGATCTCTCTGCTCTGAAGCAGTCCCAACCAGCCACAACCCCCCCCCCGGTCACCCTACACCATTTCACAAGGGACGGTACCCAGTCATAAACCAACCCCCTCATCTTCCCACCCTCCCTCCCTCCCTCCCTCCCTCCATCCTCCATCCTCTGGAATCAAGACAGATTCCCATGGTGCATCACATAAAATGTTTGCGGCCGGCGTTTTAAAACCCCTTGGCTATTTTCAGTTTCCAAAATGGTTATTCCTATTTAAAAATAAACAGCGTGCTAAAAACTCAAGGGGTCTTGCAGTAGCGAGCTTCAGCCTGGTTTATGTTCCATGTCTGAGCTGTACACAGTTGCGCTCAGATGCAGCAGACTGATAAGAGAATGGAGAATGACTCAGGGCGGGTCTAGGGGTTCTGAAACCATGTGTTTTTACTCCCAAGTTGTCTTCTTTCCATCTGGTTTCAAATGCTCATCTCGGGGATTCTACTGAAACACTGAAGTCCAGTTCACAGAAGAAGTCTAATGTCAAATGGGCTTCACCTTCGAATTTTGATTGCGCATAAAAACACCACGTGCATGATTTCATGTGCCACTTCCTACCCATCCTAGTACCTCAAGGGAATGGGCAAAAAGAAAACATGATTATCCTCATTCTGCTAGGATAACTCTTACATGGCCGGTATTCTCCAGCATTGGCCTCTTCCCAGTTTAACTACATGAATGTCGAATGATGATTCTGCACGATGGGGCAGTCTAGGGAATGCTCTTAGAAGACAAACAGCCAGGATATTGCACAGGCTGGGTTGTGTACATTTGCCTCAGGGTTGTAATCTCTTCGTACTGTTAAGCTGTCTGTAGGTGCTTTTCTCACACAAGTGTCACCTGGCCTGAAGCAACACGAGAAACAAAACCGACATCCTGCTTTCGCTGTGACTCAGAAATAACGCGCAGCAGGACTGCATAACCCACTGGATTTGCACACGCACGCCTCTACGTTTAAAAAGGTGTTCTGTTAAAAGCAGCGTATACTCCACGTACAGATTTATGGGTTCCTACCACTCCCCAGACAACCTTCTGCACACAAATCTATTGTCTTACATACAGAGGCAGTGAAAGCAAGACAGGGCTGATTAAGGTCAAAGGTAACTTTCATTAAATAAACAAAAGGTATAGCTTTTAGAAAAGGGTACGAATGAGGAGGAAAGACCTCCAGTTTAGAAATTCAGTTTTGGCAACACTAAAACTGAATTAATAATAATAATAATAATAATAATAATAATAATAATAATAATAATAATAATAAATAATAATAAATAATACACATATTAATCTAACTACAGGAAGCTAGGTGCTATATAACGCGGAAATTATCCATTTCTTTTAAACTCAGTGCGGTGTTTCTAATGGACGAGGCGTATACACTGCTGGCGTTAGGACGCTTCGGAAATGACCGCAATTAAATTTGCCAATGTTGACTGCACAGCCAACGCCTTCTATTGTACCCTGATAGCGCAAGCTGAATCAATGAATTACGTGGCTTTTTTTTTTTTTTTTAAACAGACTCACTATTGGAAAAACTGAATGAGAAACCAAGACAGAAAAAAACACTTTTTTTTAAAGGAAGAGTTAAGGTAAAAAAAAAAAGTTAAGAAAAGTTTTAAGAAACAAAATAAAAGTAAATTTGTCCTCACTTTTTCCCGGAGTTCCCGTTCGCTGTCGACTTCTCTCTGGAGTCCCTGAGCTCTGTCTTCGGCATCGTCCGCTTGTTGTTGCAGACTCTGGATTTTTCTTTTTACAGCATCTAATGAGTTCAAACCTGCCATCGTTTTTCTGAGGTTTTGTTTTTTTTAAAAAACACTAACTTTTGACAAAATAAATCGAGTTTAAAAATAAGTACACTAAAATAAAATAAAAATATATAGATTTATAAAAAAAAAAACCGAACACAATACAACGTTTGACGATAAAAACGTTTAAATTTCCCGTCTAATTTGCTTTTTTTTCAAGTGTACTAAAACGTACAAAAATATATATTTTTCCCCCCCGATTGAAGAAGACAAAAAAAATGGTCCAGTTAAGACTGTTCACTTAATAAAGCGTACGGCTCAATACTTTCGCTATCTATATTAGTTGCTGGAATGTTGCGAAGTTCTCGGTGGAGAAATTTTCCTTGCACCGCACAAAAATGCACGACTGTGGAAGAAAAGTTAAGACGCGCTCCTCCAATCCTAGGGAGCAGTTTCCTTTTGATGAGGTCAGGGTTAAAGAATGGGCGGGGGCTGGAGAGGTGATGTCTTTCCTCAGGGTGTATGCAAATATCCAGCAGTTTAGACATATTTGGGGAAAAAACAGGAACCCGAACTAAAGTAGTTTGCCACAGTGTGTTACTACGTAACCGGGTGTGGGTAACGCGTTATATTACAGGCACGAATTTACCTTGTATGAATGGCGTGCTATAGGAAAAAGTATGCATTGTCTCCTTAAATATCAAAAGGTTTGTCAGTTATTAAACGATTTACCTAAACGAAATTGCTATTGTGTTATATACAACTATGTAACCCTTATTAAACCAACATCATTCATATAGTATGCACAATATGGTTATGGTGGTTATTTTGTAATTAGATTTATATAACGTAGGCCACATATTTCAGTACAGTGTGTGTACAAGTGTTGCATAAAGAGAATGTAGATACCGATTATTGAAAAAGCTACATTAGGGATTGTAAAACACAGTTGTTTAATCTTAAAGAGACCAGTAGTTATGGGGTTAAGTCGAATGCGCCGACTGTAGCCGGCTACGCAACACAGCACACCTCTAGTTTCTGAATTTGTATAGGAATGCGTTCCTTAGTTCCCTAGTCTTTTTTTTTTTTTCATGTTGTACTCAGACACATTTTTCATCGTCGACATGGAGGAGCGTCAAACCAGATATAATACGTTCCAGATCTGTACCGGTCGAGAATTATATAGTTTGTGCAGAACGAAAAATATACAGAACTCTAGTTACATAACATGCACAATAAAAAATAAAAATAAAAAAAACATATTTTTTTAAATTGTATTTATATTTTGTATTTAGTTGCTTGTTTACTAAAGCAGTTATGGCAACTAGTACTAAAATACAACTATTTCCTCAGGTGATTCACATTTAACCAGACACATGATGACACCGGTATTCTAACCCACATTATTGTATCCTGATACATATTGTAACAAACGAAGCGCTTACACTGCACATTAGAATCGTTTCAAGGACATGGTTTTATGCTCTCAACTGAAGGCAATTTAAATAAGATACCCATAAGAAACGTAACTGGTTTATTACAATTTTGTAAAAATAAAAAAAAAAAATGAAAAAAAAATGGAATAACTACGTTTTGGGCCCCACTCACAAAACTTTGTGGACTGTTTTAGGAACTGCTTTTTAAAGTGCATTTTGATACAATTAAAAGATATTTACACTGCATTTAGAAAATATAATAACGGAAGGATTGTGGGCAAAACAGTGTAGTGAATCTTCAGCTTAATTTAAAGGCAGTCTTTATAGTTTACACTGTGTTTTGATTTAAAACATTCTGACGGTTTTAAAGGCGTCACTGTGAATGGGGCTCCAATGATAAACTCTGATAGCTATCCTGAGTACAGCATATTATATATATAGCAGCGTCCTGCAGCAGGGAGACTAAGAAGGATCAAGAGACTTTCCAAACAAACACAACCAGTGAGGCCTAGGCTGCTGTGGACGTGTGGGAGATACTGGCAGTGGTCTTGTGACTCTACAAACAGCTGCCTTTTCATTAAAAGAGCTATATTTGTCACGTTTTAATGGTCAACATTTCAATTGTGTAGCTTTCCAGAGGCCGTTAAGAAAGAACCTGAGGTCTCCTCTAGATTGTGATATATTTTTCCCCTTGCAATGTCTCAGCTTACTGCAGACTGGCAACGGAGCAGCACATTCCTCAGTGCCCCCCCTCAGGAAGCAGCACATTCCTCAGTGCCCCCCCCCAGCAGCCAAGAGCTTGTGTGGTTTTGATAATGTGGGCAAGCTGAAAGGATAATGTGAGCAAATCCCTCAGATTTAAATATAGTACAGTAACTGCATATACAGCAACTGTGAACATGTCTCTTAATTGCAATTCGCTTAAGTGCATGTATATGTATTTTTATGTAGTTTTATCCTCTCTGGGCACCAACTAAGATTTCAAAGTTTGAATTCTGGGGGTTCTGCTTCAAGTTACTGAGAATTTTCCGATGGAAAAGTAGCCTATAGCTTGAAAAATGTGACACAGCGGAAAAGGCTGAATACTGATTGCATTAGGCACGGGAGAAGGGGGCTGGTTGTTTGCATAAGCCGCATAGCTGGAATGCCTGAGCTGCCGCGAACCCTCTCAAGCACTTCCTACATATACTCTGTAGCCTTATCAACACCCAGACCCGGGAACTGCCGGAGAAACGGGCAAAGTCTGTCCTGTAAGATGCAGGGAAGGGTCAATAAAGTTTTGAATCATAAATGCCATAAAGATGTGTGTGTGTGTAAGAGAGAGAGAGAGAGAGAGAGAGAGAGAGAGAGAGAGAGAGAGAGAGAGAGAGAGAGAGAGACTGACTCAGCCCGGCCACCTCTGGGCTTGACGCGGACCCTCTTCAGCTAGTTAAAAATGTCAAAACATGTTTTGCTGGCAAATGCGTTTTCTTAAACTTCTCAACACAGTCCGCCATGCCAGGGACATTTAATTACTTTACGACTTCAGCTACGTGCCATAAAGATGACACTGGCTGCGAAAGCAGGACTGCGACTCTATTGTCGTTTTTTTATAGCCTGCACCAATAAGCGTACTTGCTTTGAAAAACGTCTTGAACGATACAAGCAAATTCTTCACACTACTTGGCTTGATTGAATGAGTAGTATACAACACGCTTCAATATGAAAGCTGAACATTAATTTCAATAAACAGCAAGTTTTAATGGAAAAAAAGTAGCCTACGTCACTATAGTTATTTGCTATTTTTAAGTACCGCTGCTTCCGATTATAATTACTGCTTAGTAACAGGAACAACATGTTATTTAGGGTTGTTGTTGAAATTAAGCGCGATCATGCCTGCCTGTACCCCTACCCCCAAGCAGGAACTTTACCCTTAACTTCCCCTATTCAAAAAAATATAAACACAGTTACAACGGTCTTCTCTCTTGCCTTTTTTTCAATGAATAGAATTATATTTAATAGAGAACAAAAACAAACCAAGCTAAACAACTATCTAGCCTAAATTCAATTATTATTATTATTATTATTTTTGTTTTCAATCTCCACAAACTACGGGTTCTGTTGCATTCACAGCGTTGATAATGTTTGTGTAGGTCCGGTGTATGCTTTTTAATTTTTTTTTATCATCAATGTCGGCCTTCTATAGTCACCCCCCGTTAATTTATTTTTCTGCACATACTACTACTTTGTATATGACGTAGAATACGTGATTATAAAATCTAACACTAGCACATGCACTTTAATTACTTCCCTATGAATGGAAGTCGTAGGTATATAGCCTAGCTAGTTCTATTAACTACCCAGGTGATTAATATATGAATGCTTGCAGCCTGTATAAGTGTGGACATGTTTCTTTTTGATGAAAGGCTTGCAAGTCCTTGCTATTAAAATGTGTTAACCACAAATTGAATGAGGAAGTCTTGTACAGTATACTGTGAAAGTTTTCAGATCGAAGGTTTCCATGCCAGATCTAAAGCTGAGGGAACAGAAAGACTCTTTTTCAGGAACAGTGGCTTGAAACCTGATATCCAGGAGACAGAGAGATTTAGTTTGAGGCAACTTTGCTGGATCAAACCCCAAGTCTCCCCTGGTGTGCCATGCCATGGCCTGAAACCTAGTTTCCTGAAACCAAGTTCCAAGCCACACAGTGGCTCAGTGTTCCCTCAGTTTAAGGCAGTGGGCTGGTGTGTTGGCTACTTACATCTGCGGCTTTCTTCTCGGAGAGTTCCAGTTTCTCCTGAGCTTCCTTCAGCGCCTCCGAGTATTTGTCCAGCTCATCTTCTGCGCTTTTGAGTTTCTTCTGCAGGCTGACGAGCTCATCATCCAGCTGGGCAGACAGGGAGAGAGAAGGGGAAGGGGGGGGCGGGGGTGGTCAGTATTTGGACACAACAGACTCAGGCACTGACTGATCTTTCTTGTTGTCTTTGGTGTCATTTCCACTCCTTTCCATATCCTTGTGAAGTTAAGGTTATCATTCTGAATCAATATTTTCTCCCTGTCTACTTCTCTATCTGGTTTCTGGCAGTTTATCTATCTGGTTTATGGCAGGTTATCAGTGTAACAGCCTCCCTGTGAACAACCAGTACAAAGCAGGGAGAGGTCAATCTTTTGCACTCGTGGGCTGCAGCTGAGCATTTTTTACACCGTCAGAGAAAACAAGTTGCATGATTATTATAAAAGGAGTGGGAATGGTTTTAAAGGTAGGGTTAGCAGATACAGAACATGCCCAAAGCCCTTTTCAGTAACAGCGTGCAACAAGGGCCTCTTCATGACAGTGAAGAACCGTCCCAGGAAATATGAGAAAGGACCTGCTGTTTCCATGTCAACCTAATGAACTCCGTAAGCTATTGAGTTTCACTCTTATTCATTCTATGAAATCCAATCCCAAACCTAGTCCTAACCCTAACTCACATTAAGGGACATGTAAAGTGGCACACGCTGTTTGAAGATGTGTCTCTCCAGATGTAACTGACCGTCTCTCGTTTCCTCTATCTCCTGAGCCTGCAGTACCCCTGGAACAGCACTGCAGAGGACTAGGGGCATCGTGTGTGAACAGGGGCAGGTAGAGGCCTGCATGGCTCTCTTTCATAGTCAAACAACCTTTTAGTTATCTTTGCACCTCTTTGTTGTAATCTGTTAAGTCCCGTCGTCATTGAAAAACCTTGAAGTTTTTACTATCCTGGTAACTGCTATTTATTACTATTTATTCACTGGGTCTTTTATTTCAAACTCTGGATCCAAGCAGTGGTGTATTTGACCAGGAAGCTGATTGTAATCTGAACTATACAGCAACGCTAGATTGAGATACACAGTTTTGTCCTGACTTGCTGTTCTTTGACCTAGCTTGACCTAACCCCACAGTCACCCACATTGTCAGCCTGCCTCTTTAATGGCCTTGCACACAATAACTTATCACAAGCCATTGCACTGAATTACAGCAAAGATCGTGAGGCTTTTTATCAGCCGTCAAGGACCACAGCCACCAACATCTGGAGAGCCGGCCGTCCCAGCCAGCCTGGGGTAAAATACTGCAATACAGGCCCAGATTAGACATTTCCTGCATTACAGAGGGGCATGTTTAGCATAGCATTGCCATCCTTCTGCATGTGACATATTCTCAGAGAGCAAAAGGATGCTATAGATATAGGGTCATTGGGAAATTCTGGGAAGTTTTTGCATACAGCTATGAATTGAATTTGGCTATTTTTGGTTTCCTATTAGTTTGATGTTACAATTGCCTGTTTATGTAATAGAGGTGTAACACGGTGTGCAGTTGACAACGCAGTTGCCATGGTTACACTGTGCATTCCTGAGAGAGATTCCAGCATTGACCAGCACTGGTGCATGCTGGTCCGAGGTGGTGCTTGGCTGGTTTTCAGCAGGTCTTTCTAGTGCAGGAGACTAGGAGATGGCTGTGAGGCAGGTTAAACAGGTCCATTGAAATTCTCTTTACTGTGAAGTTCTAAAGTCTGCCTTGTGTTGTCTGTAGTCAGAATCGAATCTCTTGGCTGTAAACTGCCTCTAGGTTTGTATATAGTATACTGAAGAAGGCATTGGCCAGCAAGTCTACTTCAGTGCATTTTGTAGATTGTATATGCCTGCTGTCTTCAATTGCAGCTCTGCGTGCTTTACTACCCCTTTACTTTGCTTTTACCACAGGCATACCAAAAACATCGTTTAGGAGGGGCAACCCTGAATGATCAGTTGATTGCTAACCCCACCAATTAGCAGCAAATTCGAAACATTCATTTAGCATTCTGAGATAAAAGGTGTAAAGGTGACAGCTGCTCATTACAATGTATTTATAGAAAGCATTACCAAGGCAGCTAAACCCAAAGCCCTTGAGAACACTGTACGTTTAAGTATCCTTTATCACAGTCGCGTCCAGTAACATTGATTCTCTGAAGGGCCCCTGAATAATCCTCATGCATTTTCAGCTATCTCTCTGTCTCTATAATAAACATTGCTTTAGTCCCGGGTTGCTGGGCTGTTTTTATCTGTGATGGAAGTGTGAAGGAGTCGTCTGTCATCCGCTGGGACCCCAACTTTCTCGGGCTGCTCTCCCATCATCTTTTGACAGCTGACAGCTGGTGTCTTTATCTGCTTTGCTGCCTATCTACATTCTCCGTATATTTATCTTAATGAGGCAAACCAAGGCAACTGATATAAGTTATGAAAGTTTACGACTGTATATATCATGGTGACAGGTGTTTGATTACATAGGAATATTCTGTATATTCTTGAGTTAACCCTTTCTTGCAAAGTGTAATAAGGCATCGTGAAAGAATGGTAAAGCATGGATAAGCATGGTAAAGTCCAGAGAGGTGTGGTAATGCATATACAAAAAAAAAAGCATGGCAAACTATGGTAAACTATGGTAAAATGTATAGTATTGTAAACATTGGAAAACTGCAAAAATACAGTGCAAATTTAGCCTGGTAAATTTTTTTTAAAGGGGTAAATATTGCTTTTGGATTTGTATTGGAAAATGTAATTTATATAAAATAAAAATGTTCAATTGGCAAGGTTCCCCATCATAAAGCTAACTCACCTTGATCTCACTGCTGGCAGCTAAGGCTCTAATTATGTGCTACGTATGGCATGATTGCGTAACTGGTAATGTTATTAGTCTAACATTGCTGTGACTGTGCTGCATCTCCTTATATGGCTTTGATTTTTTCCCCCATATTATTACACATAAGCAAAGGACTATCGCAGCCCTATAACGCAACATCCTCTGCATCAGTCTTCTCGGAAAGGGAGTTTAATGCACCCTTTTCCATTGTATTTACAATCTGTATTTAGTGATGTTGATAAGGTGGTCAATGTGTCGCCTACAGCTATGGTCAAAAGTTTTGCATTAACCTCTAGAATTAACTAATTTTGCTTCATAAAGTCGAATTAAACCTGCTGAATAATGCTACGTTAACATATTGAATTACATTCTGCTTTGCAGTTTTTCACGCACTTAACGACAAAACTGACAACAATTTTAAAATGTGGCATTTCAAAATCTAACATGAAATGCTGTACTAGTACTATGGCTGCCATTAGACTTTTGCGATATCAATTTGTAGTTTATTTGATTACATGATGTTAAATAAAAGATCAAAATTATGTTCATATATTTAAAAAAAATAAAATTATGCCTCCATCCTAAAATTCTAGGTGATGCTAAACTTTTGGCTATAGCTATACATAAGCCAGCAATTCAGCATCTTACCTGTGCGCTACTTCATTTTCACTGTAATGCAGCAGTGCTAAAAATGACTATGCTATGGTTCTCCCATGAGATAGCGCAGGTTCAGGCCCTTGGTTCTTAGGTGTCCTCAGTTCGAGTATCGGAGTGCAGGGAGTGATGCTGGCTCCCCGCCTGTCCCTGGAGTCACACTCACCTGTTTGCTCTTTTCCTCCGCTGCTTGCTTATCAGACTCTGCCTGTTCTGCCCTGTCGATGGCATTCTCCTTGTCCAGCTTCAGCATCTGCATCTTCTTCTTGATGGCTTCCATGGCGGCTGGAGGTTAGACGTTTCCAAACAACAACAACAAAAAATACCTCTAGATGGGCTTCCAAGACGGAGAGAGAGGAGAGAGATGGAATCACCCAAGGAGAGACAGAGAGCACCACTCAGGAGGGAGAGGGGGGCACACACAGCCTACGAGAGAGTGAGCGTGGAGTCCGGGGGCTGCTTCAGATAGCTTTAAACTCCTACAAAACCTGCCTGGAGGTTTTGGAGACTGGTGCGCCCCCCTCTCCAGATCTCACTCAACGCCTTTCTAAGGAATGACTTGGACTGGATTCTCTGCAGCCCTCAGCCAATCTCCTTATTTGGATCTCTGTGTTTTCTTAAAGGAAAAATAAAAGGTCTTGTTTCCATTTATAACCCTCTGACAGAAGATGAAGTGTGGACATGCAAACACAAGTTCTGATACAGAGCACCGTAGGATTAAGATTAAGAAGCATGAACTGATACCCAATATGCTATTAGTACCTATGTAATAACCCCATTTCTGGCCATAGCCGTCAACATGCTGATAAAAGCCTAATACATCTTTAAAAGTTAGTGTTAGAAAACATATTGAAGCACTGACCACAATTGATTCTCAGAGATTATCAGAGTACATTTATAGGTATTATATTGGGTCTGATTTGGAAAACAATGTGGGGCAGGAGGGGGTGTATTTGCAATATAGAACAACGCTTGAGTAAAAATAGAATGCTATCTACTGTCTAGTAGCACAAGGCCGTTCTGAACTCAAAGATATTGTGTACTGCTGGGCTAAGGCTGGTTGAGAAGGACAGGGTCTTAATGTTACACTGGAGTGGAAAATACAAGCAGGTTATGAGTAAATAGTGTTACAACACACATGCACACACGCATGCACACACACACACACTCACTGCCTTCCACCGCCTCCTCAAGACCCCCCTGTTTAGACCGCGCTTGTAGATCTCTTTATCTGCCCCTCCTACTCTGCACTGGACTCGCCTGACCTCAGCACCATGTTACTGGATCCTCAGCTGATGCACTATCCTTGCACTATTGCACTGCTAATATGTCATTGTAGATATAATTTGTTGGGATCCTAACTTGTTTCATCCTATTTTTATATTGTATTTTAGTGTATTTTTGCACTTACAGTGCACTAGACATGTATTTAAATATTAAGCATTGTAACTCTGTACTGCCCTGAAACCCCTTCTAAGTCGCCTTAGTTAAAGGCATCTGCCAAATAAATAAATCATAATATACAGTAGCAGGGCCAAAAAAACTATATAATGGGTAATATATGGGTTAAAACAGAGCCTGCAGAAGTATTACTGACATCTGATTTTGATTCCCTGACTTTGAAACTCAAGCGCATGAAATCTACAAATGTTACATCGAATCTTTCGCTTGTAAAAGTTGCAACAAAAGGATTGGAAACATCTGCTGACTTGAGTGTCAGCTAATACTGTGTCCGCAGCGAGTTTCTCTCCAGAAAAGCAGAAAGGGACATCGAGCGAGTTTTCAGATTGCTCACACATTAGAATGAAAGCTGTGCTGTTGTAGGATCACTTTGTATTTCTTCTGTTCCCAAAGGCGAAGCACGAAAATCTTTTAAAACGGGTTCATCTTCTTCCATCAACAACAGCTTTTTGCATCTTTATAAACGACGGCCCCACAACCGTGTGAGAAATACGGACTGCAAAGCAGTGAACCCGCTTTGCGAATCCAATCGAAATCAAATATCTTACAAATTTTGCTGTGGTTCCGAGTTGCTGCAGTATGAAAGGTGAACTGCTTACTATAAAGTACTTTAAAGTATAGAATAAAGTATGTTCGGTTTCTTCTGGAGTTTTGTTTATATGTTGTGGGTGGCCATTTCCTGTTCAATGGGCTCTATATAAACAACGTTTTTTCTTTGTTTTTTCTGACAAAGAACTCGCCAATGTCCAGACTGACTCGTTGACTCACCCAGTCCTAGCCAGTGACTGACCCCCTCACCACAACACAGATACACCTTGCAAATGGCTGGACCCTGCAGGCCTCACATCTTTTGTATGTGCAAAAGATAACAGAGCAAGTCAAGGAAATGAACTGGTGGAGCAATGAGTGGTCCTGGCCTGGGGGACTGGGTGACCTGGATCTGAACCCCAAAGAACACTCTTTCTGGTTTATAAAGCAGCGTTCTGTCTGTGTTGTTAACTTAAAGCCAGTGAGTGATTATTACAGTGCTTGTACAGTATGGCCCCAGGGACTGCGATCACATGCAAACCCTGTTGCTTATTCTCTAGCAGTGGCACTGTACTTTTTCATCTGTCTTATCATTTCGCAGTTGTGAGGGGGAAGTGAAACTGGAACACAAGTGCAAGTTGGTCTCTGAGCCTGGTGTCATTCTGCACTGTAAGAGTCATTAAAGACAGTCGACGCAGAAGCTGAAGCAAAAGCAGCCAAGGGAGAAGGCAGGGAGGCAGGCAGGATGAGAGGGAGGGAGGCTGGCAGCCTGAGAGGGAGGGAGGCTGGGAAGGAGAGCAGGGAGGGTCCTGGCTCTCACAGGCTGGAACCGGGATCCCTCCCACAGGAAACGTCAGCTCAGCTCTGTAAGGCCTTGTATGGTAAAAACTCCCCAAAAGCGAGCTGTCGCTGGGGAATTCTGTGAGATAAAGCTGGATTTAAAGAAACAGAGACGTTTGGAATGCAAACTAGACTCTGAGGGCATAGCGGGTGTGGGAAGAGGGGTGGGGAGGTAGCAGGATATGAGCTACTGCACTGAGAAACACGATTACTCTCTACTGAACAGTGCTGGGAACAGGTCATACCATTTTATTAAACCCTTGCAATACATTTGCCTGTTCTGTCCACTGGTGTTTCTTTAAGAGGGTCTATCACTTGAGCCAATATAACAACACTGAAGGCTGTAGCTGAAATGTGTTTGCTACCTGGGTATCTTCAAGGGCGCTTTCTGGTTTATTAAATCTTATTAGCAATTGACTTGCAGACATATAGACACATGTTTAAATGGGCAATAATAATTATCAACCTGGTCGTTTTAGCAAAATTAAGCTAATTTAAAATGACTTGGAGCTGATCATTCTTGAAAACGTTGTATTATTGAATAGGTCACGGTATGCCATTAACTAAAAAGTACACACGTTTGTTAACATGTTAGAAAGCTAGTTGTTAATCGATAAAACACTGCCCATGATGTAAAACATGACTTACTATCTTTACCAAACCAAGTTATGTGACATAAAGCATTCTGAATCTGATCTGACAAAATCCTGATCGTATTAACGATCCAAGTTCGAAGATGGATGCACCGCTCGGGGTTTGTAGCTCACTGTAAACTCTAAGAAACTTAGACAAGCAGTTAAGGGTAACACCTCAGCAGAGCTGTCTGTCTGTTTAACTTCTTACACCTTACTGGATTTGTGGCAGTACTTCACTGAACTGCAGTGGTACTCAGTTCAAGATCCTGGTCTGTATTCCAAGCCCGATTAATGAACTAGTTTAGAACCTGCTTGGAGTGAAAACCAGGACTGGATCTTGCCGGCCAGGATTGAGTACCTCTGCTCTACAGCGTTGTGTTGTTTCTATGGGTTCTGAGGTTTGCCTTTAACTGTGTGACCCCTGAGCCAGGTTTTTGCCTCTACTTGTCTGGCTCCAGCTTGACTCTACAGTGAGTCACCCTGGAGGCTGGGCAGCAACACAGACAGACAGACAATCGCTATGCAAAGTGAAGAACAATCCCACGAGCTGGCTTCTTTCTTTTTCTTTATTCTCCTCTCTGTTCCTTTTTGTGTTATGCAGGCCTTTTGTTGTGCAAGTCCCGGATGATGCATCCTTCTCTCTTTATATGCAAAACAAAAGCAGGAGAACCGGGCGTGTTCCCGTAAGGGCCTCGTATTGGTTCTGCTTCATGCAGGAGTGGAATGTCTGTCAGCAAAGAGGAGCGAATTCAGATCATACTGATGTGTTGTGCAAAGGGGTGTGGCAGGCTGCTTTAACGAAGAACATTGTAAAATGCCTGGCGCTGCCTAGAGTGCCTGACTTACAGGGTGGATTATGTGAAATGCATCAATCCTGTGTCACACCAGCTAGAGAACTTGTGACCTCCAGGTGTGACTGCAGCATTAGCTCACTGCTCCACCTAGCTCTCTGGAAAGAGGTGTTTTCATGTGTATGCCAGCGGTGTTACCTCATCCTGTTTGCACTGTGTTAGGCTTGATTTATCCACACCTGTATAGGTGGGTGCCAGAAACACATTCTCCCACTGCACAAAAAAAAAACAGCACATTAACCCTACCTGAGTTCAGCGCAATATGTAAGCCAACACACACAAGAAAAAAATGAAGAATTAAACCCTTAAATGAAATCTAATACAAACCTGTATAATTATCGAAAAAGGCAGCCAATCTAGGATCCAGCACAAACAAACCCCTGAATTAATTAGAATACCAGCAATCTGCATTTCCTGATGCAAACCAGCTTGGCAGAAAGCTGAAGAGTAAACCAGGTTTGTGCACCAGGTTCCGGGGGAAGGTCTTGACAGCGATACTGCAGGGCTGCAAACAGGGCAGGATGTGTGGGGTCAACTGCAAAACAGCTGTGGTACTGTGCTGGAGAGAAATGAAGCATACTGGTGCCAGAAGGGAACAAACGCAAATTTCGATTTCCTCCTCAGAAAAGATGACATGCAAAAAACTAGCCTGCAAAATACAGTTCAACCTATTAACAGATGCTTTCATTTAGTGTTAATGGTAAGGTAATAGACTGTTAAGTATGTAAAAACCTAGAAGAATACAGAAGCTGATCTTATCAGCGAAACGTTACCATGGTAACGTTTGTTTAAAGGGCCTTCGGGCAATCCCTGTTTCCTTGATTCGGGGGTTGATAAAGCAGGATGGATCAGGGGCGAAGGGAGAAAAACAGGCAAATATCTTTTAACAAACCATAAATGCAAATGAGATCCAAGCACAGACACAGTTGATTTTACAAACACAGTTGGATTTTGCCTAGTCCAGTTAAAAGACTCACATTCAGAATAAAAGACATGTTATTCTGGTTTGATCCGCATGAAGAGCGTTGCCATTGCAGGTCTGGCCAGTTAGGATTAACGTTCTAGAATAAAGAAACGTTTGCACCTCAGCCTCCCATAGTAACGTCCCACGGTCCGGCTGGAGATGGAGGCGCCACCAGATTGATTAATTCCAAGTCTCGGCATTATCTCTTTAAATGACTCATTCCCCTCGGTGTTGCTATTATGCTTGCCTTCCAAAAACAGCTTAGCGTAGCCATGCTTTGTGTCTTTGTGCGCAGTAATCTAACAGTAAAAGTGATGGTCTTGTTACCAACTAAGGTAGCTGTAGCCTGAATCACAGAAGTGTGCTGGGGACTAATGGGAAGTTACTTCTAAAGAAAAGGAAGACTTTTTTTTTTTTTAGCCAGACCTGGAATTTTTGTTAAATAAAGAAACAAAGCCAGTACTTCTTGAAGATTGCTTCACTTTTGTACACATTCCAACCCAACAAGCGTCTGGCGGTACAAGTTAAGGTTCTCTTACACTTAACCCCTACCACCACAGAATCCAAAAATCGAGTTCTTCAGACCTGGAGAGTCTGGTTCTTTCTCTTGGCTCTGTCTCGCTTGTCTTTGCAGCCTCTGGAATGCGTGTGAAGTGTGCTACTGCCCAACCCAAACCAGCAAACCCTGTGCAGACCAGACAAGAAGCAGTACAGACAGGACTGGACAAATCCCAGTGACACCATTCCAATACCAGTGTGTCCCCCTGAATAAACCCTAGCACGGGGGGGGGGTCCAATCACGGACCTGGAGGGCCCTTCCACCCCAGGTTTACCAGGTCAAATGAGATCATGAACTACTTCAGGGTCTGGATTTTAACAATGTGGTAAGGCTGTGTTTTGATAAATACATGTTGGTGTTAGTTAAACATTTGCCAAATGACTAACTCAGCTCAATTCGTGAAATTAGAAATGACTCAGGAGTTCAGAACTTTGAGAAGTTCCCAACGGTTTATTTTATTGTAATCTTCGGCCAACTTTGTGACTGTCGCCCTCTAGTGGCGGGCTTCTTCGTTTTATTTTTTGTTTACCGGGGGCTAAAGCCAAAAGGTAGTTTCCAGATAGGATTAAACCACAAAGCCAGCTGCCAGCTTATCTGCCATGCAAATATCTGTGGGTAAGGGTCACTGTTCTTGAACTCTTTAAAGAAACGTGCATGCAGTTTAGCACTGTATACACAAACACCTCTGAGCTCCATTTGAGCTGAGAATGATAAAGCTGGACAATGAAGAGTCAGCGTGACTTGGAGACAGCCCAATAAAAACCCCTATACTGTAACCAGAATGAGAAAACAAACCAAACACACCAAGTACCCGAAAGCATGAATGAGAACAAAACGACGAGGCCAAAGCAATACAAACAAGACAAGCTTAGAAACAAGGCAGAGGGCAACTAGCCTTTGACCCCCACTGGACCATGGCAAACATTAAAGAAATACACCTGAGACCATCATGTGCATATTACAAAATGAAAACCAAAACACTTTCTGAGTCCTTAATATATATTTAAAAAGACCATTAATCATGCAGGGGATCAGCAGCCAGCTCTATAGGATAACGGATTTGTTTAGGTTTGGAGAAAACATTCCACTTTTACTTTGAAATATTTCAGATTTGAATGACAACTACAGAAAAGTGTCAACACATAAGGCTGGATTTTCAAAGCTAGTTACTCAAAATTGTTTAATAAAGCCGAACGGTATTTGCAAGCTTTGCAAGAGATTAATTAAGCAACAGTGCCACCTGGTGTTCTTATGAGTTATATAGAGTAGTGATGTATTGGAATTATTAGTACTACGCCCTCTAGTGGCTATCGAGAAATAGAACTAGATTTCATCGTTTTACTTGCCTCAGCAAATTTTCAGAAAGTATTTTCCCATTCCAAGGTTATCCAGCAAAATGGCATGCTTCTGAAATTGCATCCGGGCGTTTTTATTTTCCTTGGCCATGCTGGGATTTCTCAAGAGCTCAGGGATAAGCTTGCAGAGGTGTATTCTCGGTTCCTTTTGTGGTTTTGTTAGGGGAAAAGACATCCCAAAGATTTGCTTCTTAAAGCTTCTCCAAAGTCTGTAAAAAATATTTTAGTTTGCAAAAAAAAAAAAAAAAAAAAAAGTATCCTAGCTATAATACATTGATCCCAACAAAATACTTTATTTCGCTAAATCCACTTTCTTTTCATATTAGATGGTCAAATAATTGTCACCTATTACAACAGTATTGTATACAAATATAAAGTATTTGCAATCATGATTAACAAAAACATTTTGCATGAGAAATAAGAGATGACCTTATACCCGGGCTGGAAAAGTCTCAAAATTGCAAGCAGGGTTGCTGGGTTTAGGCTGCAAAAAAATCAAGATTGATATTAGATTGCTTAATGCTTGCATTGCCACATAAAATAAACCTCTCACTCACTTTATAGTACTGCCTGGACTGTACCTAAGACAAGCTATCTTATTAGGGACATAGACTGTACTACAGAAAACATAGCAAAGTACAACATGTTTGTGCTTGGTACTTTTTGCATTTTGTGATGCAGGACCGCAGGGAACATGATATCCTGTTTAGCAGAGGTCACAGCACAAATACTTTGTATTGTATTGTATTCCGCTACCACTGCCCTTAACACAGGGCTGCTGTGTTGCCACTGCAGTCCCACTACATTTGCGTTGAATTTGATTAGATAAGGCGTGACAAACAGCCACTTCTATTTTACAGTATAAGCCAGAGTCACAGCTGGTGCTGAAGGAGCCCTATAAACTCTGATTAAATGCACCCTGTAATTCGGAGACTTCAGAAGCCAGCTCTGTTGTCCAGCTGTCGGTTTGGGTTGGCGGTCGTGCTTGGAATGCATGCTAGCGTGCGCGCTGGATGGGAACTGAAGTCTATTGTGTTTAGACGGAGTCTGGACATTTATTGAACAACAGCTGGTGACAAAACCGTAAGAAAGTGACGGAATGGGAGCCCGTCGTTGTTTACAAACAGAAAATGACGTCACCTTAAAAAAAAATAGCTCGAATCCTTTTTAAAAATCCTTTAAGATGCGCTTATTGAACAGTGGAGTTTTATACTGAAAGATGAATCCTACAGTAATCTAGTCTCTGTTATTCTCAATAGGAATCATATTGTTGAAAAAGAGCTATTCAAGGTAATAGTGATAATGTATTTGAAAAGTCCGATTTATTTATGAGATTTATTTACAGTGGATGCATAGCATAGTCTAATAAACAACATGACCTCTTCAGATCCATTAGGAATCCTATTGAAATGCTTCTGTACTGGTTATACACCAAAATACAAAGCAATCCTGTATACTGTACACTAAACAATCTCGGAAGATATAATTTGCTTGTAAGGCTAACTCCACTGTCTGAGCCACAAAAGCAACACTGCACTGTAAATTAACCCCCATTCACCAGCATGCAAAGCTGAGAGGTTGCAAACAGTGGCATAGAATTCTGGTTTCTATGGGGTGGGGGGAGGGTCACTCGATGATCACTTGTCAGCCCCCCTGCGTTAACAATGGTCTCTGCATACCCCCGAGTTAGTTAGTCCCCGAGACCCTGTGTGATAAAATTCAATTTTGGTATACAGTGGCCTATACAAGACGTGCTACAGTTTTCCCTATGGGATACAGATTCCAACCACCATGTAATTCAAGCTGGCAAGAATCAGTGGAATGATTGGGCTGAAATTCCACTCTCTGTCTGGGGGAGAAAGGACCTTTTTTCTAGCAGGGCTTAATAAAACACAAGCAGCCTGCCTTTAATTTGACAAGCTATAGGAGACAAATCCCATACCTGCACAAAGAAGGGTCCCATTGAACACGGGCTCGCAGCTTCCTGTTTCCAGGGGCAGAAGCACTGGCAATGCTCAAGAGGTTAGTGTTAGCGCAGGCTCTCCAAAAGACTTAGAATTAGCTGCCAGGGCCTTGTTTCTTTAAGCGCTTGAAAAAAAAAATGTCAACGAAGTGAAAAGTAATAGGAGGTTACCTCCCAACCTTATGGTTGCACATATCCACAGGAAGCTTTGTCAGTAAATTCTGTGTGCCAGGGTGTACACGAGGTCTGTATGTTGTTGGATGTCAAGGGGCCTCACGTTATCTTTTCAATATTCTTCACTGCAGTTTAGCTCATGAAGGACTTCTGTGTCTGAAACAGTGTATATCCTAACATTGTAGGCACTGGTCATGTTATATACCTGATATATCGTGAGCAGCCACTTGAATATATAGAGGACCATGCATGTAGTTAATACAGAGACAGACGGGTCGCATAACCCACAAACTAAATGAGAGCCGATATCAATCCAATCACTCAGCAGCATCGAATATGAGCAGGTTATCTGATGCTAGATTCCTCCACACTTGTTGTGTAACATGATCTTATTTCTATATTAAATTAACATCTTGTCCATAGGCGGAGTGCAGCAGCAGTTTTGAAATCATCATGCATCAGCAGAATTATATCAGCTGGACTCTGTGTGCTACAGTTAGGGTTGAAGACTTGCACAAATCTGTCTCCCTAAATAGCTTGGAGGAAGTGGTTTAATGTATATAATGCACAAAGGTCAAACCTTGGACAGGACAAGTGCTATTACAGATTTAAACGTGATCACAGTATCACAGTGACGATGTAAACATGGTGCAGGTCCTGAGGTCAGATTCAAGCCAATCCTTGGAGGTGTGTGTCCATTGTGCCACTAAGGCTTTGGACACTTGCCAAGCAGACAAACGTTTTGACGAGACCCTTTAGTGTTTTGTGGTTGACGTACAGAATCAAACATGTTTATAATAATACCTGCAAGCCCAGATCAATTCACTGAACCGTATGAGAAGGAACTTTTGGAAACTGCAGTTGTCAGCAGGTTTATCTTAATCGACTTTTTATCTGGTAGTCTTTTTTTGCAATGAGATGTTTAGTTTGAAATGACAAAAAAGGCTTTGTAATAAGTAGGTAAATGCCACGGCCAGCTGTTGCAGCTTGTCTTCTTAAAATAAGGGAAGAAAAAAAATGACGGGATTGTTTTAAAACAAAGACAGGTGATTTGTGATCAAAGGTTGACAGGAAACCCCTAAACCACTGGTTCATACTGTGTGGATTGTGGGAAATGCTAGTGTACGTGGTGCTTAAATCTGAATTCAAATTTCATGAGGAATTGCTGGGGCATATGTGGGTATATTATCTATAAGTGTACCATCCAAGCATCAATGACATCATCTTAATGAATCATCATGTGGTGTCACAACATTCCTGCTTCACAACTCACTTTGAACATGTGGGGCGGATGTACCAATCTTCAAAGACATCAGAGACGGAACATGTGTGTTTGATCACAAGTGGAATAAATCTGCTAGTCTCAATGGACACATGCCAAAAAACACACATGTTAATACCAAGCATCGACTCGATTTAATAAGAGGCTTTCTGTATGCAAAAATGACGGATGCATAGAATCTAATGCTCTCAATAATGTCTGCTAAAAAATGTTAACAGAAAGTTTAATCACAATCGGATAAGCTGGACTTCCAGATATACAGAAAAATCTTCTCCAACCCTCCTGACCAACAGTACCCTCCAGAGCCACAAACAACTCCATATGTGAGCAGGATTGTTACTGGAAGTGGTGATTCAATTATTGTGTCTGGCTTTAATAAAGAGATACATAAAACCTTCATCAAGGATGCAAAATGGGAGGGGAAGGGGCGTCATCTCTGTTCCTAGTTATGATTGGTCAGTTTTGGTGGTTTAGAATGCGAGGAAGCCATCTGAGTGGCTGTAATGTTGCTGTGTTTTTTTTTAATTATTATTTTTAAAAGTTTAGACAAAATATACAGGATAACATGAATCCTTGTTATATTTCAGCATATTAATCCAATCTCCCCCAAGGGTAATGTTCTGCTAATCTGTCCTCTCTGTCTCTGTTGTGACCGCAGAGCACTAAGATGATTAATGAGCAGCTACACAACTGTCTGTCTGTTTCCTGAGGGTGTAACATTATGCATTTCACACTGACAGCACTGTCATCATTTCTATAGACACATGCACCCATAATCGGCAGCTAATTGATGTAAATTAGTACAACTGACGTGGAAATAAACTGTGACGTGTTTTATATATTGATATTAGTGTGAGACTCGTGCATGCACTGCAGCTGCAGCTGCTACCAACAGGGGGCGTGACCTGAACACAGACCAGGACCAACACAGGCCACTGTGGGGTGAGCGTGCTCACTCTGCCCCACCAGCACGGCTCCTATTGGGATCGCTGCAATGGTTATAGTATGTATTCACCATGGTTTAACATTGTCTACCACAATGTTTTGCCATGCTTTCGCTATGCTATTTTTACGCTTTGCTATGAGAAACTTTTATAAGGGGGTCATTGGAGACCAATGCTTCCTTATAGGTAGACAGCCCGAGAGGTAGCGAGAGCAAATGAATACGGATGCAATGACACAGGCAGCCAGGTTTCTTGCCTCTTCTCTCATACCAGACTCTCAGAACCCCATGCAGCTCAGTCCGCCGTCACACTGCTCAATGTGCTTCTCTGCTCGTTCGTGTCTGATATGGGATTGTAGACCTCTGCGCGTCGCAGCTGGACTCCAGCAATAGAACACGTGCCAGTCAGCCCCCAGACAGCCCCAGGAGAGAAATGGCTTTTTATATCGCAATCGCCTGGCAGTGTTGACTTGACAGGCTTCACAAGCCAGTGCCAACGTCTCGGACACTCAGTGTCTCTCCAACAAAATCCTGCCGAGGGAATTAATGCCAGGGTGGAGCCCTGGGGTCCAATAGATATGAAGAGTTTCCAGACTAACTCAGTGCCTTTCTGTTCTTGAGAAATCATCAGTTTAAGCCCCCCCCCCATCACACATTTTTCTGTTTGCATTAACATGCACTCCCATATTCAAGATCCAGAGTTGTGTCATTATGATTTCCGCATCCAATTAAAAAGTGTGAAAGGTTTCTAGTGCGCCTCAGCGGGGCAGGTTTTGGATAAAGCCCCCTATTCTAATTCAATTGAATTGGCAGGAGATGGTGGAACCCTTACCACTCTGTTTAAATCATAGGAAGAACCCAGGCAGCTGGTAAAGGCTTCAAGTCAGGCTGTTATCTTATAAAATTCTCTTAAAGACTCTCTAAGACTCTTAAAGACAACAGATCATTTTCACAATACCTTATTTATCTGGCAATACTGATGTTGAATGCATGGCAAAGCATAGACAAGCATTGCAAATTATAACGAGGTATGGTAAAGCACATTAAAAAAACAAACCATGGCAAACTATAGTTAATGCATGGTATAACCCTGGGAAAAGCATGGGGGGAAAACTCCACAAATACTGTACAGAAAGACTGTGGTAAACTTTAATAAGGGCTAACACATGATATGTGGTTATTCCTCACCTCGCAAATTGCACAGCCTATTCTTAAAAGTAACTGAACATAGGTGATGTAGTTTTTACATATTGCAGAATACATAGCACAAAAAAGGCACGCTGCATATTACAGATTTATTTGTCAAAACACTAGCCTTTTATTAATAAAAATGAAAAAGGCCATATAATTACACGTTTATTGCAGCATCCCAACCAAAACCGGTACACCTGCAAAATCGGCTGAGATATTTACTAATTCAACAATGCACTGGCAGGTTGTTTCTCAATCAAATTGAACGGATAACCTCTGTGTCCCAGCTGGCTAGTGGCCGTTAACATTCAGTACCGCCCAGCCAATGAGAAAGTGTGGTTTCCTTCCACACCCACCGCCCACCTTCTGAGGGGCGGGAGAATGCCAGAAATGAACCGCTTTTTGCTTTAGGAGGCAGAATAGTGTAGAAACAGGAAAAGTCCGGACTGGTGTGTGTTGTAGGTGGAGATTTTCTTTCCCATAAATAATACAATGAAACCATTTGTTTTCACAATGAGCTGCAATGCAGCCAGACGTGCGATTTTCTTATGCCAACTATTATAAGACTACATAAAAGTTTTAATTACCTTTTTAAAATGATCTACTGCGAAAATGTTTTCCATCTAAAATCCAGTTCATATACTCAAAATGTAAAACGTGTAGGTTACAGAACGAGTCGGTCTAGGTGTAAAATCGCCTGTGGTTGTGGGATAGCATGGCTTTATTATGTGGATAATAACTAGCTTAATTTAATCTCATATTTGATTAAACACACACACACACGCAAACCTAATACAGGATTGTCTGTCCATAACTGGTGCGTAAATGAAAGAATTCGATTTCAGTTGGCAGCCTACTTAAAAGCAATACCAGCCCACACGTCATTTACTAGACTACAGAAATACATACAAATTAAAAACACGTGGACTGGGTGAACAAGTTTAAGTTTATAAATAGTGTTTTGCAATGGGGCCAAGAACAGGCTTGAGAACATAGCACTTACAGCATCTGCAGAGTGTCAACTGCGCGGTAAACAGATCAAACAAAGCACTTCCTATTACAAGCACGATACTTAACGTTATAAAACATTGCCAAGTTTGTTGTGCATAGGCTAAACTTTTATTTTAATTTTTACCACCTACTTAATGCCGGGATCAGACAAATGAAATGTGGGTTAAACCATGGCGTTAACTCAATTTAACTAAACCAATTTAAAATCCACGTTAATGATGTCAGCGATGTCACTTAATCAAAGCACCAGGCTCCATTTTTGGTATGAATGAAATTAAAGTTGATTATAGCGAAGTTTTAAAAACAATGCTTATTAATGGAATTTGATTTTCCCGTGTATATACAGCTGTGGCTCTGGTGTCGGTTTCCAATGCTTTCAAATGCATCTTACCTTTAAAAAATAAAAATAAAAATTTTAGTTCTTCACGAACTTGGCGTTTAGTGCAGTTTGGACTAATAATGCACAGGTCTGTTTATAGATTTGTTTTGTGTACTATGCTATTTGCATTTATAAAGTCAATTAAAAACGTGCACCATTACAATATGATATCCGAATTTGCGCTAATGCATCACCTTTATCAAATTAAGCGGCCACGCCTCCGGGGGATTGCAACCAATGGCATTCGAGCAATTTGCATGTGGCTCAGCACAAACATAAAAGGTTTGGGACAGCCTGTGTGGGACTCAGAATATAGAAAGTGGAAAGGAGGGGCCCTGTGCTTAAAGGATACAACGCAGGTTCAGCAGCAGCATTACTGTAACAGTTAGGTTGGAATACTGCAAAACCAATAGTCTATTTTTCCTGGATTTTTCTAACGAATATGGGAAGAGGAAAAAATGCTTTATTGGCGATTGTATGGATATACTTGTTAAAAACGTGCGCAAGTCTTTCAAATACTACAACTGAAGCAACCTTTTTAAGTAAGTGCATTTGTGTAACAATTTTTCAAACTTTTTAATTTTTATTTTTATTTTGTAAAAACAAACCCAGAATTGCTTTTCTTTTTTTTTTTGATTGCTAAACTTTTTTTTTTTTCTTGGCCAAAAAGTAGCAAGTTAGTTTCATGGATTTGGTATGTTAAAATTATGACCGAGAGTAACCTCAAACGACTGGGTTACTGCACGAGTCAGGGTTGAAGGCTGGCGCTTCAAGACTGAAGTGTGTGTGTGTGTGTGTGTGGTTTGTCTGAGCATAGAAAAATGCCTAAGAAACTGAGTTTTTATTGAATAGCAATTAAGAGTAACATATATATATATATATATATATATATATATATATATATATATATATATATATATATATATATATATATATATATATATATATATATATATATATATATATATATATGTATGTAGAGTACAATTATAAGCATATATTGGAGAGTTTCAAATGAGCGGATCTCAAAGCGGCGTTTGTAAGGAACACGAAGCCTCTTTGTGGCTTGGACCTTGATTTCAGGAGACTGCATGGCATACCACGGGAAACTTGGGATTGGATACAGAAAAGCTGCCTCAAGCGATGTCTCCTACCTGGTTCCTAGTCGCTGAAAAGATGGCTTCGCGTTCTCTCTGTTTAAAGACCAGTGACTGCTGAACGGAGTATTTCATGTGGGAAATTCTAAAGGGCTACAGAAATAGTAACATGTTGCTCATGTTTCTGTGTTATAACTTGCATTACATACTGTTCAAGTACATAGCTCTGCTCTGTTACATTTTGTTGCAAAGCATTGGTTTAAATCGCCCCCGTGTATTAAATATTATACTTTTGTAGCATAAAGAAATAACATGATTCTTGATTGTTCACTATTCCAGCTCAAATGAACACCATTGCGTTCTAAGACTATTACTGATCTTAAGTTATTTTATTATAAAACTACAAGTATTGCATGTATTTTACAGGCAACCTTAATCGGCGACCGTTAGCGGCTAAGTTATTGTTGAAAATAGACTTTTTTTTTAGGTTTTAATTAAGAGCTCGTTTTTTTTTGTGACCATTTGAGGGCAGTGCTGTACCGTTTGAAGTTGCTGTTTTGAAATAATTGATTTTCATAAACCGACAGGTCTTACAGTAGTGGCTATGAGTATACAAGACACAGAGCTCAAATATAGAACTGTCACGAACACAGAAGAGAACGGGTATGCAGTTCTTCAACCACGTGCTCTATGTACAATAATTGCTGTTTGAGACGCAGATAGTACATTTGTAAAGCGGTTATTTTTATACCTACAAAGTTGCAGTGTATAAGCTACAGTCAGTAACGGCATTGTTCGTGCGTGCTGATATATAAAGAATGAGGTGGGGAGTGTTTTTTAGATGTATAGAAGCTGTCGTCCAGGGCCAGTTTAATGCAATTCAATATCAAGTCGTAGCCATACAAACCATACATTTAGTTAACTCCACATGAGTTCAAACCAGCATGCATGAAATCTTCTAATAATGCAGCAGCACAAAGCGCTGTGAAAGTTTGTAGAATTTACTTCCAGGTCTTGTCACTAAACACGAAGAAAAATTCCATTTATTTTTAAGCGTGGCAGGACAGTAGTGCTGGTTCCCGATTGCTTTTGAGAAACAAAATACAGATTCAGATAGACCTATTTCTGAAATGAAGGAGGTCAGAATTGACGCTAGTTGTGTAGTGCATTGCAATGAAGCTGTGAATTCCTTTACAGCAAACAGCACGGAGTGGGTTGTCGACTACAGCAGCATCGAATCCAAGTTCTCTCTGCGCACGCCTGAACTTCCTGACGATGACACCTGTTACCTGGTCCCGGGGCAACCTGAGACCATTGCGCAATGCAAATTCAACCAGACCATAAAGACCTTCGTGGTCATCCACGGGTGGACGGTAAGCGTACCGAAACGAAGGGATTCCCCCTTTTGTTTGTTTTATTTTTTGTTTGCTGTTGCGGCATATAGAACAGTAGCAATGATTCTAAAGGAGATTATTTAAAAATTAAAAAAAAAAAAACCCAAGTCACGACATCACATCAAAACCGGCTTACATACACAAGCCTGGATTCAATTACAATAAACTACAAAACAATGCAGCCTTGTCTAGAGTTGTATATATCGGGCGGAGTTGTCTAGAGTTGTATATATCGGGCGGAGTCTTTATAGGGATGATTTTATGACCCGCTCTGTTCAAACTTCAAAACGGGTAGAAGAGAGGTGTCCTGAACACCCCATTGCTTAAAAATAAAAAAAATCAAACTCCGACAAGCCCTTGATTGAAAACACATGCACACCGGGGGTATGTGAAATGACGCAAGTTATAATACAGTAGAACCAACCACACCAGTGCGCTAACACTGGGGCCATAATGTTTTACACGGGGGGGGCTAAAGCTTGCCACAGCTGTTCGACATTATAACTGTTGACATCTCATCCGTGTGCCAAATAAGAACGCTTCAAGTGGAGCTATTGTATGTAATATCAACAGCTCTGGTGCTGCTTTTTTCCAAGAACTGTTCACTGCACGCATTAACAGAACTGTACAGTGGTCCCAGCTTTCTTTAATGGCAGGAATTCCACTTGGCAGCTTGTATGCGAGTGTGGGCGGGGGCTATAACTAGCCTGCTCCCCTTAAATCGGTTTGATTTATTTTCATGTGGTTCTATGTTGCTAGCTCAACAAAAAAATGCAGCCTCAGCATAAATAGCAGGTTTAGAGTCTGCAATTACTCAAAAGCTGTAGTAAGGCTGGAATATGCAAACAGATGTTTAATTATCCAGCCAGTATCTCCTAATGTCTTGGCTGTGAATGAAAGTCTGGCAATAGCGTTGCCAGCCTTACGAAGAAAAGGAGCATTTACTTGGATTGGAAAATAAAAAGTGTTTCTTTCTTCATTACAATAGTAAGCAGAACCCCCCTCCCCCATTGTTACATTTTTAAATCTGGAACAGGAAGTTAGAGCCAGGTCCTCCTCCCCATAGCGGGCAGCGTGATCCTTGGCCCTCTCTGAGTGAGTGTGTTCCCTCCTCAGGTGACTGGGCTGTTTGAGAGTTGGATCCCCAAGCTGGTGGCAGCGCTGTACGAGAGAGAGCCCCACTCCAACGTGATCGTGGTGGACTGGCTGCACCGAGCGCAGCAGCACTACCCCACCTCTGCTGCGTACACCGAGCTAGTGGGGCAAGACGTGGCCAAGTTCGTGGACTGGATGGAGGTGAGTGGAAATCGTGGCTTTTAACCTCGCAGACCTTAATTGGGCAGTACAAGATTGTTGTTAACTGGGGTCTCTTGAAATTGTCTATATGTACTGGTTGAAAGAAAATTCTGAAGTTGGGCTACCTGTACAACTTTGTGAGGAGCAGCGATCTTGATCTGGGGTGGAGATGAATGGATTTCTGGGTTTTGGCTTGTTTATATTTATTAGCTTGACTCAGTAATGTACAATGATATTTTCAACAAATATTAAAGAAATGGGTTCCGAAGTTAGACTAGAGAGGGAACCTCAGACTAAATCTGGAAATTCCTACAGTGTAAGATCACTGAGGTTGAAAAATGTACACCCCCCCCACCTAATTGTTACTATAAAAAGTGTGTTTTCTAATTTTCAGAGTCAAATAAACTACCCTTTGGAGATGTTTCATCTGCTCGGGTATAGTCTCGGAGCTCACGTTGCTGGCATTGCTGGCAGTCTCACAAACAACAAGGTCAACCGAATCACAGGTGAGACGTCACAAGGTGTTGACAGTAAACCATTTGAAATCGCACCGTTGCTGGTCTCGGCAATGCAGATCGTTCCAGTTGGACACGGGAATCTAACTTGTTGCTTGTTTCAGGCCTCGATCCGGCCGGCCCCACGTTTGAGTACGCGGAGGAGCAGCGGCGGCTGTCCCCAGACGATGCTAACTTTGTGGATGTGCTGCACACCTACACCAGGGGCTCCCCCGACCGGAGCATTGGTATCCAGAAGCCAGTGGGCCACGTTGATATCTACCCCAATGGGGGGGTCTTCCAGCCAGGCTGTGATCTGCACAAAGCCATGCTCATGATTGCTGCCAATGGATTTGCAGGTATTTTTTTTAGGTGATTTGTAGCCAACGAAATAATGCGAGATAGTCCCGAGATTATTGGTCATTGGGGTCTGTAAAAGCGGTTAGTAATTAAATGTGGTGCTCATTTTGACCAATCACAGCCTATAATAATTGTATTTACATGGTTAGCCATTTTTAGCAGTGTAATATATTGATGGAATAGTTGCAATATACAGTACATCACCCTGATGCCATGCTTAGCTATTGACTAGTACCACATTTTCATTGCACTAATCATTGCCATTTCCTATTTTTTTATTATTATTATTATTATTATTATTATTATTATTATTATTTATTTTTTGCAGACACCCTTATCCAGGGCGACTTACAATTGTTACAAGATATCACATTATTTTTACATACAATTCCCCATTTATACAGTTGGGTTTTTACTGGAGCAATCTAGGTAAAGTACCTTGCTCAAGGGTACAGCAGCAGTGTCCCCCACCTGGGATTGAACCCACAACCCTCCGATCAAGAGTCAAGAGCCCTAACCACCAATCCACACTGCTGCCCTATACTGAATGGCGTGTTTTATACACCTTGTAGTTTTTTCGCGCTACGGGTGGCTGAAAAATATGGTCTGCAACGGAGCCCTTTTTCTAGTTTTGACAGTCTTTGACTGTTTACTAAATTCCACTTTGTGTTTTTTCCCTTTTTTATTTGTAGATATGGACCAGATAGTGAAATGCTCCCATGAACGCTCCATCCACCTGTTCATCGATTCGCTGTTGAACGAGGAGAAGCCGAGCATGGCATACCGCTGCAACACCAAGGAAGCCTTCGACAAGGGGCTCTGCCTGAGCTGCCGCAAGAACCGCTGCAACACCCTGGGCTACGACGTCAACAAAGTGAGAAACAAGAGGAACGCCAGGATGTATCTGAAGACCAGGGAGGTGATGCCTTACAAAGGTGAGCCAGGGAGAAGATCGCACCGCGATCCTGAGTCCAAGAGGCTTTCGGAGATGGACGTTTTGTCTGCAAACGTTTGTCGGATGGTGAACCAGGAGGCATGGGAAATCAAAACCCTCCCTTCACATTCCCAGTATTGCTTTGCCAGTGCAGCCCATAATGTGGAGGTATTGCCATTTGCAGTGGCAGTCTGGCATACTGATCCCAATACACCACTTTCATACTTCTGTGCTTCTATCCATTTTATTTCTGACTGCCAAAAGTCATCCAGTTAGACAGCTAACTGCTCTAGGCTTTATAAAGATGTAACTGTGTTGTGATCATGTGGTTTCCGGTATACCATTTCAGAAAATAGCAGTCTAAAATATATAGGGTTAAGGATGAGATACAGTTGTTGAAATGGGTTCTTACTTGGGTTCTTCCCCCTCGTCTCTCCATACAGTTTTCCACTTTCAGATCAAGGTGCATTTCTTCAACAGGATAAACATCTCCTTCACAGATCAGCCAATCCTGTTGTCTCTGTACGGGACTCAGAACGAAGTCCAGGATATTGCCCTTTCCCTGTAAGTAATTCAAACAAAAAAACCTGTCTTCCTATCTTGTTTCTGCTGACTACGTTAAGTTATTTTTCTCATAATTTTCAAGCTTAAGTGCAGGTATTTTGATTCTGTGATTGTAATAAGAGGGACTGAATTTGCAAGACTATAAACAATACTATCAGCCACTTTCTTATATAACAAGATCACCTGAGATCATAAACTTGCACTGCTGGCTTTAGAGGACATGAGAGCTTCTGAGCTTCATTGGAAACATTCTGTGAAACAGTTTCTCAATGGCTAGAACTCCCATTTAAATCTTCATATGAAAAAGGTGAACAAGAAGCTGTTTATATATTTTGATTTAATTTTTTTTTTTTTTTTTTTTCAGACCTGACATGTCAACCAACAAAACCATCTCGTTCCTGGTGACCACCGATGTGGACATTGGAGACCTTCTCATGGTGAAGATGAAATGGGAGAAGGATTCCTACTTCGGCTGGTCCGACTGGTGGGGAAGCAATGACTTCAAGATCCGCAAGCTCAGAGTGAAGGCTGGAGAAACGCAGGAAAAGTACGTACAGGGGCAGCCAATTTCCCCAGCTGAGAACTGATACGCTACCGAAAATACTTGGGACACTTTGTGTAAATTTAGTGGAGGATGTTCTATGTGTGTTGCATATGTGACAGTCTGGTTCTGTTTTTTTTTCATAAAGGGTGGTATTCAGTGCCAAAGATGGTGAGTTTGCAGATCTGAAGAGAGGAGGGGACGTTTCTATCTTTGTGAAATCTAAAGAAGACCAGGTTCGCAAGAGACATGCAAGGTAGGTCACTGGACAATATTCTACCTCGATGTCTCGGCCATTAAAGAAGTGAGAAGGGAGGGAGACATTGGTTCCCCAATGCAGTTTATTAAAATGTGTATTTCAAGACATTCAAATGTTCTTATTTTGTATATATATAATATCATTTTGTAATTTTTTTTTTTTCTAGGCATCACGAACGCAAAAGACTTGCTAAGCGCTGGATGAACTCCAATTGAATACGATGCAAAGAATGAAAAAGCAATATTGCCTTGATATGGATTATTAAATAAATAAATGGAAGTAAGAACTGGAAGCTATTTTTTGGACAATGTTGTCCTGGTTATTTGTAAGCTCAGTATAAAGCTGTTGAGCATTTCAATACAGGTGTTGAGCGTTATGACAATACTCATTTTTACTGGGATCGCTCCATTTTAGTTCCTACTATTTTAATTTGCTTTACTGTAAAATAATGAGGGGGACTGGGTCATATTTAGCATATATATATATATATATATATATATATATATATATATATAATATATATATATATATATATATATATATATATATATATCACAGGGCATGGAGTTAAGATTTGGTTTTTAACCAAATAATTTTAACTTTCACGAAAAACATTTATTAAATACTAAAAACACTTATTACTAACTGAAACATGCATGCACAAACTTTTTTTTTTTTTTAATATAAATGTACAGACAAAGTCCATAAATTAATCCACTGAAGTGTGTTTTTAGAAAATACTCTTTAACCACGAGACAAGTTTGTCCTGTGAGATCGGAGGGCCCAACATTTATAGCTTTAAAAAGCTCTCTGTAAATTGCGAGACTTCCTGTCTGGTGTGTATCTTTTACATGGGAGATCCATTTATTGAAAACAATCTCTCCAATCCAGTTTGATTAACTTGAAAATCCTCTTTCTTCAAAAGATGTTCAACATACAAGGCTTTACCAAGAGTCAAAGAATGTAAAAAAGGGAACTTGAAAGTGCGTAGGCTATCTCAAAGAGACTTTGAAATGAATTTATTTAATGTATATATTTGTGTAACAGGCTGTATATATTTGCTAGTTTTGCCAAGCCTACCTATATTTTCCAGAGCTATAATGCTTGGCTTTTTTTTTTAATTTTTGTATGCTTTTCCCCATGCCACTCATTAAGGCACAGAAAGAGTCAAAATAGTCTGAGCAATATAAAACCTGTGCTGACCAGAGCAAAAAGGGATATGCTGCACGCCTTGAGGGTTAGGCTGTTGCACAAAAAGCCGCAAAAAAAACTTGTTTGTAACAGTGTTGTTGTTTTAATAACTTGATACACATGGTACTGTATTAAAGCACTTGCAATAACGCACAGTAGAGTTGGATGTTGACAGAAGCACTTTGGCACAAATTGCACAATACAAACCTGATTTAGAACAAGTCGGGTTCACGAGATGAAATTGTATATGCCTGTGCTGAAGTTGAATAAGATGAGGGGTTGACAGTAGATCATGCTTCTGTATTTTGTGTTTGGATGCAGGGGCAGGGTGGCAGGTTCCTGAAACCAGATTACAGTAACTTCCATTATGTTAGCTAGGTTTGAAGAGGTCTACCAGTAGACCTCTTGTCGGTTTGCTAAAAGCACTTTGATTGCCGGTGTAGTGTGCTGCAGTCTTCCTAATCTTGACGTCTGTTTGCTACGTAGAAAAAAAACTGTCTTCGCTAAAGAAGCAAATGGTCATCCATGATAGATACCTGTAAGAAGACTGTTCTGCAATGTATATTCATATATATATATTTCTTTCTAATGTTTTATTTGTGAAAGTTATTCACTGTACTCTAATGGGTGTTGCTGCAGTATTTCATGTTGCTTGGTTTGTGTACAGGTTTGCAATTCTAAACAATTGTTTATTCATCTGTATGGAAGTTCACTGATTGTGGAACAAGCATTCGTGTGTGGCAGTACAGTACTTAGCAGAAGCGCTTGGGCAACGATGAAAGAACTGTTGTGGGAGAGCTGCAGAGTCTTGACTGTTCCATCGTTGTTGCATTCAGTCCTGTAGATGGTTTATTTCATGCTATTTAATCCATATATAAAAAAAACAGCAACTGGCAGTAAAACTCTTCTGTGAATGTATCTGCTAGCTTTGGTGTTCTACGCAAATTGTATTTATTGGAGCTGTTTATAAAATAAAGTTGTGCCAAAAAAAGTTCTTGTTTTTGTTTTTTCACAATGTTTTACTATGCAACTGTTTGCAAATCTGCAAGAATTATATGGTACCGTGGTTATTAAGCTTTAATAAAGTTTTATTATAGTGTAATATATATGAGATTTCTTGCAACATAACCATTTTAAAAAGGCATCGTTGTTAACGGACTGTAAAGGAGCATGCAAACAGCCAGTTCTTGGAAAGGAGGCACGTGGTGAAGTTCCATGTGCTGTGGCATGCCTGTTCTTCATGCTGCAGTAAACAAGCACACAGAGGACTTTCCATTCACTGTAGGAGTGAACTTAAAACAAAACCTCACACTGCTGCTTACAGGACATGGAGCTGACCATCGTTCGCAGTACGAATTCCCATCACTCTGCAGCTTTTATATGAAATGCACTCCAACACACACACTCAGACTCCAGCTCATCCTCTCTTTAGCTCACCTTCAAAGTGAATCGCTACCAAAAAAAAAAAAAAAAAGCTTTTACAATGTGTGCTGAAATGTCAGACCGATGAATTGCCAGTGATGGGTAAAATACCCTGGAATTATTTTGTTAATGTGTCTGGATTGCAGTGGTATTGTTTGTGTCTGGGGGCCCCCGGGCTTCACTAAGTTACTAATGCAGAACAGAACCTTGTTCAGCACTTTTGAGATGATCCTGTGCTTCAGAAAGTTTTTGTATGTTTTAGTTTTAGGCTGTGTTGGCAGGTGCTGGAATTTCTATAATAAAGTATTGCTGTTTGCAATCGTGGACAAAGGGTTTTCTCTTAATCCTATGACTGTAGTCTACAGAAACCACAGCAATGCTAACTGGAATGCAGAGCAAAGTAACGGCCCCTCAGTTTCCTAGAGCTGAGCAAAGTCAATGACCTTGAAATCAGATTAAACCATTATCTAGAGAACACAATGTAACCCTTTTCCTAGAGACAGTTCTGAATATAACAGGCACACACCTACTGTATTGGAAACAAGCAGTGAATAGGACAATTAAAGAAACATTTTCTCACCTCAAGCCTCTTGCCATTCTGCTTGCTTCTCAGACTTTGCTTTGACTGCTGAAGCCAATGTATTCTGTCACACTATAAAAATCCCATTCATGCGCACCAGCTACTGGGACCCCAGCAGAGTTTCCAACCCACCTAATTTGATGGCACAATCCAGTTGGGATTTCACACTTGCTACATAGCTGTGGTTCATCTGTAAATAAACGGTACTTCTGTGAAGGGACCAAGAAATGCAAGTGAAATCAGGAATCGGACTCAAAAAACTATTATTTGAGGTGCATAAAATAGCTGATCTCAATGTTGTTGCTCTGAAAAGCATAGGTGCCCAAGCATTATTTCATCAACACCCAGGGAGGACCCTGTATTTTCAGAGGACACCTGGTAAGGTTTACAGCCATCAGACCCCACACTTGTCTCTACAGTTGGTGCTTGTAGTTAGCTGAGCTGATCAGAGGTACGGTATAATGAATCATGGTTTCCAGATACTTGGAAAGGAAGACAATTGAGACTGTCTAACAGTGTTTACATGCACTCGACAGGAATTATGAGTCAGCAAATCCTTCGCTGTTGCAATCACATTTTTAATCTGAAACATTTATCCTAAATCATTTAATCCAATCCAATTGTGTAACACAATATGCCATAGTGAAACATTTTGGAATAGTTATAGTTAAAGCATGCCAAAGCCTTTTTTTTTAAAACAGAAAAGCCACTATTTAAAAAATATATATATATATTATTCATACTGGATTTCAAATGGATGCCAGAACTCTTCTTTTGGCATTCAAAAGGCATGCAAGGGAAGCTGAATTCATTCAAGTTTAATGAATGCTCACACTTACACCTGATCCTCAGCTAATGTGTTATTGCACCACTGTGTCATTGTAGATATAACTTGTTGTAATCCTAATGTGCTGCATCCTATTTCATATTATATTCTATTAGCATTATTGCACTTACTGTAAACTATACTGTATTTAAATATGAATATTGCATTGTAACTCTGTTCTGCCCTGTAATACCTTTAAGCCTCTTTGGATAAATAATAATTTAGGAAGTATAAAAGTCAGGTGCATGTTTACAGGACACCTCTGTATCACAGGGTTAATAAATCATTATCTGTGAAGTGAAATGTGATACCCTGGATATTTCCTCTTCATGTCTGTTCAACAGCAGCACTGCCCAGACACAAACGTAACCTTGACCGACGTCCTCGATCACGTGAACAATCACACGGAGTAGCAATCACTTCTTTCCAGAAGATAAATTCAGGACTGTTGGTTTAATATGAAAACTTTTTTTAATTTTTTTTTTATTGCTGTTATAAACAGGCGCAGCCAAAGAAAGTTGAACGAGTTCAAAACTAGCATTACAAAGAAGGAGCTGTAATTACTTCCCGTAAACTAGGAATGGAATTTTTTGTTTGTTTGTTTTTGTTTGTTTAGCTTACTGAGGTTAAGATTAGCCGCAATAAAAGTTTATTTTTATTTGTTGTTATTCTTGCCAAGTTTTCCAGCACTTTCTGTCATACAATAACAGCACAAGCCCTACCGCCTCAGCCAAGTAAACTCCCTAACTTGCACTACAAACGGAGTACGATCCTTGACTACTAATCTGGACACAGCAAGAGGGGGAAGGTGCAGTACACATTCCTATACAGCAGCATGTGATCCCAGCAACATGTGATATAATATTCCTGCACACAGTCTGTACAGCGGATAGCTGTAATAATTGGTTAGTAGCTACTTTAAGTTAATAGGATCTCCTGATTAAAGGAGTACTGACCTCTATTTTATTTATTAGTTTTAATAACTGGTCCCACTTTTATTGCACTTTGAATCTATTAGTTCTTCATTTGTTTTGATGTTTTTTTTTTTCTATGCAACTAAGGATATGGCAGGACGTTTTTTAAGACGTATGCAAATTCTAGCCTGAATTTACCAAAAGATCTTCATAAGGGAGGGATAATACTGACAGTGCTCATAAGAGGTTAAAAAAAAGATTTTAAAACTTTGGCTAACACTACTTTAAGTGTAGCAATCCTCAATTAGGATTGTTATGTGGGTAAATGTATTCTTCTGTGCTACACAGACAGGGTTCATTTACAATGCCCGTTGGCCACTTTGCAGTGCTGTTGTGAACAGAAAAACACATTTCTAACAGACTTAATGGCTGTCAAGCTGTTGCAGAGCCCTGTGAAAAGGCTGCATCCAGCTGTTTTTAATGCTATCTTGGTGCTGTGTCTCTTCTTAGAGACACACGGTGCTCATAAAAGGCTGCTAATACAATAACACTTTGCGGTCGTCCGGGAATCATGCTTTCCTCTATTTAATGCTTCCACCTGCTTGTCAGCTTGTTCCACAACAACAATCATCACAGTACATCCTGATCAGTGAAAGAATACAAACATGCATTGCCTCTATTGTATCGATATTCTACAAGAGATATATAGTATTCTCATGCATTAACTATACAGTGAAGAAATTAACTACATCCCTTAAATAAAATAAAAAAACAGCCACAAGCAGAATGACGCCGCGTGATTTGAACAGGAGGTGTATGATGTAATAGCAGCTGACCAATAACAAGGCAGAACCAGGTCCACAGGCAGAATACACGACTCTGCATGAAAATCCTGATACCATAGCAGGATGGAAATCAGAAAAGTACAAAAACATGTTTTTTTTTTTAAAACCGGTCCCTATATTATTTCTAATAAAAAATAGCACCACACTGTTTTAGTAGGATACCGTATAATAATAATAATAATAATAATAATAATAATAATAATAATAATAATAATAATAATAATAACAATAATAATGATGATGATGATAATATTTTCCACCAGACGAAGCCTAGTTGTGTTTTTGAGGAAGGGATTAAGTTAAATGGATGGATGTTCCAGGGAAATTCAGAGCTCATTCCAATTAAGAGGAACTCCAAATGAAAATCTGTACCTTCCCAATTCCAGTCCTCATTTTTTAATACAAGCCTGCTGCCTCCAAAGACCCCTAAGCAAATGCTTTTTGCAGTCTCCAGTCTGGATGAAAAACACAAGCTGCTCAAACAAAAGCCTTCAAGGTGAAAACGAGGTGCCCTGAATGAAGCTAAGCACTCTCTCTAGATCTTATACAATCTTATCTGCAATGCTATTATACATTATACACAGGCCCCTGTACAATACAAACCTTTTCAGATCTGCATATGTTGGGTGATTTGTTTTTAGTTGCATACACACTACATGAAATTAAATTCACTATTTTCTAATTTGTATCTGAGTTGTCCTGAACTGCAGGCTTAGTTTGATTTAAGCGGCCCCTAAAAGGTCTTCTCCTTTTCAGACCTGGGACGCAATGCTTTTAGATCAAGTGTCACAATGCTGTTTTACCGGCTGTAGGCACGCTAGGTACAATTAAAACACTTTTTCTCTCGATAACAATAAAATGACGCCACGTGCTAAAACGGCTGACTGAGAACATGCCTGCTGCTGTAAAGGTTCCATATATGTAGCCATAGTAACAGCCATGCCTGACGTGTGACGGGGCACAAGGGCTGACACAAGAATAACGTTCCAAGGATCTGTGGAACGGGTGGCGCATGACGTAATAACTGCTGACCAACAGCATAATGGAACCAGATCCGCGTGCAGAACAAACGTCTGTGAAAAGGAGCTGGCATGAAAAATAGCCTGGCTGGGTACCAGGATGAAACTAATTCGCAAAAGTACTAATCCTGTCCTGGCGTAAACAATAACATTAGTAGCCTATGTATTTATATACCGGTACCGGGCTATTACTTTTAATAACACATAACACCGCACTGTTTTATAATAATAATAATAATAATAATAATAATAATAATAATAATAATAATAATAAAACAAAGTTAAATTACTTACCAATAACAGAGAGCGCATATAAAACTGCAAACATTGTAGTCTTTGGTCTTTTACATTCACCACTACAAAATTTAAATAAAATAAAATAAATTCTCCATTCTATTCGGTTCTATAATAATACACACACACCAGGTACTACCGGTTTAACCTGTCAAAACCTGTGCAAGTATATCTGATGCAACTGCATGTTTTGTTTTTTTTTATGATAGTGCATCTTGCAGTTTGTAGTTTATGCAATATTTTGCTCATTCCAATTAGTTTATATGCATTTGAATTGCATTTAAAAGTGAGAACGAAGCATAATAATATTCTGCGGTACTGTCCGCTACTGTAATACTGTCTCGTGCGTACCTACCCTCCCCGCTCGTTCACTCCGGCCAATGGGATACTTGTAAAGACTTGTGAAGCTCGAGAGAGGTGCTATTTAAAGAAGAGAGCCGAGATGCGCTCCTTCAGTTTCTAGCGAAGTTTCCAACACTCAGAGGGCGGAGAAAAAAAAAATATTTGCGGGATATTATCTGCGTGCTACTGTAAGCTTTTGTGGTAAAACCCAAGTCAGTAAACACCCACTCAGTATTTCAGCAAGCCTCACTAAATCTCTGATATTTAAAAAGAGACATGAAAAGTGAAGTTTCTTTATGTCTGGTCCTGCTTGTGTTGAGCGTCGCTGCGTTACCAGCTGCCTCTATGGTAAAAGGCAGCCCCAGTTCTACTGCTGCTGGTAAGTAATTTGGTTTCGTATTAATTCATTCTTTTTTTTTTACTTGTTTATTTTCCCTCTGGGATACATTTTGTGTCAACAGTAGGATTTAATTTGCTTTGTTAGTTGAGTAAGAAAAAAAAAAGTTAACATTTTATGTTTCACCTTTCCACCACAGTGTGGCAGTTTGTAACTTTATTTTGTACATTTTAAACCGATTGGCATTAAGACAACAACAACAACAAAAAGAAAAGAAAAGCTACTATTTTGTATTAAACGCGTATCTATCGGTGCGCATTAAGCGGCTAATTGTATTGTTACCTGTGCTGGTAAATTGTGACATCTTCCTAACACATTGGGCAAGGTTTTATATATCAGATTTTTGTGGGGAAAGTCGTTTTTTTTTTTTTTTTACTAAGGTGAGTGAGATCCTTCTTATTCTTAAACTCACAATTCACGCCCAGGACTTTAATAATGGAGTTGAATCCACACAACTCTGTAACGACAAAGGCGTAGTCGAAGTTGTATTAGCAGGTAAATGACATTTAAAAAAAAAATACAGAAATTCAACATTATTATTATTATTATTATTATTATTATTATTATTATTATTATTATTATTATTATTATTATTATATTATTTTTTTGAATTCCAATGCAGGTTGCCTGTGCTATGGGAACGCTAATAGCCTAACACAGACCTCCACTGTATACCCAGTTGTATTACTAGTTACGACAAGGTCAAGCTGTGCAAATGCATGGGTTGGGATTCATTTCAGAGGATTAGCTCAACGCCCCCCGCCGCCCCAGTCTTGATGTGATTTTCAGCTGATCAGTAACCAAACATCGCACCACTGTACAGCGTAGGACTGAATCTGCAATCGAGTTCCTTGCATGGGCAATGGTGCCAGAACAAAGTTTATTTAAAGAGCTCCGTCTCACTTTTCATAAGCAGCCAGCTGACCCGGTCCTCATGTATGAATACATAATATATGACGTTATGAACGACTTGGAACGCAGTACTAGTCGCTGCAACCATTCATCCATCCAGTCATTCATTCATTCATTCATTCATAGTGTAGGACAAAGCTCGGGGCCGCATTCATGCCCTCACATACACATTTATCTTGAAAATCCTTCAACAAATGGAGCTTTCCCCAATGAACGCTTGTAACCTCACCGCCTCGGTGTTTACATGACACCGTTTCGGGGGTTTAAAGCCGCAGCGTGCATTGCCAAGTTCAACTTCGCAACTCTGCAAATGTCACAGGGCAGCCAGTGCGCTTTATTCAAGCTACTTTGACTTTACAGCGTGGGTCAAACTAAAACTAAATAAAAACACCATATGAAAACGCTTTATTAAAACATATATAAAAACATACAGTATATCCAGATCAACCAGAATAAGAATTGAATGCTGATTATTGGGATGGGGATTGGGGGGTAGTGGCATTGAAGTGGTTAGGTCACATTGTTTTTCGTTTTTTTTTTACAGATAACTCCTTGCACCTAGAAGGAAAGAATTTCTACACTGAAGATTTTAACTCTGTCCTGACCAAGTTCTCCCTGCACAGTCCTTCAGCTCCAGAGGAGGATGTGTGTTACATTAACCCGGGCAATGCAGACGCACTCAGCGCCTGCAGCTTCAACCTCACCTCCAAAACCTTCCTGGTTATCCATGGATGGACGGTAAGGCAAAGAACACACTCCTCTAGGTCTTCATAATAGAATCTGCAGTCTGAAAGCAAAACTACCTAGTTTACATTTATTACAAGACAATAGCCTTCAGTGTTGCTATCGGCGTTCAGAAGAGATCAACTTGAACAGTGACTGCATAGAAAGAACATTGTGTGGAACTGTGCAGTCTGAATTTCTAGTCTGCTTGTTAGGAAAATGCCATACAAGCCAGGGGGCAGATATTTGCTTATTTAGCAGATGCCTTTATCCAAGGCGACTTACAGAGACTAGGGTGTGTGAACTATGCATCAGCTGCAGAGTCACTTACAATTACGCCTCACCCGAAAGACGGAGCACAAGGAGGTGAAGTGACTTGCTCAGGGTCACACAATGAGTCAGTGGCTGAGGTGGGATTTGAACCGGGGACCTCCTGGTTACAAGCCCTTTTCTTTAACCACTGGACCACACAGCCTCCTATATAATTAGTAGTCTAAGGAGTTCATGAACTAAAGCTTATCATGCAATCAAGATTGCAAGCCTGAATGTTATGCATACACACAAATGTGACTGTACACTTCTCTGAGTAGAATTCTCGTATTTTTAATATTGTTACCTTGACGACGGAAGCCCTTGGGAAGCCTGAGACCCGTGGCTGCCCTGTACTGTATGACAGCGGTGGTGGCCTTGCCAAGTTCCATAACCCGTCCATGAAAACATTTTCCACAAACTGCAGCTGCCGAAGCGCTTTATAAATATCATCACTCTGGTGAATTTAGATTGGATGACAGAATTAGAAACCTTTAACCCGTGCTTCCTCTGTTCCTAATGAGCTTTGTCCTATGGATGTTGGAGCTGTTCCATAGCTTGCTGCAATGATTTTATTTTCTTTAACAATACCAGGTTAGCGGGATGTTTGAAAGCTGGATTTCGAAGCTGGTCGCAGCTCTGTATGAACGGGAGCATGATGCCAATGTGATTGTGGTAGACTGGCTGAACCGTGCCCACCAGCACTACCCAGTTGCTGCTGAGAACACCAAGCTGGTGGGACAGGACATTGCCCGCTTCATAGACTGGATGGAGGTTGGTATAAAATACTGTCAATTGTAGGGGGGTAGTTTGTTCAAAGCAAAGTGGATCTTTTTTTTCTCTCATAGTTTTAACCTCGGCTTTTGTTTGTGCAATTTATGTGTATCCAGTATCAAGCACCTAATGGGTGCAACTTCACGTTTATGCAGAATACAAAAAAAAAAGAGATAATTTATTTGAATGCCAAATAATGTATTTTTTAATTGTACTTATTATTTGAAATGCTAATTTTGTTCTTTTAGGAGAAAGTAAACTTTCCTCTTGACAACGTTCACCTTATTGGCTACAGTCTGGGTGCACATGTGGCAGGGTTTGCAGGAAGCCACGCCTCCAACAAAGTTGGAAGAATAACTGGTAAGCAGCGTGTTCATGCCTGGATTTAGGAGATCAGTGCTGAATAGACATATAAATACAGACTACAATTTACAGTGACAATATATTGTAATACCTAGTAATTACTCTTTCGTTTTCAATGTAAAATAAATCAATTCAAATGCCCCTGCAGCCTTGTAAACCCATGTCTTGTTTCATTTGTCCAGGTCTAGACCCAGCGGGCCCCGTGTTCGAGGGAACTCATGCTCAAGGCCGCCTGTCCCCGGACGATGCACATTTCGTGGACGTGCTCCACACCTTCACCCGTGGCTCTCTGGGGCTGAGCATCGGCATCCAACAGCCCGTGGGTCACGTAGACATCTACCCCAACGGAGGGAGCTTCCAGCCAGGCTGCAACCTGAGAGGAGCCCTAGAGAACATCGCCAGCCACGGCATCTTTGGTGAGTAGAAGAAGCCAGGCATGTCCTCTTATTCAACACCGGGATGCAAGATTTGCATCTGTGATCTGACGTATTTCTATAAAACATACCCAAAATGATAACTAGATTAAGCATTTCAATCCCAAGAAATGGCTGCAAATGTTATGCAAAAAGCCTGCCTCGTAAAGGGGGATAAAATTGTTTTATTATCGCAGGACTCAAGCCAGACATTTGCGCTGTAGGTGTTAAACACTGTAACAGGAAAATGTAACACGTATTGTCCATCCATGATGTGAATGATATGTCTATTGAACACAGATGCATGAATTAGATGATGCGATTTGACTCTTTCCAAATAATCCATTAAAGCTTTTATAATATCACACCGATGCATTTTTGCGCTCGGTAAAGAAGTGAACTGTGTTTGATGCATAGCAGTTAAGATTACACTATGTGTTTGATGCATGGCAGTTGAGATTACACTGTGTGTTTGATGCATGGCAGTTGAGATTACACTCTGTGTTTGATGCATGGCAGTTAAGATTACACTATGTGTTTGATGCATGGCAGTTAAGATTACACTGTGTGTTTGATGCATGGCAGTTAAGATTACACTGTGTGTTTGATGCATGGCAGTTAAGATTACACTATGTGTTTGATGCATGGCAGTTGAGATTACACTGTGTGTTTGATGCATGGCAGTTAAGATTACACTATGTGTTTGATGCATGGCAGTTGAGATTACACTGTGTGTTTGATGCATGGCAGTTGAGATTACACTCTGTGTTTGATTCATGGCAGTTAAGATTACACTATGTGTTTGATGCATGGCAGTTGAGATTACACTGTGTGTTTGATGCATGGCAGTTGAGATTACACTCTGTGTTTGATTCATGGCAGTTGAGATTACACTCTGTGTTTGATGCATGGCAGTTAAGATTACACTATGTGTTTGATGCATGGCAGTTGAGATTACACTGTGTGTTTGATGCATGGCAGTTGAGATTACACTCTGTGTTTGATTCATGGCAGTTAAGATTACACTATGTGTTTGATGCATGGCAGTTGAGATTACACTATGTGTTTGATGCATGGCAGTTGAGATTACACTATGTGTTTGATGCATGGCAGTTAAGATTACACTATGTGTTTGATGCATGGCAGTTAAGATTACACTCTGTGTTTGATGCATGGCAGTAGAGATTACAGTATGTGTTTGATGCATGGCAGTTAAGATTACACTCTGTGTTTGATGCATGGCAGTAGAGATTACACTATGTGTTTGATGCATGGCAGTTGAGATTACACTCTGTGTTTGATGCATGGCAGTTAAGATTACACTGTGTTTGATGCATGGCAGTAGAGATTACACTATGTGTTTGATGCATGGCAGTTGAGATTACACTCTGTGTTTGATGCATGGCAGTTGAGATTACACTATGTGTTTGATGCATTGCAGTTGAGATTACACTGTGTGTTTGATTCATGGCAGTTAAGATTACACTGTGTTTGATGCATGGCAGTTGAGATTACACTGTGTGTTTGATGCATGGCAGTTAAGATTACACTATGTGTTTGATGCATGGCAGTTGAGATTACACTGTGTGTTTGATGCATGGCAGTTAAGATTACACTCTGTGTTTGATGCATGGCAGTTAAGATTACACTATGTGTTTGATGCATGGCAGTTAAGATTACACTATGTGTTTGATGCATGGCAGTTGAGATTACACTCTGTGTTTGATGCATGGCAGTTAAGATTACACTATGTGTTTGATTCATGGCAGTTAAGATTACACTATGTGTTTGATGCATGGCAGTTGAGATTACACTCTGTGTTTGATGCATGGCAGTTAAGATTACACTATGTGTTTGATTCATGGCAGTTAAGATTACACTATGTGTTTGATGCATGGCAGTTGAGATTACACTCTGTGTTTGATGCATGGCAGTTAAGATTACACTATGTGTTTGATGCATGGCAGTTGAGATTACACTGTGTGTTTGGTGCTCTGCAGGCTTCTCGGAGGCAGTGAAGTGTGAGCACGAGCGCTCCATCCACTTGTTCATCGACTCCCTGCTTCACGAGCAGCAGCCCAGCATGGCGTACCGCTGCAGCAGCAAAGAGATGTTCGACCGCGGCTTCTGCCTCAGCTGCCGCAAGAACCGCTGCAACAACGTCGGCTACGACGTGAACCAGGTGCGCAACCGCAGGAGTGCCAGGATGTACACCAGGACCAGGGCTGCCATGCCATTCAGAGGTATGCATTATAATATACATCAACACGTGTGTGTGTGCATGTGTATATGTATATAAATATATGTATATAAATGTATGTGTGTATATATATATATATATATATATATATATATATATATATATATATATATATATATATATATATAATGAAGAAGAAAATAATTGATAAACTGAAAACTCATTATCTTAATAATTAGCTACAATGAACTGTCTGTCACGGTGTTGTTAGAACATTTATACGTATATATGTAGGAGGCAGTGTGGTCCAGTGGTTAAAATACAGTTCTTGTAACCAGGTCACCGGTTCAAATCCCACCTCTACCACTGACAGACTCACTGTCTGACCCTGATCAAGTCACTTAACCTCCTTGTGCTCCATCCTGCGGATGAGATGTTAAATCAATGTCCTATTTCAAGTGACTCTGCATATAATGCACAGTTAACAGCCTACCTCTGTAAAGCGCTTTGTGATGGTGGTCCACTATGAAAGGCGCTATATAAAAATAAATATATTATTATAGATCTCATAGTTACATACATATTGACGCATGTTAATTGTATGACGTTTACAGAGATCAGTCTAGTCCTGGCCTTTATTCCATTGAGGTTCTAAATATTCAAGTTGAACCTGCTGAGGATCAGTTAAAAAACATAGGAACTGGCTGAAACAAAGACCAGGGTTATGCTTTGTGACTCAGATCGCCTTGTATCACTTTCTCTGTCTATCATTCTTTTTTTTTAGTATACCACTATCAGTTGAAGATTCACTTCTCCAGCAAATTTAACCGCTCCGAGATCGAGCCCACGCTTACAGTGTCCCTCTACGGAACGAAAGGAGACGCAGAGAACCTTAATCTAAACATGTAAGTGTGTTTAACCCCATTTCACGAACAAGAAACGACGTTCGGTACTGTATGCGACACAGCCCTACTGTTGCATTTCAATCTGGATTTTCCAGCCTACCTAAGACCTGGTGCTGACTTGATAGCGCATTGCTGTCTAGAGCAGAACCTGATGAGCCCTAAAGAGGATTCTAGAGGAGCTAAAGAGGATTCTAGAGGAGCTAAAGAGGATTCTAGAGGAGCTAAAGAGGATTCTTTCTCTTGCAGCAGACACAAGATCTCTCCCAACAAGACCCACTCCTTTCTGCTGGTGACGGAGGTGGATATAGGGGACCTGCTGATGATGCAGTTCAGGTGGGAGGCCTCCTCCAGCTGGTCCTCCTCCTCTCTCCTCAACATGGTGTCATCCTGGTGGTCAGACGAGACCCCATCGAACTCCGACCTGGCGATCCAGAAAATCCGGGTCAAAGCTGGGGAATCCCAGAAGAAGTAAGTGCAACCAATAGCCGGACGTTTTTCCTAGTTTATATCCCTCAAGTGTTATACCTGAACTTGATGTTAGAGGTGTTTTATGCAACCGGCTGCAGGTTTTAAAGGTTTAATTTTAAAACATGTATTTAAGACAGGTTTATATGAAAAGCCCATGTTGTTGAAATATATGTTTTCTTTTAAAACGTAATTCCCCATTGTAAATGTTTACTGTGGCATGTCAAGGTCTGTATACAGTATGATCTTAAAGCACCTGTGGAAAAGGATACAGAAGACTGCAATAAACAGACACAAGTCTCATTGTTAGACAACACAGCTGTAAAAAGACACACAGGGGGCCATATTGACATATATCATCAAGTTTGCTCCATTTTTTTGCTTGTTTTTTTGTTTTTGTAAAACGAATAAGAAATTGCTAATGGTGCAGAACCAAGACACAGCTAAGGTGCATGCAGGAGCTCTCAAATTATTTAACCTAATTAAGTTATTGGGGGCTGGATTCTCAAAGCTATTTACTCCAAATCGTCGTTAGCATTATTTTTGTCTGATTGGAAAAAAAAAACACAACTGAAAACTACTCACAAGCCTTAGCATCAAATGTCACTTAACTGGATGTGTTGCAGTATTACTCTGGGAAAATATCATGCTAATGACTTTTTGGAGAAACTCGTTTTGAGAATCTAGCCCTGTGTGTTTTTTTTCTTTTTTTTTTTTTAATGGTGTTAACTTCTCACAGTGGTAAATGCTTTATGAATATGGCTCAAGGTAGATTTCTTTTTCTGAGATGTATTTGTCTTTTTTTCTAGGATGGTTTTCTGCTCTAAAGATTCCCCTGAATTTGCTCCGGCTCAAGAGGTCATTTTTGTCAGGTGTCAGGATGGATGGGACAAATCGTCAAAAAGGTACTTTCAAGAAGCAACGCAAATCAGACATCAACAGTATAGACAGCTATGGCCAAAAGTAAAAACCTGACAAAAATCCAACATGAAATACTACTATTATGGCTTCCGGTAGACTTTTGCGATATCATTTTGTAGTTTCTTTGATTACACAATGTTAAATAAAAGATCTAAATTGTTCAATTCAAATAGTTTATTTTTATTTTGATGATGTCTCAATCCTAAAATTCTAGGTGATGCAAAACTTTTGGCCATAGCTGTATAGTTCTTCAATGCTTGATACTAGATGTGTTTCGTTAGATATTTTAAAATAAAAAGTGCAGTCATTTTTCATTCTTCTAAAGGAACAGTGTACTCAACTTTTCCAAGGCAGTTTCTGGGTTTTTTTTTTAGAATTAGATTTCTTGCATTATCTAAAGGGAAGGCAATTAAGCAATCACAGGTTTTAAAATATATATATATTATCTATGTTCAACCTGGCGCCACATGGAGATTTCACCAAGTCTGGGCTTGCTTTTATACTAATCTAGATAAGCTTTAAAAGGAAAAATCACAACATTATTGTTTTTATAGTACTGTAGTAGTATTTCTATAGGGTAATAACCATATATATATGAAACCAATTTTTAATAACCCAGGTTTGTTTTTGTGTGTTGCAGACATGTGACAAAGAAGCATTGAGGCTGTACGGAACAGTGTGGAACAGTAGCCTGGACCAATCATATCATTCTCAAAAGAGCACTTGGCAATCAACTTTAGCCAGCCTTAACTATTTTGTTTATTATTTATTTGTTTGTATATATTGTACAGCTGCACTACTACCTTTGTACATAAGTAACATGTTTAATTTAAAAACCAAAAACGTTGTTTTAAACCGTGAAATACTTTTGTTATGTCATTTGGAGCTTGTTTATATGTGGGTATGCTGTCTGCGTTCATTGAAGGGAGCAAGAGAGCCTTAAAATATTATTACTTGAAACACCTGGTCAAACCGTAGACTATTTATTAGGCAACTGAAAAATAGAATGGGGCTGAATTATATGGTCTTTATACCAAAATAAAAGTTGTTTAAGCAAAATAAAACTCTCCGTCTCACAAAACAAATAACAAACAACTCTTAAGGTGAAATTTAAGGACTTAAGTTTGCTACAAAAAAATGTAGTGTAAACACCTTTGATAAATCCGGCCCGATGTGCCTTAAAATACTTGATTGCATTGCAAAATATACTTGAGGTATATATTTTTACAGCATATCTGTTTTAACAACTGCTTCTCTATAACTCGCTATAATTACCCACAGGGTTGACTTCACAAAATACAATGCTGTGCAAAGAGGTCTGCGTTAATGCACGCTTTAATTAGGGCATTGAACGTTATTAAGATCGACCGCGGTTCAGATAATTAAAATCAACCCTGATATATTGTTTGCTGCTTTTACAGGACTGTTGCAATGGACAGCTGTTAATATTCAGAAATATCATTTAAATCACAGAAAATGCCCTTTGCCTTTATATGTGGGTGTCTGTTACTACAATTCTTTGTAAGAAGAATATAGAATAGTTTGCACTTGCTGCTGACGCATTCTGTCTGTGCCTTTGTTATTTTAAGGTTAAACTTTTAAAGTTGACCTTGGTTTTTTCAGTCATCACGCTATTTAATAGAGGTCGAAAATAACCTTAGAGTTTTAACTCGTCAGTTTGCACGTGTATAAACATTCTTCATTTTTGTTTAGCGGAGAACATCTGTCCTGCAAAATTGTTTTCATAATTTGTATATTTCTGTTTTATACTGGGAGACAAAACTTTGTGTGTGGTCTTGTATTGCTTGTAGTGATCTTTTTTTTTTTTTAGCTACAGTATTTAGTGTTTTGCACTGATGTAAAAAAAAAAAGGTCAAGTAAAACGAAAGAAAAAAATGTAACATGTTGATACTGTAAATTGATAGTGATGTAAAACATTGAATGATTGTTCGAAGGGGAGGGATTAAATCTCAAAGCGGAGGATTTTCTTTGTAAATAACTGTAAATATGATGTTTTAATAAATTACAACCTACACCCGTTCATCTTCTTGTTACTTTACAACCAACAACAATTTTCTAATTAATCCTGCTCTCTGAGCAAAAAAGCGTTTCTGTTTACAGGATTTTTTTCAACTTAATTAAGTTAATTTGTCCAAATTAGACATAGTGGTGCAATGGGCTACTTAACTTGCGTCTCATGCTTTTAACATCTGGAAGCCTGGCCACCACATGATTCAAAACAACGGACAGTACACCAGAGAGAGGTCTGGGACTGAATGGAAGGAGGAAGCAGGAATCATGCCAGGTTGTGTCAATTACCCTTACCTTTCATGCAGAAATACACCTTATACCTCCACAGATCTATGTATTGCTCTAGATAAGTATCTAGTTCCAACCTGGTCTTTGAGTGTTCAATTGAACCTACAGTACGGTGTATCCAATACAGTAATTAAACACCTTCTTGGGACTAGGTCCTGGATTGGATGGACTGAAAGAGCCCTAAGTGAATAGCACGGCTCTGGAGCATGTGAAGAGAAAGGCAAAAACAACATGATCCCAGGACTAAAAAGCTGCGAGGAACGGGTTAAATAAAAAAAAACTGGAATTCGGTACCAGCTGGGGGCTGATCTGACCTAACGTTCATCTTTCAACCTTTTAAACGCAAAACTGACTCTGTGATGACATTCGCCGCAACTATATGAACATAATTCAGATATGTTCTTTAGCATCATTTTATCGGAGAAACTACAAAAAGCCTGCCGGAAGCCAGAACGGCAGTACAGTATTTCGTGTTAGATTTCAAAATGTCGCATTTTTCAATTGTTGTCCGTTTTTATATGGAAAACCACAAAGCGGTATGCAAGTGAATATGTTAACGTAACATTATTCAGCAGGTTTCATTCGACTGGCTTCAGATTTAGAATTATTTCAAGGGGCGCATCATAGACTCCTGCCTCTGGCGTTGTTGTCTCTTGCTGGGGCAGGAGGAGCTTTTACTTCCAGCTCGAACATCCTCTTCTGAAAAAAGAAAAACATTCTTTAATGTACTACTTTTTCCATACTACTGCGTTTGAAATTGCATATCTGCTTAGATTAGGCAGTGGTTTAATTACACAAGCTTATTTCTTATCTGTTTATTTGTTGTTTGGAATGTCCAATTACTCACCTGGCTTGCTGTCCGCAGTGTATCCAAACAAAAACACCGTGCTGGCCATTACAGTGGATAAGGCCAGAATGACCAGGAGGATCCCCCACCAGTATGCCTGTGGTACAAAGACAGAAAACCAATCAGAGCTTAAGGGTCTTATAGTAAAGCATAGCACAGTACAGCACAGCACAGTATAGTGAACTATAGCACAGTACAGTATAGAGAATCCAGAGACAACACAGTTCAAAGGTTGAATTCTTACAATGCTTTCTGGAAATGAAATCAAAAGACAATGAGCCAATTAGAATTTCGCAGCAGCGCTGAGTTTAGATCAGGGGCGGCCAAAGTGGTCCCTTCCAGTTCTGGTCTTTGTTCCAACCCTGTTCTAAATGGTTTAGTTGAACCAATTAAACCTCCATCCAGACCACGCAGTACTTAATTATCTCATGTTACCTGAGTGGAATGGCCCTCCAGGGCAGTGATTGGATACCCCTGATTTAGACGTATATTTCTTCTTACCTTCATCCACTCAGCTAGATCCTCAAACTCATTGAGGCGCAGAAAGGAGTTCTTCAGTCTGGCTATGGGCCCGTCCGCGTCCACCAGCCGACAGATATTGAATTTATCGCAGTAGCCCTGCCTGTCAGAGCACGCGGTCCCGGCTGGAAGGGCGATCTCAGCGCCTCTGAAATGCTCAAACAGAACCGAAGAGGTGGTGCTGGCACACGTGGACGGCTTCCCTGGAATCGAAGAGAAAAAAACTGAAACCAAAAAAAAGCAACACCAATAATAACACTTTATTATTATTTGTTTATTTAGCAGACGCCTTTATCCAAGGTGACTTACAGAGACTAGGGTGTGTGAACTATGCATCAGCTGCAGAGTCACTTACAATTACGTCTCACCTGAAAGACGGAGCACAAGGAGGTTAAGTGACTTGCTCAGGGTCTTTAGGAAGTCAAGTGACTTGCAATGAGTCAGTGGCTGAGGTGGAATTTGAACCAGGGACCTTCTGGTTACAAACCCGTTTCTTTAACCACTGGACCACACAGCCTCCTATATTATTGTCAGTAACTTTATAATACCTAAAAAAAAACAATGACCTTACCTGGCTTCTGGCAGCAGATGTAGCATTTTTCCTTCATGGAATTGCCTAAACAGCCACACTGCTCCAGACCGTATTTCACACAGAGCGACTGGTCGCACTTCTGTTATTTAAAAAGAAGAAAAAGCAAAAGGGTATTTCTTGCTAAGAATCCCAAGTGGAAACTGTTTTAAACAAGCAGAGAAGAAGGAGAAGCCTCACCCCGTTGATGCAGACACGTGTGCCCAGGTGGCAGGTGGTCATGTTGGCCTTGGGCGTGGGCGATGGGCAGGACGCTCTCACACCAGAGCACTCGCTCTCAAACTCACAGTCATTTTCCTGCTGGCACTTCTGGCCTTGTGGTTTGAAAACACATTGATGGCTGCAGCACTTTCCTTGGCTGGGGCTGAGGAGGACAGGGCAATGATGAATGAACTGCTTTGGCTAGGTGTAGCTATATTGCCGCCTTTCAAAAGTTTACCCCAGTAAATTTCTCCTACAGTGCTTCAATCAATGGATCGATCGATCAGTCAATCAAATTATTTTTGTGTACAGCCTTTCACAGCAAAACCATCTCAAAAAGCTTGACAAAAATAAAAAGTTGGGTAAAACAATTAAAGCATACAAATTAAAAATGTCCTACTGGCGATAGTTTGCATGCTCTTTTTATTTCAGTATGCTTTTACCACGATATACCTCAATACACTTTTTTTATGGGTTTCTTATTTCCAAGCATGTACCTCACTGAACAATCTAGACAGTACCTGCACTGTTTCTGGGGTTTAAGCTTGCAGTGAAAGTCTTCTGATTGGCTGGCGCTATAGCAACAAGGGTCAGTGTCATTGTGCCCCACATCACATTCCTCCCCATCTTCCACAATCTGGTTCCCACAGATTGGCAGGCCACTTTCTGAAGCAAAAAAAAAAAAGCAGACTTTTTTTTATACCAGTGTGATGCTTTGCCTAAAACACCTCATGTACCTATGTTTTCTATCCCCTGTTGATGTGGTTTTGTACCCCCACTATTGCAATGTGTTTTTCATGGATTTTCATTTATATTTTAAATGTCCGCTAGGTGGCGTTGGTGTATGTACTGTACTCACAGTTATTTCTGAATCCGTTTTGTCAAGTGGTAAAACTAAGAGATTAAGAACAAAGGAGATTGAAATTGTTCACTGGGTGCACTGTCAGAATGCTTTTTTCTAAGAGTATTCCTGGTCTTCAAACCAATGTTTAGCAGTCTGTTTAGTTTACTTGGTGGATGATTCACTTCCTCTTCCCTTACCTATAAAGCACTTGTCTTTCTTTGTCCTCAGCAGTTTGCTGATGTGCTTTACGCTGCATGCAGAGAATCTGTCGTTGTTGCCCTGGTTACCTTCAGAAGCATATGGGAACATCAGGAAGTTCCCTTGGCCTCCAGTCGGGGTTGAAGCCTCACACTCACCCTTCTCATCATGCTGCAACAGAAGAGATGGTACGGGTATTGAACAACCAGTACTCATGCATCCACATACTGAAAGCCAAACAGTATTGAAAGTAGATCCAGCATAAAAGCACCAGTGTAAAACCCTGCACTGGAATTCCGTCATGGGGATTATTATTCAGATACAGATTTGGCAGCTGCAAAACTGTCAATGAGGCTTGTGTCTTCAGCATTCTTAAAAAGGACTTCTATATTGGATGATGGTTGCTTGCCTTTTCTGTGTAAGCGTGTAAGGGGTAATACATCTGCAATAAAAATGACCATGCGTCATTCCAGGTTTCCTAAATTTTTGATACTAACCCCACTGACAGCTGAAGCTGTGCAAGTACATGATAAATCCTACTTTCTTCAAACCGAGAAACTGGTGGTTTATGGGTAATCAACAGACAGCCAGGATTGACTGAGCTGATACACAGCAGTGCAGTGATGGGGAAGCTGATTGGAGACCCTATTTAGAAATTCTATAATAGAGTTAATCCAGCCTGGAACGTTCGGGGCACAATTCCAGTGCCAGCAGGTATCACATTGCAGAAGGAAAAATGAAAGGCATTAGGTGAGAGGCTATACTAGTAATGAGATGGAAAACAACTAGCTAGAGCCTTGCATAGCTTGCCAGACTCCAAACTACAAGCTACAAGGAACCCTCACACCCACATTGATCTAATTGAGCTCTAGAATTAAAGCAGTGCGTGGCAAGAAAGGTTCAGTCTTTCAACATTAGTCTCCTATGCACTGCACCTTTTTACAGCATCCCAGTGTAAACACATACCCCAAAGGTAGCTTTGGCTGTTGAGACACAAGCTTCTGCACCATTGAAATTGGCTTGCAGCTAAGCATCATTTTGCAAGCATTTTTCACTAAGTGCTGGATGCTATCCTTAGTGACTCACGATGGTGGCCTCTGCATGTCTATGCCAGGTTTCCCCGTGCCTTGATACAGCGGAACAGTTTTAAAAGTAGCGTAATGAGCTCACCGGCGAACCAAGGCTGTGCCCCAGCTCATGTGCCATTGTGAGATGGACCAGTTTAGGGGGCAGATAGTCCCCATATTTCTGCAGCGTGACCAAGCCGGTGTTCAGGGAAGCGTTGGTGCCATCTTGAAACACTGCGTATTGGGAACAAATCCCACCAGAATTACCTGCAAGACAGAGAGCCACTCAGCCTGAAAACTGCTACAATTTCTTTGGGTCCTCTATTGATCTTTAATCGTTAGCACTGTACTGTATATTAAGTGTCATTAAAAACCCTGTCATTGCACTGTAATGGCACTGCGATTGCATGTAATGGTCACATCGTAATTACATTGTAAATACATAACCACATGTGTAAGAACTGGAACATTACAACAGTGCAACAGGACAGGCTTGTTCCTGACAGACAGTAGTTGCTCTTTACCGCACTTATAAAACCCCACCGTTGCCATCATGAGAATGTGGGCCAGTGAAAGGACTGCTGTGAGAGGTAACAGGGTGTTCAGCCTTTTCCAGGAAAATAAATAGCTTCACTCAGTTCTGGCCAACCAGAAGCCTTGATTCCATGGGTAATAAATGCAATCTTTGCTGCCAGGATCTTATTTGATGGTACAAAAGTCCTGTGCTTTGTAACTGGACACCATCCTATAGGAGTTTATTTCAACCGCAGTTTAGTGACAAAACAGTCCTTTCATACCGTTCCTAAAGCTGCTACTGACTTTGTCAGACCAGCTTTTACAGCTCTTAGTATACGTTAGTAAAATATATGACCACTAATATAGAATGCTATGGGTAATACCCTTGCAGCTGCCCTTGTTTGTACCAATGGATTGCTACTGTACTGTCAATGCATCGCCATTGAAGATCATTTAAAAATGAGTCAATGCTCAATGCAATCCTACACCCCAGCTGAATAGACACACCTTCTCTAGGAAGGCATACCTTATTCATTGGGATTGTCATGTAACTATCTTGCCTTGAAGGGATTAGGTCTTTGCTATGTAAGCATGCGTCACACTGTTCCATTCATCGCCGGTCATGGACTACTTCAAACACAAAAAAAGAATTAGAAGTCCATTTTACGATGTGCTTTTATCAATGACTTTAATGGGCAGGGATGGAGTGGGGAGGTTAACTGCATATTGTCTACAGCTGTCTGTATACTGTTATGAAACCGAACCGTTAAAAGGCTCTCGTGTGAAAACAAGTTCAAGCAAATACATGCTGTGAAGAGTAAAGCAGTCACCCAGAGGACGGGGTTGCTGGGTTTAAATGGAACTTAAATGACACGATTAAAAAAGATCATGTTTCTCGGAGAGTGACACTGGCTTGACTGCTTCCCAGAGCGGGTTGTCTCTTGCATGCTGTTCATTCCTTCAGCCGTCACATGATTTTCCTAAGCCAGTCAAAGTCAAAGCAATGTCATGCAATTGTCTATTATACTCCCCCCTAGCAACTACACCAGCCAAGTCTCAAGGACTGGTATGCAACCATCTAGTCCTTGACAACAAAACACCGGGCTGGAGGAGTGGTGTGTGCCTCTCAGTCACATGTCTGTGGTAAGACCCCCTCACGCCCCCCTGAAGCAGCCAATCAGAAGCAGGGAATAAACAATGCACCAGTAATGCACATAACACCACAGGCTTTGCTTTGACCAGCGGCCTGGGAAATGCTACCAAAAACATAAGCGGCTTTGTATCCAGCTCTGTGAATATTGCTTGACATTAACGTGGAAGACATAATAGGCTGCCACAGGACAATACAAGAATTTTATTTTCACTTTTGTTTTTTGTAACAGCGTTGGAGTTGGAGTGTGGCTTTTGAAGAAAGAGTGTCAAATACAGTTGTTTGAGAAAGACAACACTGTTTCTGCCGCCCATTATCACACATACGCACACATTTCTTAATCATTTGTAACTTTTTTTTTTCCAGTGAGGTTGCAATCATTTTTGTTCTGTACTCCTCCACAGTTGGATGAATGCCACTTTAGTCAGTATTTAAATTAACGTAATACAACTGTGGCGTGATTGTAAAAGGATTGTCCCCTCTAAAAATGAATTCTTAAATACTTCTTTTGTTCAAGTTCAGCTGCAATGTATAATTTCAAAATGAATTTAAATCCAGCGGTTTATTTAGGTGTTGAGAGGGCTTTTTGGGCGCGGTTCTAAATTTAAATTGCAGCAGATAAAGGGAAATACCTTTTCAATTTCTGCTCAGTCTGTGGGAATGTGGGAATTGATCGAAATTCTGAGGAATTTCACAATAGTCTCCCCTCCTTCGTTACCTGACAGATTTGGAAAGAGAGGTCCAACAATGTACATTTGACTAATCTGATTAACAGAGCCTCCTGTCTGGCAACCAATAAATACGTTTGTTCTGTGTGTGAGAGACACCTTCATAGCCACATGGAGTTCCAGCCTAGCCTTGAATGTATCTCCTGGTATGTCTTTGTGGATAGACACAATACACTGCACACTATGTAAATCTTTTATCACTTGATAAAGAAAGTTTATGGAAAAGTCAATTATATTCTGATTGCTAGCTGGAGTTTGTTTAACCCTTGGGAAGTGTATTGTGATACCCCACGGTCAAAGCTAAGCTAGTAAAATAAGGTAAAGCTAAATGAGAAAGTGAAATCATGGTAAAGCACAGCTAATGCATAGCATTGGGAATGCAAGCATGCAGCAGAATGGGGAACTCAATTACCAGACATATACAGCTACGGCCAAAAGCTTTGCATCACCTAGAATTTTAGGATTGAAACATCATTTTTTTTTTAAAAACATTCTTTGCTGGAACATCATGCGATCAAAGAAACTACAAAATGATATCGCAAAAGTCTTTAGGAAGCAAAATGAGTTAATTCTATAGGGTGAGGCTAAACCTTTGGCCGTATCTGTAAACTGTGTCAGTTAGCAGTCACAAGAACACTGCAGTAAAGAAACCTGAAACCTCAGGGAAATCTGAAGATCTCTTTTGTTGAAGTTTGGTCCAGCCCCCCTGCTGCGTGGGTTTGAGGAATTCCAAACACAGGCACGCAGAAGAACAGTTTAGCAGCACCAGGCCTACGCGTCACTCTGCATAGGGAGACCAATGTGTCAGTTTGATACTTTCATCTTTTTTTTGTTGCAAATCCTCTCTGAGTCCGTCCTCATTGTGTGAAACATCAACAAAAGAACTTGACCTTGGCATTCCCTGCCTGCTTTGCCTCAACAGAAAATGAGACATTCCTCAGAGTTTTATTTTATTTTTTTCTAAACCAAACAAACTAAGATATTTAATTCAAGGTTACGTGTTATTTGGGACTCATTCTGTAAGATTTTCACCTTTTAGAAGAATGGGATTTAATTGAAGACTGGCTTTGAAATAATGAGCTCAATTCACAAAGCCTTATAATACTTGAGATATGAAAAGAAGGTTTTCACAAAGTCACGTTTCATGAGTAACATAACGTTTTGTTTTAATTCAGGAAGTTTGGAACAATGTCATGAATAACTCACAAGTTAAATATTTGTAAATAATTCCAAGCTGCTACAGCCGTCGGTTCTGTGTTCTAGTTCAAGATCAGATAGAAAGCATGCTGCAGCTCACTGCAGTGTGAGAACTATGTTTCATCCCAATCTAAAGAACGCTTTTCAAGATACAGCTCAGATATGATCTGCATGCACAGGACATTGAATAACTTCCTGAAACAAATGTCCATGCAAAGAGGCAGCCAGATGGCAAGATATAGCTTTCCTTAACACATTTCAGTACTTTCAGGAGAAATGCCTACACCAAGATTCATCACAACTGGTGATCAGCTTTGTGAAATGTAAGTATCAAGTACATTAGGTCAGGCATTACCAGGCTTTCCTTCCCAGGCGAGCCCCAGGACTCCGTTGTAATCCCGGTCTGTCATCAGGTAAGACAGGCAGTAGTTGTCCCAGTTCTCTCTGGAGTGCAGCATTAGGAGCTTCTCTGGGCCAATGAAAGGAGAGTACTGCAGACTAGAGGGGTCATCGTCTGAAATGACCTAAAATAAACAGCATATGTACCAGCACTGTGCTTCTGGTCACTTTGAAACAGACGGATCAAAAGGCAAATTCAATTCCTCAATACCTTACTGAATCCCATCAAAACTCCAGCGGAACCATTAGCAGGCCACTGCATTACTGGCAACAAATAATGCCCTGTGTGGTCATGATAGCATAACATTACAATAGGGAAATGGTGCCATGGTACTCTGCAACCCGCTTTGGATTCCTTTTTGAAATGAAATCATTTTGTAAGTAAATAAACATTTTGTAAAATGTTTTACATCGCTAGCTGAAAAGTCCTATTGCAGAGATGGCAGCTGTGGGTGATTTATATTCCACTTTTTTGGCATGGTGCATTAGGACCAGGTACTTACGTGAAGTGTTTTCACCTTGAAGTTGATAAGCCGGATGCCTTCGAAATCAGCTTTATCGTAGATATCGTTGACGGCTCGCATATAGTTACCAATCTGAAGAGGAAAAGTACATGTCAGTATTGTGGCTAAAACCACCATGACATTGAAATCCCCTTTAAGATCATTTTGATATCGAATAGGATTTTTGATGGCAAAACTATGCCTCCCTGTGGTCAGGTGATGTAACTGTAAAATAGATGAACTGCTTATATATTTATAGTAGATACTTGCTAAACTGCTAAATACTTTTATTACAACATTTAATCACATCTATAAATGTGTTATTAACAGTTTATTAGACTAACATTTTAATGACGCTTTTAGGGTAAATAATTGTGTTGTCATTATAGGTTCCTTGAATATTACATGCTTGTAAAACACTGTATTGCTATAGCCTGTTATTATCATTAATAACTGACTCACATTGTAATAACACATTTATAGATGCGTGATTGATGGCTAATAACCGATCCTTGAACTAAAGTGTTTCCCAACATTTCTGCCTGTTAGAAAACTTTGTGTACAGATTTGACCTTCTCACTGGATCCACTCTCTGGTACACATAAAGCAGCTGCAATTAAATGCTGGCAGTGAGCGAGGGAACCCACTGACCCTGAATATCAGTCACAGGATCTGTCCAAACCAGAGTTGTCAGGTGCTTTCTGCAAAGTGGATGTGGAAGTTTCAATGGAAACTTCCACATCCACTTTGATAAGTCTACAGCTCTGGCCAATAGTTTTGCCTCACCCGATAGAATTAACATATTTTGCTTCATAAAGTCGAACAAAGCCTGCTGAATAAGGTTAAGTTAACATATTGAATTACATACCGCTTTGTAGTTTTGCATAGACCTAACGACAAACTGACAACAATTGAAAAAGGTGACATTTCAAAATCTAACAGGAACTTTTGTACTACTATTATGGCTTCTGGTAGAATTAACAAAATCATTTTGTAGTTTATTTGAATACATGATGTTAAATAAAAGATCGAAATTATGTTCATATAGTTTCTTTTTTCTTTTTTTTAATTATGTCTCAATCCTAAAATTCTAGGTGATGCAAAGCTTTTGGTCCTAGCTGTAGACCTCAAAAAGGAAATACATTTTCTGTACTGTTTATTCACACACCCAGGATTCAAAGATAAACTCTTAATAGGTGGCTCACTAAACAGAAAAACGCCAAACAGGTCATGGAGTTTGTTTGATTTAATCTGCGAAAACTTGGCAAAGCTCAGCTGGCATGCTGGGATTTGGCAGCGAGATTCTGTATCGTACGATTGTGTGTATGCATGCAAATACTGTACATTCTGAACTGGGTGCAGGAGACTGGTAAATGAGATAAGAGTCCTGCTCCTTACAGGAGGCACCTATGGAGATGATGCTTTCAAAATGGGTTCCCAGCAAAAGGTTACTACAGTAAATAATATAAAACACCTTTCAAAGTGTTTGGGATACAACACGAAGTGGTTACGAGGGGATGCGATGGAGAGAGGAAGGGGGAGATGGGCGGGTTGAACTGAGAATATATTGAGAAATCCTGCTGACCAACAAACTAATGTGTTGCAATCCCAGGCCAATGCACTGAGGAGCCCGGAGAGGAGTGCCATGTACAGATGCTGGTGCTGGCGCTGGCACTGCAAGGACCTGCACTGTGGAAAGAGCCAGGCCATCTCCTTCCATGGGCATGTGATGGGTGGGTACAGAACGCCAGGGGCAGTTAATACCACAGCTGAGGGCAATGTGCTGGCATTCTCCCAACAGACCAGAACTCTAACAACAGCTACATTGTATGAGGTGATAAATGGACCTGAACTTGGAGTCTATTAGTAGTAGAATGCTTTTTTTGTGGGATTTTAAGTGTAACTCTTTTAAGTGTAACTCTTTTAAGAAGAACCTCTGCACTGGTCATTATCGTCTCCTCCCTAGAACGATGTCACTCCACAGTCTAACCTGTAAGCTGCAGCTTGCAAACCACCCGTAATAATGACTTGTAATAATGAATAGTTTCATAGCTGTCAATTCCTCCCTTTGTTTGCTTTTAAACCCAGCGATTAAAAGCAGAACTCGCCCAATCCGCTGAGCAAGTTTGAGCAAACACCCAACATGCCTGGTTGCTGAATTGCATACAGTATTTGTATTGGCTGTCTATCAATGTTGGGGATTCCTGACAATCCAATTCTGTATATATGAAACAGTACGAATACTGACAATATGGCAAAACTCCAAAATCAAAGTTATTCGCTGATCTTTTCTTTCTCTTTGTATTGCTTTCAAAATCATGCCGAATAAGATCTTTTATTTTGACTTTAATTCCTGGGTTTGACGTACATTTTCTTGTAGTAATTTCAGGACCACAAAATACTGATTCTTACAAAGAAACCCTTGACTTTACATTCGGGAGAGAAATCCAAAGACACTAAAAAAGACTTCTAGTCGAAACGTTTGCCATTGAATTCATTAAGTTTCCTTTAGCACCATGGCTATTCATTGCCCTGCAATATAAAATGCTCCAAACGGTCTTTGGGTCTACAGTTTGGGACGTGTGTGTTTCTTTATTGTACAGTTATACTATATGCTCTTGACATTGTATGGAAATGTGGGGATTTTGGACAAACTATAATGCTATGTATATTGCTTTATATATACTGTGTAAAAAATGGATTTTGCAAACCTTTACTTCAGTTCTGACCCCAATGCACAGTGCAGCTGCTTCATCCAATGAAAACTTGGTAACAGTCCAAACAGAATCATCTCTCTCTCTCTCTCTCTCTCTCTCTCTCTCTCTCTCTCTCTCTCTCTCTCTCGTGTTATATTACTAAAACACATTGTTGCAACTTTCTGCCATGCCCTCTGAGCATATAGAGGAGCCTATCCAGAAAGAGACACTTCCCACTCATTATCAAGCTAAATAAAGTAATTGCAATGAAGACTCAACACTGTCACGTTAAACGTTGCAGGGTGTGCACGATGCTAAAACCGGAAACCTGAACCACATGAAAATATACATCCATTGATACAAAAATATCTAAGCCTTCTTATCTTGCATAGACCTGCAGGTGCAGAATGACCTCATAACAGGCAGGGTCTTTTTGTTTCATAGTTCATTTGTTAACAGTTTCAGAACTAGTTATATCTTAGACATGAAACCCATTGCAAACACGAAGGGATGCAGGACAAAAAAGGCTGGGTAAAAAAAGAGTTTGCATTCAAAATATACAAGAACTGAGTGGTCATCTATCCTTTGGAATACGGAGTATGAGAAGTTGCATAGCACCCCCACCTGGTCAAACTGAGTCTCAGTTCAGTTCTATTCAATTACAAAACATTACAAGAAGCCCAACTTGAATTGAATTTGCATACAAGGAATATCCTCAAGCATTCTTTGAATATCTGTGCATTCGTCAACTTGACAGTTTAAACATGTTCTGATTTGCTTTCAGTTTAATACATGCGATGTTTCCTGTAAACATATTTACAGTAGCATGAACACAGTGTAGCTCACCTGTGCCACCACTGCCTCCACGTTCCCAAACTTCTTGAAGTACAGGTGATCCGTCCTCAGGTACAGCATGCAGCTCGTTTTGGAATAGTCAAGAGTCCTCTTTGATCTTAGCGCAGGTTCATCCTTTACAATAAAATGGTTGCACTTTACATAAAGTGTCTCTAATTAATGTGTATTTACAGAGTAGTTACATAGTAAATACATGTGTACTTACACCTAATTACAATGTTATTATGCATAGTTACAATGTACTTAGTGTATAAAATATTTTTGCACGATATATGTAAGTACACAATTGTATCAGAAAAGGGTTAGGGTCAGGTTTAGAGTTTAGGGATAGGGTTAGGGTTAGAGTTGGGGTTAGGATTAAGATTAGGGTTAGGGTTATATCATGCAAAAGTAATTTAAAGAGCACTGTAAGGTATTCCTCATAGTATTTTATTGTATATTATATAATATAACGCATTCAACTAATTCCTTGGAAACTATTACTTGAACTGGAATTAAAAAAAGCACTGTGTATTTATAAAACAAGTCATCTTTAATGCTATCTTGACAGGAAATGAAAGTGTTTTGTTTTTTTTCCCCTGAATGATGTGATGTCTGACCTGCCCAAGGATTTCCTGTCTCAGGCTCTCTGCATACCTTCCCAGACTCGGAGTCCCGCAATGAGGAGGTTCCCTGGGTCCCACACGAGAGTAATCTGTAAACACGAGAGGAGCAGGCTAATTAAAATAGAGGGAGCAAAAAGCCACAGACAAATAAACACACGGTGACAAAAACAAGAAAGTAATTGGGGAAGCCAGACAGAAATGAATTACTCATTGGGCAGTCAAAAACAACCAGTCTCATTTGAAAGACGTGGATTTGTTGCAATTTGCTGCAATACAGACTGTGATATACAGTGTTATAGGCTGATAAAAAATAACATCCCATTTTCTTTTAAATGTACAACAATGGAAACAGCCATCACCCCATCTTTGGATCAAAGGGTGGTAAGCAAATTTTAATGGGAAGTAAATCTGACACTTTCTGGTACTACTGAAGCCCCTTTCACAGTGTCATGCGGGCCGGCTATGCGATTTCACACTGCTTTTGAAGAAGCAGGGTCGACCTGGGTGACAGACACAAGTACACAACGCGTGTTTCAATTCCCTCGATGCAGCTTGTTATGGACGCTTCCATCCAAGCTTCTCTGGATTGAACTACCAGCCCCAGTGTTGATTAGAGCAAATGTTTCTTCATTCCTGTGATGCATTTTGTCTCGCTCGACCCGGTTCAAAGCACGTCGACCCACATCCTGAAGTGGGTCGCTGTGACCTGGGTTGACCCGGGCACGACCCAGGCACGTGGTTTCACACTACACGGGATTGTGACCCAGGTAGCAGTGCCAGTGTGAAAGGGGCTTAAGTTCTGTTATGTACTACCTTTAAGACTCCCAAACCACCTGCTGAAATCAGTAAACTCAAAAATAAATACATTGTCCTGTTGACAGCGGTACCCTTAATCCAAAATGTGGGCAGAGTGTTGTGGGCAATACTGGCCAAGTGACGTCTGACGGTGAATAAGCCTTTCACCGCTACTATAGGCTGAAACCAGTCACATGACTGGCTGCCACTGATAAGGTTTGGCAAAACACGTTAAAAAAAAGTGATCGTTGCCAATGGGAGTCTTTGAGAACGATTTCCTCAATAGGGGTGATAGTTGCACAGCACTTTTATCGGGTGTGTTTGAAGCAGGGCAGTGTTGGCGAGAGCTCGCTGGCATCTACACACTGCAGGAGACTCCTGTTTTTTAGATGTAGGAGAAGAAAGCACAACTGTTTAGATAGCAGGGGATTTACAGGGCTGGCTAAACCTGGCACCAACATGCCATTCCACTTCATGTGTTTCTGCTGCCTTTCCTAAGTAGGTAAACTTGAAGATGTTTTGGGCTGAGACATGCATGCATTTCATTATCATGGGGGGGGAAGTTGGGTCTTTTGAGCAAATATATATATATTCTTTGCACATATTCATAATACATTTGGATATTTAGTAGTTTATGTTGAAATGATATATTTCATTATTCCAAAGGAGCCATGAAATATATTTTATCAAGACCATATTCACTCCCAGCCCTTGAAGACTTGGATCCAGCTGTATCAGCCTGTTCCAGCATCGAGAGACCTTGACTCCTCTGAGCTCGCTGGGGGATCAGGGGTTATGTAATGATAACAAACCCAAATGTGAGCCAAGAGCTGAACTAGGAGGGTGGAATGCTAGGAGCCAGAACTGCACGTCGTTATGTAAACCAGCCAACTGCGATTTCATTTCTGTTGCACAAATAATAAGTTCAATTTGTTAACGAGTCGCTGAGGAATCCAGTATGTTTCACATTTAAGGTCATATTGTGCGTCACATTTATCAAAGTTAACTGGCGATTGTCATCTTGTAAATTAGGCCCACTTCTTTGGGTCTTCAATGTCGATTTCATTGGCAAAAATGCAGAAGACCTTCAGAAATATGAATTAGAAAACCCTTACTTTGCAAGGCCAATGCAGTCTACTCCTGCAAGTCTACTGTGATGCAATGCTCTGGTAAAAACCTTATATTACAGCACTGGGGTCTAGTCTAGTTCACTCAGGGGTTGCTTTTGAACCTTTCAAGGTTATATCTACAAACCACAAGCTGGAAGAACACCTTGTAAAAAAAAAAACACAACAGTTGCTCCCTATTTTTGGACGCAGAAGAACATGTATTTCTCAATCTGAGTTTATGAGCATTGTGGTTCCTCCGTTTCCTATTGCTTCATTGTTCGATGTGGAGTTTGATTGATAGCGCCATGAGTTTAAAGTTAGCATGCAGTTAAACCTGTATAACTAATCAAGGAGCTGTCAAAAAGTGATCTTGATACACAGGTGCATATCCCCTTCAGTCACTGTGTATAATTGTACCATGTTAACTCTTCCTGTCTATGTATCTATTTTATAATGTCGACTTTCACCATGTGTGGAGTTCTGTCTGACTGGAGTTAGAAATAGTAAATAAAATTATAGTGAGAGTCAATGAGAAGTCCCCACAAATATAGGAATGCAAAAGTGTGTGTGCGTGTGTGTGTGTGTGTGTGTGTGCGTGTGCGTGTGCGTGTGTGTGTGTGTGTGTGTGTGTGTGTGTGTGTGTGTGTGTGTGCGTGTGTGTGTGCGTGTGTGTGTGCGTGCGTGCGTGCGTGCGTGCGTAGCGGTTTGGGATCCTTGTGATAAAAGGCACAATAGAAATGTGAATTGCTGTTGTTTTTGTTGTTACACTAATGAACAGTTAAGTCATGCCACCTGACTGTCTTATTTCCACATGACCTGAGAACATGCTGACTTTTCTCAGAACCAGCTCAGACTGGAACGGCTGATTTAGCACACAAAGGGTTAATCATTTGACAATACTGCTGTCGCACTGGCAGACGGCTGACACTGCTGCTTGGTTAAGCAATCTGAGAGAACATGCGATACGGAATCACACCACTCTGCTCTGCAGCAGCCAATGACCCCGCTGACCTGCACCATAGAAGAAGAGCAGAGAGAGAATCTGAGGTCGTTGACCCCTTGACAGAAACACAGTGAACCCAACCCTCTCGTCATACTGAGCTGTAAAGCTTCACAATAACACTGGAAGTGCCTGAAGCACAAAGGAACACACTTTATAATCACAATAAATAAGGATTTTCCAACAGCCTGTATAGCACTTTTCATCTAACTGTTTCTGGAGTGTGTGCAAAATGGCAACAAACTATCTTCAATAGCAATGCAAACTGAACAAACTATCTTCAATAGCAATGCAAACTGAACAAACTATCTTCAATAGCAATGAAAACTGAACAAACTATCTTCAATAGCAATGCAAACTGAACAAACTATCTTCAATAGCAATGCAAACTGAACAAACTATCTTCAATAGCAATGCAAACTGAACAAACTATCTTCAATAGCAATGCAAACTGAACAAACTATCTTCAATAGCAATGCAAACTGAACAAACTATCTTCAATAGCAATGCAAACTGAACAAACTATCTTCAATAGCAATGAAAACTGAACAAACTATCTTCAATAGCAATGCAAACTGAACAAACTATCTTCAATAGCAATGCAAACTGAACAAACTATCTTCAATAGCAATGCAAACTGAACAAACTATCTTCAATAGCAATGCAATGGTATTTCCCATGGCAAACTGAATCATAGCCACTACTGCAAGTATAGCACAACCCTCCTACTGTAAGCCAGTTTAGCATGTTTGCCTTTTTAATGTTAGAATCCCTTGAACCGGTGTCATAATTCTCTTAAAGAATCATGTCAACACGCATAGCAATGACTGAAGGACTTCAAAGCCATGCTATACACCTCCTCACATACCACCTGGTTGTTGTCCTAGTAGATGCCTTGTTAAAGGTTAATACTATTGCTATGGATAATGCTGCCCCCTGTTGATAATGGGATGTATTTGCTACCTGTTTATTAGTAAACCTTGTTAAACACTCAATAGTACCTTGATATGGGGGCATGTGGTTAGTGCGTTGGTAATAGATTAGAACTCCAGGCCTGGCCAATGATTTAAAGAAACTAAACTAATTGAGAAATACTAAAAGTAATACATGCATTGACAAACAATTTGATTTCCTTGATAGTTAAACAACAACTGGTTTATTCAAGCACAGAAACACAGCTGGCCTAAATATGTGCAGGCTTTGTCAAAACAAGATCATAATTTTTCCCCTTCCTTTGAAGCGAACGTCAAGTGCCTCCCAGCCTTTCAATACCCTTTCAATCATGCGACTGGTATTTAGAATGAAGTGTGATGTCTTTTAGAAAGGACCTCTGGTAACATCCATAGGTGCTAAAGAGCATCACAGTGTCATGAAAAGAAAAAAGCTTACTGCAAGAATGCTTCAACAAACCTGTACAGTACTGAGGCAATGGGATATTATCCCAACCAGAGAGCATCTGAAAAATCAATCAAGCTCGACGATATTTTGTAAACGGACAGACAGAACCATTACAGATGTCTCTTTTTGTTCATTTTCCACGGATCCCATTCCCCGCGCTCCTTTAAAGGGAATGCCTAGCTGTTTATTTGAATACAGTCCCGACTATGCTCAAGAGATCTTAAAACTTCAGACAAGCTTTTACAAAATAAAAACCAAATCTTGACTTTAGGTTTATAATTCTCACACAGCACTGGCGCTCTTCTTGTCAGGCTTGTTGCCAACAAGTTATCAGAATTGTTGTATGTTACAAAGAGGCTGTTATTACAACAGGGTTCAAAGCTGTTTAAACTTTGCGGTTCCAAAGGCTAATTGCTCCGCTGGGTTTTACTGCTTTTATAAATCGCTTTTCGTTAGCTGCGTTGGTGTGTTGGTATTAGATTAGCACTCCTCCAGGGCTGGTCAATGATTTAAAGAAACTGGCGTGGAAACACCCCTACCTACTGCATGGGATACATTGTAGTAAACTGGAGCAAATCCATTTGATATTTTACAGACTTGAACTTGTGTTCTGAGAGTCAGTGCTCTGAGTAAGAACATCTGTCACAGCAAAGAGCATGGTAAAGATCCCCTTCCATACACACACACACACACACACACACACACACACAAATGCGTGAAACAGGAATCGTTCCTCTGTGTCCTTTTGAATGGGGTCAGTGTTCTCTCTCCCAGCGATGAGATAAATGTAAGCCAACCGAACGTCATTATTTAAGCAGGTGCGAATGCAAGATTTGCTCTCTCTCATGTGAAGGCTGAACAGCATGTGGGGGATCCTGGTTTGCTGTAAATGCTCTTGCACAAAACCATAGAAATCACTGCTGGATTGTTCAAAAGAAGGGGTGCTGTCGGTTCATTATTAATACAACTGTGCATCAAGTATCTATAGCGGTGTGGGTTCAGCCATGCAGTAGTGTTAACCTTTATCTCCTGGGGCAAAATGAGTTTAAAAAATGTGTTCTCCTATAGCTTTCCTTATGTTGTTGTTTACGGCATAAACCCTGAAAAGTCATCTTGTTTGCTTTTGTTCATGTTGTTTCTGTCTGGTAACCCTCTGTATGTATTTAGAAAGGCACATTTTACAGTTGGATTTTTTTTTTTCTGCAGGCAGTATTGCCTAATAATGTGGATTGCTTCCACTGTTTTCCAGGAATAATCTGCTGAAGGTCTGCACGCTTCCTGCAGGAGTGCTCCCCTGGAAGAGGAAATGCCCGTTAGTAAACCCGAGAGTGGAAAGGGGCCAACGCACTCAGCGTTACCTTAACCTTCTCCCTATCTGCACTGACACGGCTAGCGGTCTGCAATACAAACACTAGAGTCCTTTGTGTTCATTGGCAGTCTCTTGACGTTGGGAGAGTTACACTAGCTCAGGAGGCAGGTAGCTCTCTGTGTGCTCGACCGAGAGTAATGGAGCAATGCAGACATTCCCCCAAAGTGGAGCTTGCTTTAACCGTTTCCTTCCCTTCTCCAGAATCTAAACTGCTGCAGAAATGCTCAGGGCACAACCGTGTTAAATCTAAAAATATCACACAATAGCCATACAATAATCATTGGAGAAAAAGAAAAAAAAGCAACTTTTTTTATAGCAATACATATAATACTGTATATTGGTGCCAAATATGTAAAAGTTATACCTCTATGATATAAACAAGAGGCGAAATGACACATCTTTTACTGCACTTGACAAGACTCTATTGGACTGTTTGATATGATGTGCCTCAAATGGTATGAATGGATTGTGTAGCAGGATGGGGGGGGGGGGGACTAGGTAGAGTATAAACACACATGGCATTGCAAAGGCTATTACTACAGAGCAGTAGTTCTGACGTATCAAGTGGTCTTTTAGGTCACTGGTTTAATGTAACGGCCGGAGCGAGCTGGGGGCAGAAAGGTTGTCCTGATATGAGGAACGCCTTGCCCAGTCTCAGCTGTGTGGGATTCTCTGACAGAACGCGTGCTCGAAGGGCTGTGTTGGAGGGACAAGGCGACAGGAGAAGCATTGCACAAAGCGTGCTAGCATCACGTCTCACTTTGCTTTCCATTCCAGTGATTTCCAAGCAGTGTAGGATGCAGCTTCAGGGCTTCAGATTCCATTTCTTGTACAGTACAGCTCTGATTGGATGTCAGCATGCCCCAAACTCAAGATCTGGCTGTACTTTATTCTCTTAACATGTGCATTCTCGTTGTTAACAGGAATGTTGTTTTGGTTCGACTGAAGCTCTGCCAGAGGTCCTTTGTTTTGCCCACAAGCTTGCTCCGCATGGGCTGATTTCATTGTGGGAATCGTTTGCTCAGTCTTGAAGCACGTATTCGTGGTTATTACCGGCTCTCATTAGTTCTTCAACAAAGACGACTATTGCACGTTAATTAAAATATCAGGAACATGTTTGTTCTGAAACAACATGTGGAAATCTGAGGTTGCCTCGTGTACTGTGTGGAATGTCATATCTAGCAGATTTTAGGATAAACAAAGGCATGCACAAGACCAAAGACAATAACTTACCAATGTCGTCTTCATGGTAGATGAGAGAGTGGTAATCCGTGCTGTTTTTGGTGTATCTTGCAGTGGGCTCAATGTAAAATGTGCCATTCTGCGTCTGGATAAAACCTTCAAACTGGCCATCAATGACAGAACCGTGGCAGATGGAGTGACTCTCACCTGTGCACAGAAGAAGACAGTAGAAAATGAAGTTACTTGGTGATTAAACGTTTCATTACACCGATGAAGGCACCAGCCGAGACCTCTATTACCTGATTGATAAGCTTGACAAAAAAGTAATTTCTACTAAAATGACTGTGATTGTTATTATAGATTATAGATCATAATGCCATCCCACTCTTTCCAACGTCGCCCGCACCTGAATGAAGCACAGAGTGCCATTGTGTGCAATCCTCGTATTTGTTACATCTGAGCGTAGTGGAGTGGTCTGCAAAAGTGCTCTATTTGTGAAAAAGAAAAAAAAAACTAACACAAAAATCACTACCTTATAGAAACCTCTCCTTTGCACAATATGGGATTTCAAATAATACAGGCTTACAGGATGTGGCAGGGCAGAGAACAGTACAATCCGAAACCAATTTGACATCCTAGACTCCTCGACTGAATGGTCCATTTAAGAATCACAGAAAACAACCGCTCCTTTCCTCCAAAAAGACAAAGAGAAATGGAATCCCTGTTTGTTTGAATGTATCTCTTCTGTTCAGCAGTTAGTAATTGTTACCTGCCAGCTCTCCAGAGTATATGTGGGAGGTATCCGCAGCTTCAGATGAGTTTTTGAAATGGATCTGAAAGTCTTCCGTGAACCCTGTGGAGTCTCTCTTCAGTCTTAAGTGGAATTTCCTAGGAAAAAAAAACATAATTAGTAGCATTTTGATGTTATAGTGCTCGAAAACCCAAACATGAACTAACTATAGGTTTTCTTTTACCCTGACAGTGGTTAATAGAGTGTTATACTTGTAATGGATTGAGAATCGGGCAGTCGCGTAGACCTTTGATAACACACCTAAAAGTGTTCGGTCTCTTAGCATACAGAAAGCAAAAAGTCACATGACCACAAAAGTATTAGTTCAGGGGTCAGACAAAGGCGTTAGGAAATCTCAGAGGTTATTGAGATGCATGAGCTGCTGCTGCTGATAAGGTTTTGGAACACCTGTATATATTGTTTGATGAATGAAATTAGACTTTTTCCCCATTGAAGTTTTTCTGCTTTTGTCTTTTTGAATGCTTCCCAAGAGTTTAATTTCATCTCTCATTGTATGGTCCAGATTTGATTCTTTACGTCATACAAGCAAAGAGAGAGTCTCTGGGTTACATCTGTGGGCCTTTCGCCATGTCAAATTGATCCATGGAATTGGCGCGGGTGAATTACACCATGCAGAAAGGGTAGCACATCGAAAGAGCCCAGACCCTGACAAAGAGCTGAGTGCTTAAAACAGGCAGCTTCTCTGAGAACACACCTCATACACCATGTTCAGTGCTTCCAGAACACTCTAGAACATTCCACGCCGTCAACATTCTACATCAGTCGTCACAGGTCAATATGGCTTTCATTTTAGCCATGAAATAGACTTGTCTCTCCTGACATAATAGTCGTCATAGGTTTTCAATGAAGCGAATACAACACCTGTCCCAGTATACATTGCCCTTAGTGTCTGAGGCGTTTATGAACAGACATCCAGGAGAACATTACATCACCTGCTGTGGTATAATTTGCAGGGGGTCAGCATTCAGAGTTTAAACGTTTAAACATTATTCAAACGTTAAGCGTAATAATTAGAGGTGTGCAGAAACTCGTACTCGGAATTGCCTTTAAGAAGCATTTATCGGCAGGTATTCAATAAACCCATTCATTAATGTGTTGGTTTTAAAACAAGGAAAACTGTCCTTCCTTCACCTTTACAACTGAGTACCATTCCATGGCAATTGGTGGAATATTTTCCTTTCGTACCAAAGCCATAAACTGACAAAACCCGCAGACCTGCGACAGTCCTTGCACAAAATAAAACTTAGATGTAAGATCACTGTCTGGGTGATGTTAAAAAAAACTGAAGTTTGTCATTAACAACATATGATTGTATGCACTCTCCATTTATTGATGGGTTCTTAATTCAAGTGAACGAACCAATGTAGTGGCTTTCTGTTTGTCTTTCATTGATTCTAAATGGAATGTTAATAACTGAGGTCAGATTAATCATTGTCGATAAAGGGGGATACCCTGAACCCCTCGCCCCAGCATTCCAGTTAACGAAACTTGTAGATCTCTTGATCCGCCCCTCCTGCTCTGCACTGGACTCGCCTGACCTCAGCACCACGTTACTGGATCCTCAGCTGATGCACTACCCTTGCACGATTGCACTACTAATATATCATTGTAGATATAACTTGCTGTAATCCTAACTTGCTGCATCCTAGCTCCTATTGTATTAACAGTATTCTTTGCACTTGCTGTAAACTATACTGTATTAAATATTAAGCTTGCATTGTATCGGAGGTGATTCAGGAACCCTGTACCGGTCATAGGCGCTGAATTCCAGCTGGACAGTCCGCTCCGCCTCCCGCCTCGTCCTCTTCGCTCGCTGGTGACTCTGATGCAGAGCCTCCCTGTTATATGACAAGCCCTCATAGCGCTTAATGAACGGGCTGAGGAGGTCTGAAACAAAGAGAGGTGTTTTACAAGCAGCAGCAGCAGCAGCCGTTGTCTTTGGCTTTCCGTGCTTTCAGGGTGCTATACCATGAACCGTGCGGTTTGGCCTATCTTACCATACTAGATATATGAGACTTCTCACTGCTTCTGAGCCTTGTTGTAAATTGCATGCTTTGCATCATTATTCTTAAGCTTTGCACATTAATGCTTGCTACCTGCTCACTGCGGTTAAGACCCCTGGGAATGAGGGAGAAGTATAGTCCAGGAACTACCCCAGGCAGCAGTGTGGAGTAGTGGTTAGGGCTCTGGACTCTTGACCGGAGGGTCGTGGGTTCTATCCCAGGTGGAGGACACTGCTGCTGTACTCTTGAGCAAGGTACTTTACCTAGATTGCTCCAGTAAAAACCAAACTGTATAAATGGGTAATTGTATGTAAAAAATAATGTGATATCTTGTAACAATTGTAAGTCGCCCTGGATAAGGGCGCCAGCTAAGAAATAAATAATAAGGTAAATGAAGGCATGTACAATGTAATGTTTAAATTTTAAATCTTTGTTAGAACCCTGTAATACCACATGCTTCACTACTCTGTACTGCTCTTTTACCACGGTATACCACAGTGCATTTGTAAATTAAAATCCTCTGACCGCTTATACAGTACTTCTGAGAAGTAGGTAACCCGCTTGAAACAAAACAATGTTTTAATGCATACGTTTTTTTTCAACCTAAAGCCTGTGTTAAAATCTCCTCTTGTGGCATCCGTCGCATTCCACTGGAGACAAGTTGAGGCAGCTTGCTTAAACTTTCAGCTTGCACTTTGACTTTCTCTGAACAAAATCGGTTATAAAAAACAAAACAAAAAAATGGAAATGGAGAAACGAGAATAACAGAAGGGAAAACTTCCTACCTGCTCCAGATAAGATCGAGTGCACTAAAAGGAAGTATTTAATAATGTTCATGGTCTCGTCTGTGCCGTCCTGCTGTAGTTGGTAGTTCAGGAATGCTGTACCTAGCCTCAGGTATATGTGATGATGATGTGTGAATCACTGTTCTTTGCATGTTAACCAAACTGTTCATTGGCACACCTGGTTCTGAATATGGGATACACAAGCCTGCAGTCTTATGTGTAGGAATTGCACTATATGTGGTTCAGGATTTAGTGCTGGGGTTTATAAATCATAGGGCTATACACCTTTACAAAGGCGTATCATGGTAAAAGCATAGCAAAGTGTAATAAAGCACAGTGAAAGCATGGTAAAGCATAGGTAAGCATTGTAAAGAATAACTAGGTATGGCAAAGCATATTGATAAACAGTGCAAACCAGGGTAAACGATGGTAAATGCATAGTATAACCATGGGGGAAAAAATGGTAAAACTGCAAAAGACACCATGCAAAAATAAACACTTATAAGGGTATATTCACAAAGGAATACATCAATTCTGGCTTCTTTTACATATTCAGTCTCCGAAGACTGCTGACGGATTCTCCTCGAGAGTTGATTTGTAAAATGGGCTGTGAGCTTTTCGAAGGGCCAGACCTACTGATATTGAAAATGGCTTTTTTTTCCACAGACAGCAGTTTCCGTTTACTGACTAAGCAAGAGCCAGTTAACTCCTATAGAAAAAAAAAAAAAATGTCAGCCAGTAATCACTGCCAGATTACCCCTGTGTCTTTCCACACTGCTGTTTCTCAGAGTGCGCTGCGCTCACTTTAAGAGAGACAAGGAGTGCGTGGGGGGTGGGTTCTTGCACTGTAATGCTCTTGCAAGGTTGTGACTTTTGAATACTTTCCATAAACTGACGCTGTCTTCTCCAAACACACACTGATACCTGATTGGCTGCCAGGGAAGGCCTGATCTTGAAGTGGGCTGGGTCAGTGACATCAGAGCTCACACCCCTCCCAGGGTCAGAAGGTTATTCTCAGACACTGGCTGGAAACTAATCCTGAGAGCCCTGGGGGGAGGTTAAAATATATCGGCATAGGATTGAAGCAGCCCTTTAACCCTTCGACTGCAAGCAGTGACACTAAAGCATTGAAAAAGTTTTAATATAATATAGAGTTAAGGAGCATGGCAGTAATAATCCACCGTGTGCACAATTCACATCCAGCTGTGGCCAAAAACTTTGCATCACCTAGAATTTTAGGACTGAGACTTCATTTAGATCTTTTATTTAACATCATGCAATCAAAGAAACTACAAAATGATATCGCAAAAGTCTACCAGAAGTACTGTAGTTTGTGTTAGATTTCAAAATGTCACATTTATATATGGAAAACTACAAAGCAGTACGTAATTCAATATGTTAACGTAACATTATTCAGCAAGTTTCATTCGACTTTATGAAGCAAAATGTGTTCATTCGATAGGGTGATGCAAAACGTTTGGCCATAGCTTCTATTAATAAAAACAGTGGTCACATTTTTTTTTAATACAGACATCATTAATAAGGTAATCATCTATGGTTAATAATTATGGAATAAAGGCTTAAGATAATAACAGGAAATGGTAACTTGGTAATAAAATAATTATCGTAAATACAGATAATTGTCGTCCATGAATTTTATTACATCAAGCATTAGCAAGAAAGAAAGTGAACAAACAGATCCTGTGTCTGCTGGGTTTAAAGATCAGGGGTAACACCATTTGCAGCAGGCTGGGTAAAACTGGTGGCTGAACACAATTTATCAGACTGGAGCTCCTGTACCTCCCTGGGCTTGCAGTGCCACACACAGGCAAGGTGGGGTAATGACATGTACTAGGAAGGGAATACATTAGGTTTTGGGCTCCAGTTCAAATCAAGCTTGAAGGGTATTTCAGTTCAAGGAATTTGTATGTCACCCAAAGCCAATGTCATCTGCAGTTTATCTGTGCCCTTCCCATGTTTGCAATGCATTTACTGTGCTTTCAGCCATACTTTATCTGCTTTAACACACTTTACTGTACTTTTATCCTATTATTCTGCATCGTATAGCTATCCTAATTGGTAGAATAACTACAGTACTCCATGGACATTAAAAATGGTGCATCCAAAACAGAACACTGTACATTGAGTGTTAGGTGAAATCTAATTTAAAAGCACAGAATCCAGTCTTTTTTTTAAAATGTTCCCAGTGCCATGCATTTATAACTCTGTGTAAAAAAATGTTCTTCCTACCTTCTGTTCTAAACTTACTGTGCTAAATTTGACGTAGTGTCTTTGGGTTCACTTTATCCAGACCATTTAAGATTTTAAAGACTTCAATCATGTCCCGTCTATTCTCTTTGTATTTTACTGTAACTTTGAAATATTGCTCCTTTTGTAATATCCTGAATCGTATACGACATTGCAAATGATTAGTCTGGGAACCACCTCACCCCTGACCCCTTCTTGACATGTAACCTTTTGAGTTGTAAAAAGCACCATTCAGCGCCTACTTATACAGAAAAGGGCTTTTTTAAAAATCTTTTTCACAGAGCAATTCCATTTACTGAGTAACCAAAAGGCCATTAACTCCTGCAGAAAAGAAGCATGTGTCAAGGCTGGTATGTCTGTGTGGATTAGTCCTCTGATCACAAGGGCACAGGCTCGCTCTTCTCACATGTGATATTTTCCACTTGTTAGAAATACAGCATTAATCTTCAGTACAGACTAGTATTTTTCCATACTTTGATGTCCCTCCATTAAAAAAAAAAAAGTTTAATATCATTTCAATGTAAATGATCTTTCATTAACAGTTCAATAAATATCTATTATTCATAAGACAGAGGGCAAAATACTAAGAGACCTTTTTTTTGGGAGGGTGTGGGGTGTCGTTCATGGTGAGCTATATTTCACTGGAACCTGGCTGAGGTGCTGAAAGCTATACCTTGGGAAGCACTTGTCCCATTTTTATGAAACCATAGCCACATTTGTATCAGTACTGTGAAACCAGTCTGAAACGAGTGGTTCCAACATCAAACTGGGGCTGCAACCTGTTCCATCTGCGGTCTACAATCTGCAGATTCAACGCTGTACTGTAAAGATAGTCATTTTGAACAGTAATTCACTTCCTATGTATTGAAATGAATCAGTTAGATTCCAGCCTGAGATCTTGAAAGCTATTGAGACACACCAGCACTGGGGATTACATTCCAGTGTCACTGTAGTGCCAGAAACCAATGCATGCATTAGTGAAGTGAAAACATCTACTGTATATCACTTCGAAGATAGGTCAACCTGACCTGGATAGGATAAGAGCACTCAAGAGAAATCTGTCAAAGTCATTCATTTAAAAGTGAACTGTGCAGGAAAACATCATGCATCCGGCTTTACTGAAACAGGGCTGGCTATTGAAACATATTTCCTCTGAAATGGGACATTTTGTCTGATTGAACTAAAAAAAAAAAATTAAAAAAAAAACTCTAGCATGATCGACACAGCATTATGAGCAATAGATTTGTAAAAGGGGTCTTAATTTGGTGCTGTGGTGCAATCCATGCGGTGCAGTTAGCTATTAACTGCTATTAAGTTCTGTCCTCGAATTTGAGACGTGTTCATCTGGGACCGAATTCAAGGTTGTTAGGAATGTTTTGAATTGCTGAAATCTATACCCCCCACCACAACAGGAAACGAGATAGAATAAAAAAATGTTTTATTGTAACAAGCCTCAACAAGGACACTGCGCGTCTTTCCACATTGAGACAGACCAAACAGACGATACTTGTTTTAGTTAAACGATCCCTGTGCTGTCCAGTTCTGAAGCCTGTGTTATTGAAGTGAATGATTAATAATATGTCTACTGAAGAGCCGTTCTGTTGTTACATTGAAAACAGCAGAATGCACTATCTTGACACACTAGACTAGTCTTCTAAAGCAGGATAGCAACGTGAGCGAGGAGAGGACAAGGCGACATGACACATTAGATAAAGAAGGATAAGGGAAGGTATACATTACAATTCAACAAGCTACTCCTCTAAATCCATTAATATCTGGAAACAAAACCTTGAATCCAATCGATGTACCATAACACAAAGGAATATAATAATACAACAGTCTATTGTGTATTTCCCAGTGGGAGGGGTGGCTTATATGCAAGCCGCCCTTGCCCGTTGCCTTTTAGTATAGGAATAATGGCATGGACATTGATTGTGATTTGGCATTATAGCAATAGCATAGGCACTGCGTCGCTCGCACCACAGTTTAAATCGAGGGTGCATTTGGCTGCATCATTCTTCCAGTTGGTCTCTTTCTCCAGGATTGCTTCACCCTGTTTAGCTACCATTTGTGCAAGCTTTGATTTTTTTTTTTTTTTTTTTTTGCACAGGCCTTACTTAAAAAAACGCTGGCGTGTCCTTGGCAACCTGCGATGATCTGCTGAAATCTGCATTTCTACATTCACCCCCACAGCCTCGATCGCCACCCTTACATGTTGAAATGCTGCTTGTTTTCACAATCCAGCTGACTCTGCCTGCCTATATATATATATATATATATATAGCCTATGCTTAAAGTGCATGAACAGTTACATTAAGGGTTTTATTTTCTTTCTGTTCTTCAAATAAGTTTGAGTTCGCTTGGTGTTATGTTTTCCAATTTTGCAGAATTCTAGGCTGTATTAATTATTGAATGATTAAATGCATCAGTGTGTAATAAAAGCTCATACACAGGGATACTTTTGATTTGATTTTCATACAGTAATACAAACCCGTGCTTGAGAATTGTCTGTTTTAAAGATTGTTTTGAAAGGTTAAGGTAAGGTCATACCTATCCACTATGCTCTCTACAGCCCTGTGCATCCAGGCATGTGTCTGGTATCATCTGTATTGTACAAAATCAATATTTTAATTTTTACATAAATGGATTGGCTCCCTTTCGTCTTGTCATGTAGGGAGCAGATATTTGCAAAAAAAAAAAAAAAAAAAGTTTAGGGTAGCTCTCTCCGTTGGCTTTGAAATGGTCAAGCTGAATTTCTTCAGGAAGTGTGTTTGGAGAAACCATGCTTGCATTGAGGTATTACTCTACTTCACCAAGAGAGACGCCTTCTGTACTAAAACAAACAACGTCCACCATTCTCTTCATAGTCCTGCCATGTTTTATTCATGCTTTTTTCAGAACTGATCAGTTTAATTGACTTAGCAGGATGCTCACTGCAGGCTATGTTTTCTGTGTGTGTAAAGCAGTTTGTAATCAGGAAGCAGTGACAACACAAGAGGAGCATGGCGTTTGCAACTAAGCATTTAAAACTTAAATTAAACTGGCCAAAGACCTATAGATTCCACAGAACTGGTAATATATTCTGCAACACAGATTGGAGCAGGAGTGCAAGCCTGATCAGTTCCCCTGTTCCAGGAACACAGCTCTCTAAATATACACAACACTTGATGGCCACAGCTCATAGCAAACGCACAAACACTGCCACAAGCCTGGAATCCGCACGCTGTCATTCGGAAAATCCCAGTGCCGACGCATGAACTCCATGACTCTCGCTGCAAATAGATTGTTTGACAGCAACGCAGCTCACATTTCTCAAGTGACCTCATCGGAAGATTTCAGTCAGTGCCAAGACACCTAGAACCAAACTACTGGCAGCAGGGAGAACAGTCACATGCTGGCACTGTAGGATTAGAGATTGTAAATTAGAAAGCTCTGTAGTGGTTTAAAATCATTATTAAATGAACTCATTAAACCGAACATGCATGGCAAATTGCAGCACACCGGAGTAAAAATCCTGGGAAAGCATCGCAAGGTCTTCTAGATTGGAGTCAGGTGGTTAAAATAACACCCAAAAGAAAATGACTGTGCAGTTTTGTCATATAATCTGTAGTCTTACTGCTTAGGCAAATAAGAAACTTTGACTTTTAGTTACTTTGAGATCAGTAAACTGGTCAATTCCTTTTACTCAGAGATGCAGTTTTACAAAGTTAAGCACTCTCATGACATTTGGGAAGATGACAGTTGGAAAGGATGTGTCCAGATTGTATTCCAAGGAACATTTCTCAAGCATGGGTTACAATAAAGAGTAACACAGGTAAGCATTGTTCCTGTCTTTTGAGACCCGTTGGATCAAAGTCAGAATCCTGCTCCTGGAACCACTCGTAGGTTAAACTCAGGTCTTAACACATCTGTTCATAGAACAAGCATTACACTGGTTTCCATACACGTGTTGGCAAGTGCTTGCAGTCTTTTACCAATACCTCAAGCATATAACTTTGATAGAATAGAATTGAGTAGAGATGGCGGGGAAATGTACTGCTATTGTGAGACATCTAGAACAGATCTTATGAGCATAGAAAACTGGCCATGTTTTAAAACTGCAGTAAGAACATTGGGGTTATGGCACCACCAAGTGGATGTTGGGTTGAACTACAACTTTTCAGATATTAAATACCAAAAACAGCAGGATTGCCATTTTCACAAAAAGAAGTTTACTGCTCAAAAACAAGTGGAGTATTATGACTATAAATCTACATTTATGAAAGTCAACTTGAATAAGACACACAATTGTAACAGTTTACAGCTATACACTTTGACTCATCTGTGCATTTATTGATTTAAAACAGTGCCTATCTGGAATGACAAGTGTTGAGAAACATGAATGGAAGTATTTAAAAATCAAAAATACAAATGTTTTAAATTTGTTACATAAGTTCGAGCACCCCTTCATAAAAGGAGCAAAACACACAAAAAAAAAAAGTCACGTTTCATTCATATTGCTCTGTAGCTGAATATAGGTAGCAGAAAAAAACTAAACAAAACCAAAAAAAAAAAAAAAGGATTTGTTGCTCCATACTACACAGCGACACACGATTTAAAACCATTAATAGCGTCTTCCAAAAGCCCCTGCTTGCACTCCACCACCCGGCATCATTTGGCTTGGCCGGTTCACAGTCCCTGAAACGCCTTGAGAACTTCCTCCTTGCATGTAGCTTCCACGACTACAACACAAACAAATGGAAATGTAGTCAGGACAACATGCATTTTCAGGGAGGAAGGAGAAAAAAAAAAAAAAAAGTCATGGGATTTCAGGACCAGGCAAAAGGAGGTCTGCATTGTTCATCTACCGCTGCATTTCAACAATCAATAGAAAAAGTGCTTTGCTAAAAACATGTGCATGCTTATCACCACCATTCAGGCAACTCGCATGTTAATCTAAAAACGCATCTTACCCTGATATTCCTCCACGGCTCATGTGACCTTGCCCAGAATGGCTATCACTATCTGCAACAAAAAAATATATATATTAAAAAAAAAAAAAAAAATCACAAGAAACAGGATTTGTGAGCTACAAGACGTAAACTTTGCAAGATTCAAGTGAAGACCCAATGGTCTCAGATTTCACAGGATGGATTCTGTGCTACCCACTTCAGTGAATAAGGCTTACATTAAATCAAGGCCTGTCAATGGCTAAGGATACACCTTTAATCTAGCATGGAGTACACTATGAAAGGATCATGTAATGGATCCAACCACAAATCAAGCCATGCTTGTCCCCGTTTACCAAAAAAGAATCAAAAGGCTGCTAAATGACTAAATAATAAAAATAGTCAATTGTTGCATGTGTTCTAGATATTCCTACACTAAGAGTTCATTTCATCCCAATAGTTAATCTCCAGTGGATTAACCGTTTTATTACTTTGAATCATTCAATATGTCAGAGAAATTAAACATCGCACATTTTGCACAAAAAAAAAAAAAAAAATCTTGCGATGCAGTTTTTTTTTATTTTTTTTTTTAAATATCAAATTCTTGAAAGTTTAGGCTTCTGTCTTACTTTGCCAGCTTCTGTCTCCGTCCATTTTACGGCCATGGTCTCCTGACCAATCACGACTATCTCTGCAGATTGGAAATAGAGATACGTTAAGCACCTTTAACGAGTGGAAAAGTTTGTGTACAACAGATTGTAAATTCTACCGATGCATTTCTGAACTCTTTTCTTTTTTCGTATTTACCTCGTCTGATTCAGTCCTCTCTTATCGTATCCACTGCTCCAGCCATCGCGAGAATCTCGGCTATGTCGGTCAGAGCGATCATCTGAGAAATGCTTAAAGAAAAACAAAAAACACAGGGCTGCTTTCAGATGGGATATCAAAACCTTATATATAGACTTTAGCTCAAAGAGAATACACACATATATATATATATATAATATATATATACAAAAATATAAATACTTAATCACAAAATACTGTACACACTTTTGGCGGCCCGACTCTTTCTCCCATCATTGATCTTGACCCGTCTCTCCTGCAAGAAAAACCAACATTATATAAATTCAGTAAATTAATCCAGACTACCCCTTGCTCACAACCCAAGTTAATTCAAATTCAGAAAAAATTCCACCGATTGTGTACAACCGTTTTTTAATTTCTTTTTAAAAGGGTTACTTGAGGAGGGAGAGGGGGAATCCAGTCAAAAGGGAATAATCCATTAAAATATGGAAACAGAAATAAAATCCAGCCTCTCCCATCATACACTGGAGAGATGATCCACAGTCTGTGTGCCGTATTCTTCCAATGAATATCTTGCTGATATTTCTTCCCAGGTGAAATCCTGTAGGAGCCAAAAACATTTCAGGCTTTTTCTCTTTTACCCCAATGAAGTCAAAAGCCGCCTGGACACATGGAAGCAATCCACCTTCACACAGGAAGCCGGTGCATACAAAAAGATCCTTTGACACAAAGCGGTCCGCTCAAGAGAACAAGTGCAAATCCTCCGGAAGGGAAAAAGATTTCTTCCAGGTGTTGAAGAAAGCGAGGGTGTGAAATGAGAAATCTCTTACAAAACATCACCAAAAAGAAAATGTGGAGAACCACCCAGCAAGTGCAATTGTGTTCAGCAAGATCTACTAGATGTAAAAATCAAGAAAAAAAAAAAAATGAACCCATTAAAATCTCTTAACCCTTTACAGTCCAATGTCTGACCCTGTCCGACATCAAAGAGACGTAAAAAACAGGTCTCCAGTTGTTTTTTCTCTGGAAAAAGCCGAGAAAACAATTCAATGGCCGAGTGAGACGGACAGGAGCCGGGAAAAAAAGGACTTCTCATGAATACCGACAGCCCAGACACCACATAGATAACATGGACATAAACAAGATAGCTGCTTCTGCATCCAGTGCTCAAAGAATCAGACATTTGCAGAGCTTTTTTGAGAGGTTATAGTAATAAAATAACGACTTGGATCGCATTATTGAGGAGTTTGGTGATAAAACGAGTGATCAGGAGATGATTTATCAGTATGCACTACTATGACGAGGTATGTGAAAAATACAGTGTACATGCTGGAGACAACTGTGTCCTGATATGCAGTGCCTTTTAAACCTGTTTTACTGTGAACAGCAAAAAAACACAGCATGTCTAAAATAAACTGCGCATGTGAAAATAAATTACACCTGACACGCGCTGAATAAATGGACTGCTAAGGGTTAAATTACTTGTATACCTTGAAGTATGCCCTGAAAGTTTGTTGTATTTGCAGAACTTTTTTTTTGTTTTTATTTATTTTTATTTATTTATTTTTTTTTAGATACGCATGAAACAAATTTCCATTTTATTTTATTTTTTCCCCTTGTGTGCCTGAAGTGCACCCTGGTACAGTTTTGACAGTTGTATTTGCATTTCCATACCCAGCATCTTTTTTGTCTGGTCTGCATTCTGATTTCCTGTCCTCATTGGCAATGGGTTTTTCATGCTCCCCAGCACCGTTTACTGCCCTCCTCTCACGAGGCCCTTCTGCTCCCTTTGCAAACGGCTGAGCTCGGGGAGGAAAACCATTGTCTCGGCCCTCACACGTCTTGCCTGGTCTGTTAGAGGGGGAATAGACTTTAAAACATCACACTTGCTCGTGCTGGAGACCGTTACAGCTTGTGAAAAGAAAGACCCTGAATATTTACTAGTAATGAAGCCAATTCAATAATTCCATCTGCTCATCCAACTCAGCTGGGTACTTTTATTTTTTGGTGGTTTTTTTATTATGTAAAAAAAACAAAACACGCAATGTATTGTAAATTTAAGCTTCAAATTAAAAAGGAAAAGAAAACCAGCCCTTAGCTTGCAGAGTATGGATATTGCAGTTAATCTTGATCAATAAACCCCAAAACAGGAATGGCTTATTTTTTATTTCCAGGTTACAAACTGTAGATTTTTCTTGTTTAAAAAACAAAAAAAGGAGAGGAATAACAGGTGTGCAGCGAAGCGGCAAGAAAATTAACAATGTCAGTAAGAGAAAAAAAATAGTATCTGCAATAAAGCCTTTTATATCCACACTAGGTTCCCAGTATTTCGGTTCTGATTTTCAGTTGCCGGGGAACGGCAAAAGATTCCCACCGATTACAAGTTGCCCCCTTTCCATTGCTGTGTCCTGTAACACTCATTACCCGAGCAGACAGCTCACACAGGATGCATGTGGAGGAGATACTCCTCTCAGGAAGTGTACACACACAAACACCAAAAGGCACATGGAGTTGTTAGGTCAGCAGCTGGAGGGCATGTACGGAAGGAAAAGGAAACCTGTGGAGAGTTTTCCAAACTTCAAGATCTTCTGTTCAAGTGGCAGCCCCATCAATGGAAAGGAAGACCCCTGGTCTTATCTTCCACCAATACAGTTAAGATCATCAACTCTGCAGTCAAGGTGATGTTTGACATCCATGTACCGTGGTGCCGTACAGCTACCAATAGCCAAGGTTCTGAACAGATCCGCTTTGAACAAAATGTGCCAGGGATTGATACGGTAACAGCCACCTTCAAAAAAGGCAAAGGGAGCCCAAACCACAAACAGGATTTAACCAAACTTGGCTCCTCTTATGTGGAACAGAATCTGCCATTTGTCAAACTGGCACATGGAGGGCTACGTCAATGCCAAAAGGATCTTCCATCAACCCTCACAAACATTACAACCGTAGCAAAAGAGAAGTCAGCAGTAACAGGAAGAAATACACAGAGCATAGCAAGAAGATCTCAAAACAAGACAGACTTGTTTTGGCCACCAAAGTGTATCAGAAACGTTTGCATGCCCATCAGTTCTTCTGGAAAATGCATAAAAGGTAGTAATTCTTTAGGTGTGCAACTTTGAAAGAAAAAACGCAGCTTGGTGCATTAGGAATGCCTTCCACAAACTGTTCTTGTTCTACTCACTTCAGTGAACAAGTCTACATTGAAGACCAGTGAACGGCTTGGAATAGGGCTGTTAATTTGGCATTGAGTACACTATGGAAGGATCACAGGTTAGACCCTGCCATAAATCCACAGCCATGCAGGATGAAGTGAAATAAAAAAAACAAACTCCTTGATAGAAAATTTGCCCACGATAGCCTTAAATCATTTAAAACTTCAACTTCGAGTGGACGTGTATCATTCAAGTGTACCAGAACATGGGAGTGTTTGAGTTAGCAGCAGATCGTGCTAAATTAAAATGTTGCAAGACATCATTACCATCCAGGAATTAGCCGTGCCAAGTTTATTAAAAGGGGTTGAACAAAAACAATACTGCTTTATTACCAATTGGTACAGCTTTCTGAATTCCTTACTCAGAAAGTAATTCAGAGAATAAGTTACTGTAAACTAGCGTACTTGACTCAATTCATACAACACTGTCAACTAGGTTAGCAAGCATTGCAACAGATGTAGAAGCTCATTTCCAAAGGTCGGTTTTCACGATTTCCAAAGTTAAATCTTAAGCGGCAGAGCAGAGACTTAACCCTGAGCTATATCCACCTCAGGTTTCCAGAGTTAACAGAAGCAGCAATCGTTAAAAGGGGACACTGCACACTGAGAAGCTTCTCTCTGACCCACCTGTCCAACAGCAGGTCATCCTGGTACCGGCCACGATCCCGGTGGTCAAAATCCTGGACTCTGTCTTGGCGGCTAAAGTCAGAACCACGCCCATACCGGTCATCCAAGTGCATCCTCTTCTCATGCCAATCATCTCTCCTGCAGAGAAGGGGGAAGAGGAGCATTTAATTTTAAACAATTCATACCAATCGCTACAGAGCCATGTCGGAATACTCGTCTTTGCTCAATTAATCAGTGATGTCACAAGACATGACAACGTCCTCAAAAAGACATCCAAAGAGCAAGCGTTTGTTCTACTCACTTCAGTGAGCAAGTCTACATTTAAAAAGACCCCGACAACGGTTCGGAGTAGAAGTGTGAATTTAGCATGGCGTACACTATGAAAGGCTTATAGTTGATGACCCCTCCATAAATCCATTGCCATGCAAGGGGAAGAGAAACTCAGACAGAATGCCTTATACTAGGTGAAGTCACATAACACCATGTATACGGCCCTTGAGGAGACTTGCACTGCATCTATAAAGCTTAAACACATGATAAACGCAAGGCTGGAACCAGTATCAACCAAGCTCTCTCCTCTCGTACCTTCCATCGAAGTCGTATGGCCTCTTCAGTGGCCTGCGATCCTGCTCGTATCGGAGCTGCTCTTGTTGCCTACGCAGCTCCTCCCTCTCTCTCTGTATCCTCTCCTGCTCCCGTCGCCTCTCGTACTCGACCCGCAGCCTCTCCCTCTCCAGCCGCTCTCGCTCCATCCTCTCTCCGTCCAGACGCTGCCTTTCCAGCTCCAGCCACTTCCTCTGCCTCATGAGCCGGTCTCTCTCTTCCTTCTCCCGGAACAAGCGGATGCGCTCCCGCTCCCGTCTGCTTTCACGATCTCCATCTCGGTCTCTGAAATACGAGATAACTTTAGCGCCTAGCACTCTGGAACACTTTAATTCAATGTCACATTTAATACTTTGGTGAGACACGTGCATGTTCTACTCACTTCAGTGAACAAGTCTACATTTAAAAGAGGCCAGTCAATGGTTCGGAGTAGAAGTGTTAATTTAGCATGGAGTACACTATGAAAGGATCATAGGGAAGACCCTGCCATAAATCCATAGCCATGCGAAAGAAGAGGTTGAAGTAGAGAACTACAATACCCAGAGTGCCGGCGCCTCTCCACCTCGCGGATCTCTCGCTCCTTCTGCCGCTGTCGCTCACGCTCTCTTTGCTCTTTGATCTGGTCAAAGGAGAGGATGTCTTTCTTCTCTTTGCTCTCGGATTTGCGATCCTGGCTCTTGGAGCTCTGAATTCAGGAATAAAAAAGGAGGATCGGGGGGTTTAATTTTCAAGCACACACATTATGCGAATCCTGCAATAAAAAAAAAATATATAAACTACAACTTTTAAATTTAATGAATATTAATTAAAATCACCAATCCAAAACAAAAATTGGTTGACTACATCTTGCTCAAGGTCCTTTGGGAACCAAATTCATATTAAAAGCAGGGCACAATGAACATGAGAAGTCCTACGTACTCTTCCGTCTTTGCTTTTAGTTTTGACACTGATGACAGGCTCCCCTTTAGATTTATCCATGACCACGGTTCTTTCTGTACCACGGCCTCCTGCAAATGAAAAGGGTTCCATTTCATATAATCAACAGAAATTCTTTAGAACTTTTCAAAGGACCAAAAGACTGGCAGCTGACAGAACAGCATTTCAAGGCAATAATCACTAAACATTTTAGACTTTTACTCTAACATTGAAGACATGTTGTACTACTCACATCAGTGTACCAAGCCTACAACATTTCCAGGCCAGACAATGGTTTTGAGTAGCTTATTTATATAGCATGGAGTACACTAAGAGTGAATCACAGGATACATTCTCTCTTAAATCCAAAGCCATGCAAAGGTAAAAGCAAAAAGCTACCTAAATTAAATAACTCTGTAGCCCAGGCATTCATTGTAAAAACCATCAAAAACCCAAATACACCAATATAGAAACTCAAGCACAGATAAACCTGCCTTTACCATCTTTATCATCTTTTTTCTCTTCATTAGCGTCAGATTTCTCATCTTTGTTTTCTTCAGATCTATAGGAATAAAAAAATTAATCAAGTTAGAAGTCAGCGATCACTTTAATAGCGAGTGAAATACCACTTTCTCCAGCTTGGACACATTTATGGAACAAGCCAAGACATGAGGAAGGAATACTCTGTATTCAAAGACTTACTGTTCTGGTTTAGCGTCTGGAGCGAGACCCGCAGCATCACTGCTGGTAGACTTTTTAGCATCAGGTTTCTTTCCAGCAGGTTCATTTTTAGCCTGAAAACACATAACTTGCATTAAACACATGGATATGCAAGAACTTACTGTTTTTTGCTCAGCTAATATTCAAGGGTGTTTAAAAGGTATTCTCAGTCCTCTTTGTGGCATATACAATGATAAAGATGTTGCTATGACCATAAACTACTAGAAACAAAAACCTGATGTAGTTAGTCATTCACTTCATAAATGTGATGCCTGTAGCAATGTATTAGAAACCACTGCAATTTAAATAAATAAATGTGCAATTCATTTGAAAGATGCTTTTTACAACCAGTCTTCAAATCATACATTTAACATATTTCAAGACTAAAGCAGCCAAGTCAGCAACAGATTATATATTATTTCTTAGCAGACGCCCTTATCCAGGGCGACTTAGTCATAAACAAAAATACATTTCAAGAATCACAGTACAAGTATTAATACTTGTAAGAGCAAGATAAAATACAATGACTTTGGTTCTAGCAAGTACAAGTATGGCAAAATATGATTCAATATCCTGATGTCAGTTACATCAGGATATAATTAAATACAATATACTACAGATTAAATAACACTTGACAGATGACAGTACTCTAAAAGTACAGGATTAAATGCAGTAAAATAGGGGCAGATAAGAGCAACTAAAGCGCATTTAAGCAAGTTATTAGATATTGCAGAGTGCAACACTCTCTTATTTGTTGGGTTAAATACATAAATCACTTACCCGCTCCACAGATATCATTCTTCCATGCAACTCTGTTCTGTGTAGATGGCTAACGCACTTTGTTGCTTCATCGGTTGAGGACATTGTAACAAAGCCGTAGCAACGTGCTCCAGGGCTACGTGCATTTGTCACCACCTTTGCACCCACAACCTAAACACAGCAAGAAGATTTAGCCACTTATTATAGGAAAATAAAGCCAACACTTAAATGGCTCAAACTCTACACCCTTCATGCATTTTTAAACTAACAATCCCCCCACCAAAAAAAAAAAAAAGTCTGTGCTACCCACTTCAGTGAATCAGACCTACAGTAATCAAGGCCTGTCAATGGTTCGGAGTAGAGTTCAATCTAGCATGGAGTACACTATGAAAGGATCATGTAAAAGGATCCTACCATAAATCTAGCCATGCTTCCCTTGCCTTAAAACAGTGTAAGAATTTGAAACCCATCACCTTTCCATACTTGCTGAAGAGGTTTTTCAAGTCTGTCGCTCTGGTGGTCGAAGCCAGTCCACTAACCCACAGGTTCCTTCCACATGTAGTGCTGCTACTGGTACTTGTTTGACCTTTTAAAATAAATCATCCAAGTGTAAATATGGTATTTAGTTAATTTTATAAAAAATGCAACACTTACTCTGTTTATATTGAGGTTGGGTTGCCATAGAATAAAATTACCTTGATAAGAAATTGGATTAAATCCATTAGCTACTTACCTTTCTCATCTTTTGACTGAGTACTAGTATCTTTTTCCTCCTTGTCAGAGCTAAAGACAGAAAAATAATCATTACAATTTTTAAGTGAAAAGATTTATTTATATTTCAGGATATTAAAAAAGCTAAACTTTAGGAATACCTACCTTAAAACAGCTTTGGGTATTTAAACTAAAGTATTACAGCACGCAAAATGTGCCAGGTTAAAAACACACAGATTAGCAGCAACACTTTAAAAGAATGGCAAACTTAATAACCGCAAATACATTTCAGGTCATAAAGCAATCTTGTTTTAAAACAAAGGCCAAAGAGAACGCATGTTTACTTTCTTTTCTTAAAAAAAAAAAAAAAAAAAGATAAAAACAAGATAAAAATTAAAGTTAGGGAAAGAAGGATGACTCAACCAATTTGACGTGCTATGCACAGAACTTTGTTTTAAGAGCCAATGAAACAAAGACAGCGACTGTTCTAGAATTTAGAAAACAACAAACCTCTGTTTCTGATCAGCGCCCTCAACAGAAGAGGACTCTTTCGTGGCCGCTGAGTCACCAGTATTCAGGTTCTCTTCTGTCTTCTCTGCTTCTTCCTTGTCCTCGTTAACTTCCGATTTTGATTCTTTTTCGGACGCAATGTTAATTTCTGTATCAGTTCGTTCTGAATCCTGTACGCTTAAGTTATTGTCTTGGATGTTTTCTGCAGATACCGCTTCGGTGTCCATTTTCTCTTCAACATTTTGATTATCTACGTCCTTTAAATCAGTAACAACCGGCTCAGAGTCGGCTTTTTCTTTGTCACGAGTTTCGCTTTCCGAATCGAGAGCAAGGGCGTCCTCTGCCTGAACGGTAACTGAAACGTGGTCGTCCTCCGCAACTTTTTGCGCCGTCTCAGAGGCTGTTGAGTCTTGCGCAGGTGGCTGCTCCTGTGGGTCTTCTGTAAGTGGCTCAGATTTACAAGACCCAGCTACTTTCTCATTTTCTACGGATTTAACAGGAATAGAATGGCACATAGTTTAATTACTGAAACACAGCAATCATCAATGTGGAACTGGTATGGATGCCACAGGACATGACCGTTTTTTTTAATTGTAACCAGAGACTGGAAAACCAAAAGAGAGGCACACAAAATACCCAAACTAATTTTAAAAATACTAAAATCAAAAAGGTATTATGTCCCCTGGTCCACAACAAGACTGAGCCCTAAACTGCAGAAAGCCAAGGTGACCAGACATGCTCCAGCGACGTGGAACATCTTCAAATGAATACGAAGTCGTGTGGCTTTAGTGTCCATTGCGATGCAGAAGAGGTGGTTGCTTAGAAAGAATTCCTTTGCAGTTTTGAATTCAAAAGGAATGGTATCTCCCAGATGTACACTATTTAAACTGAGTCCTAAATGGTGCCTGCGAGTTGCATTTTCATAAACCATTTCCAAAATGCAAGCTTCCAGTCTTCTCTTCTGGCTTCTCATTCTTCATTTAGAGTTACCTAAAAACACTGGACAGCATCTGCAACAACTACCTGAAGAGGTCATCTAACACAGTAACTATGTGTGCCACTTAATCACTGGTCCCGAGTCACTTTATATAAACCAAGGTTCAAAAACAGGCTATTATGTAAATACATTTTTGGACAAGTAAAGAATTTACCATACAATTTCAAGCGTGCAACACTGCGACGCAAACAAATGAAGCCAAAAACTGAATCAAGGGGTCAGTTTATGACTTGCTACCCAGTTCCAGCAATTTGCTTTAGATTTCCAGTCTCTGTCACTGGAAACGACGGTTAGCAAATACACCAAAGTTAAGAAAATGTTTGGCAAGACTCAGTAACTGTAGGAAAACGGTTAGTTATCTTGAACAGTACCTGTTTCCGCATTGTGGTCTTCACATTCCTGTTGGAAAAGAATATAAAGGTTAAATAAACCTGTACATCAACAGGAGCTCAAACAACACTGCTTGTAACCACAGAGAGGCCCAATCTAAAGCAGACTGCATAGGAGTATACTTCGTGTTCTCGTTGCAGTTACAAGCTTGCAAAAATAAGAGAAATAAAAATGCAAATAAGCTTTAAAAACAAACCTGTTTGGGCTGTTCAGACAGCAAATCATCATCTTCAACTGAGACGCCGCCACCAATTTCCTCCTATAAAATGAGATTTTAGGATTAGAAAACATGTTGCAACATTAACGCAGCACCCTCCAGCCATTTTCAAAACACAGGACACAGAAAAGGTTGGAAGAACCACCCTAGAAAAACAGAATAGTAGTATATGGACAAATACATGTGCTTCGGTTTTAATTATGACTAGTTCAAAAGAGATGACCCTTACTATTGGGTAATAAGTGATGCATACCTTCACACTGTCACTAGCCAGTTCTGGTTCCACTTCTGGGATGGATGCAGGCTCCGGTTCAGGTTCATTCTCTTTGGAGGGGCTCTTTGGAGCCTCTGCATCTTCAGCCTCCACAGCAGCAGAAAGAGAGTCCAGAACCTGATCAGCATCATATTCATCACAATGAATCAGAATACCATTGTCAATCTCGGCTTCATCAAGGACGTTCATGTCCAATATATCCATATCTTGCATGTTTTCTAAACTTGCTTCTATGTCTTCCTGGAGAAAAGCAAAAATCAAGCAATGGTTAGAAGAAATTTTTTTTTTTTTTTATCAAGTTTACCAACAGTCTGGTTTGCTTTGATGCTTTGTCCAATTTCTTTAGCTATAACTAAACCTCAAAAGCACTCATTCTAGAGATAGTCCAAAATGTTTAGCGCTCTTAAGTCATTTTTGTATAGTTTAATCAATTTTGCAATGCAAATCAGACAGCTCCCAAACAACCAAATACAAGTGTTTGTTTGGCTACTACAAATCTTACCTGTCCATCTCCTGAATCATCTTCCATGGTAATATCTTCAGCTCCTTCATCTTCCAGTTTCCTCCCTAAAAAGCCATGAATTAGTTAAGAATGGAAATCTAACAATGTAAAAATTGTAGTCCAGTACAACAAGTGTTTTAAGTAGGGCTGTTCCTCAATTGTTGATTGGTTAATTTATGGGCAATAGTTAATTAATCTGTAGATTAATCTGTGCACATTTTTAATAAAGGTATCTTATAGAAGGCTGTCCTGCGTAGCAATACTTAAAATCAATACCCTAAAAAATAAGCCCAATGGGAATTTGGTCTTTTTAAAACCTTGTAGAATTATTTTTATGTTGGTAAATGTAACAAATGTTACCTTTCCGCCCTATTACCCTAATAAAACAGGATTTAGGAACCTGATAACTCAGTCACACAGCACAGTTACACGTACTGTTTAACCATTCTGGGGTAACCCCTAAACAGCAAAATTATTGGCAATGCACAAACACAGAAACAAAAAACACTGAGGTTTACAACTAACTCAACAGTTTTATTCTGGTCTGGATAAATGCCCCAAGATGGATTAACCACAGCTGGTCACAATGCACAGGAGAACCTTTGCAGACACATGTTTGGCAATCATTTAAATCAACATATATAAACATTACAATTCTTAGCACACTATCAACAATCCTTGTACAAAACATGACAATTATGATTTTTACACAACTTTAACCCCCTTTTTTTTCGAGCTTAAAAGCAGTGTCCTAACTTCAAATCAGCACTTGCCTAAATAGCTGCACGCACTTCTCTTTACCCAGAATGCACTTTTAACGTAAGATTAAATTGTTAAATATTTCTATTATTTATTTCTTAACAGACGCCCTTATCCAGGACGACTTACAGTTGTAAACAAACACATTCCTAAAAAGCTGGGCAATCAAACTGAAGGGAAAAGGTTTACTTTCAAAATTATTCATTACAGTTTATCCGAAGCGACTTGGAGAGACTAAGGGGTGAACTATGCATCATCAACAACTGCTGCAGAGTCACTAACAGGACCTTGTTTGTTTTACTATTATTTGTTTATTTAGCAGACGCCTTTATCCAAGGCGACTTACAGAGACTAGGGTGTGTGAACTATGCATCAGCTGCAGAGTCACTTACAATTACATCTCACCCGAAAGACGGAGCACAAGGAGGTTAAGTGACTTGCTCAGGGTCACACAATGAGTCAGTGGCTGAGGTGGGATTTGAACCGGGGACCTCCTGGTTACAAGCCCTTTTCTTTAACCACTGGACCACACAGCCTCCTTTTACGTCTCATCGCTTTCAACTCTAGTTGATTAAACGGTCGGATTAATCGAAACAGACCTAGTTTATGCAATACTGAATCAAGTGTTTATAATCATGTACAAAACCATGAAATACAAGACAAGAGCACATCCAGATTGCATTCATGTTTGTAAATAGTTGTAAGTACGTTTCTAGTTTAAAGCAAATCTTGGGCCAGCACCCTTTCGAATGTAGACTTAACTTAGAGGCGCAGCATCATTGTTAAAAAAAATCTCCACATTTTCCGGGCGTGTAAACCCGCAAGTGGGCTGTTGATTGCTACTCACCCTTGCTAGCTCGTTTTGGAGTCTTCTTCATGGCTGCGTCTACTGCAATTACTATATGGTCAGGGTTTCCACCTTCCTCTTCAATAGCCTAAACAAAATATAAAAACACATTCACAAATTAAACACGAGCAACACCGCTAGACAAACACTGGATAAGAATGCACTAATTGACACATACAAATCGACATGTTTCGAATCAAGTGAATGCAGCTAACCTGCGACTTCATCCACAGTCTATGCAAACTACTCAAGCCAGCGCTCTTTATGGCAGGGCGGACGCATATCATTAAATTGGCTTTTGAGCGCATGGCATTTCATAGAAATACTGCAAGTTACTAGTACTAGAAATACATTTTTTTGTGCTTCCAATCAAGCCCGTTATGATTCTAGGGTATTTGCTGATCTGACCGACCCTAGCGATAACAATGGACAATGGCGGCCTTTTCAATATTCACTATTCAGTCGGATTTAGAATCCAATCCTCCTGCGGTCAAACAAATAGATTCTCATAAACAGCTAAATTCACACCGTAACATGATTATATATATATATATATATATATATATATATATATATATATATATATATATATATATATATATATTATATAAGTTCAAAGAGCCAGCTGCCCTTTATTTATTTATATATCACACAATATATATATATATATATATATATATATATATATATATATATATATATATAAATAAATAAATAAATAAATAAATAAAAACATATCCTATACGACCCCTCAAATATCCTATATCTTTTTTTTTTGTTCAATGCAATATTTGTAATACTATACCATGCTGTACGTATTGGTAAATTTTTGTGTTGGTTTTATGTAGAAAATGCAACCCAGAGTGCATTTTAATTATTAATCATTTCGGAGTATGCTAAAAACGTGATGTTTCACGAATAAATGAGTAAACGCGCCGGAATAAAATGTATACATCGGCCTACATGCGTGCAGGTACCTTTTTCAGCCTCTCCGACAGAACGCTCTTGTTTCCATTGCTCTCCAAGTTTCGTTTCTTCAGCTCGGCTTTCAGGTCGATCACTCTCAAATCGGCCAACTTGCGACCCCCCGCTCCCTCCGGAACCGCCGCTGAAACCGGGTCAGCCACAGAAATATTCTCCGTCATTCTTGTGAAGGGGGAAGAAAAACCGCACAAACCGACAAGCTCCCGTTCAAAATGCACAACCCAGAACAAAATGGCGCTTTCTCCCCAGCGCTGAAGAAACAAGAGGCGTGCGGGTGCGTTGCGCGTGCACTAAAAACTGAGCTCAGCGAGGGTACTGCGCCTGCGCACAGCGAGGGGGTTCCCGCGCGGCGCATGCGCCTAATGGGGTTTGCGTCGAATAAAAGAAAACGGTCACGTGATCATGGTAATGCCATTTCCATAAAAGATCAATCCGAAATCGAGACTCCGTTTTTTTTTTTTTTGATTGATTCCCCTTTTCTTTAATTCTGTTTGTGTATGTTATTATATATCGACCGGACCAGCAGTCTCCCAGTACTGTCGCATTTCATTGAAGTGTCTTTCAATGTGATTCATGACCTTGACATGTTATTATCACATTTTACATGAAACGGCACTGTGTGAATCCTGTTTACATTCTCATCCACGGGAACAAACAGAAAGCAAATCATACAACGAGTGTGTGATTACTTAATATGTGTCGCAACGGCTACGACTGTAAACAGCATTTACACGAAGCGAAAAATAAGTGACAATAGGGTTCTTTATTTATCCTAATAACAAAAATATAATCACAGTGCCACGAACCAGCAGTCACCTTTTTTTTAATTTGCTGAGAAACATCCTGTCCGGTAGGAGGCAGCAGTAAACTTTAGAAGCCCTTTCTTTTTAATTCAGTCGTAAAAAAAGTAAATTGTAAAGGACGCGTTTCCGGCGTGTTGTGTTGTTGGTGGAAGGTTTTCGATTTTGTAGACAAACTATCGATATTTTACAGTGAAAGACGTTTCTGAATCCTGGCTTAAGCAGCAATGGAGGTGCCAGCCCCGCCGGAGGGTAGGTATTGAAAACATGAGCGTGTTGCGGGACCTGTGCCTGTCTGCTCTGCTCACAGTGGCGTGGGCCCGTTCACCGGGATCACTCACGCTATAGTCTGTGTATTGAAATTTGCACGGACTGTTCTTCATTTGGTGTTGCCATTAATGACATCAAACACTTAACACATGCGCAACCGTGCATCGTTTTTCTTGTGACTACGTACTGAAACAGCGAGTACTGTTTGTCCAAATGTCTCATGTGTCTGCCTCTATATCAGTTGGTCCTTTTTCATCTTAAAATGCGTCTTTAAATCATATTGCTGTCCAACCTGCCCTGCGTGTTTGTGGTTGCTCATTTCGCGGTTGGAGTACATGTTCGCATGTTGTATAGAAATATAACAGCGAGTCAAACAAAGCAATGGAGCGTTTTATACAGGGGTCCTAATAACCGCTGCACAGGAAGTGAGGCTGCAGTGTGATGGCAGGTTGAACGGACTTCACCATAGCCACACAGTCTGGAAAACCAAACTACCTCCAGAACATAATAATGGCTTGTGTGAATATTTTTAGTGATGAGAGTTGAGAAAGTTATACATTACCCGAGGGGTCGAAATAAGACTCCCATTGCATAGCAGTGTGATCAGTTCCTGGTTTTACTATGAGTTTAATAAGGCACAGCTGAGATTGTTACCTGTGCACTGGGGCTAATCAAGCTTGTAGTAAAACCTGGAATGGGTGAAACTGCCATGCAATAGGAGTCTAATTGCCACCCCTGTTACCCTAGCAGATTTAGTTAAAAGCTGGTGCCACTGCAGTACATGCATGTTTTTTTTTGTGTGTTATTTTTTTCCAACCATTTGTTCACATTTTCTCCTAATTCTATTTACAGATCAGGAGCTGAGGAATGTCATTGACAAGCTTGCTCAGTTCGTGGCTCGCAATGGGCCTGAATTTGAGAAGATGACTATGGAGAAGCAGAAAGAGAACCCCAAATTCTCTTTCCTTTTCGGAGGGGAATTTTTCAACTACTACAGATACAAACTTGCCTTTGAGCAACAGCCACGTATGTTTATATGAAAAATACAAATGTGCTATAAAACTATACAGTACAGTGTACAATTCTGTCCAATCCAACTACATTATATAGATTCAGGGCTAAAGCAAAACTGGCAGTATGGTAAATGTAATTCAAACAATACTGTTCCAGAATTTCATGACCAATTCAGAAAGAGAGCCTCTCCCTGCTAATCTTTTTTTCTTACTATAGTGTACTGTATTAAAGGTGTCTTTTTCCCCCTATAGATTCTACTACACACGATTGTGAAGAGTATAAGTTGGAAGGTATTTATTAGAATGTTATGTTATTTAGCAATTATATTTTCAAACTCTCAGCAATGGGAAAGCCTCCCCTGATATTTTTCATATTTATTTTGTCGATGACTGGCAAAAGCTGCAGGCTTGATCTGCAATAGAGGGAGAGCTGCCTCCAAAACTGAATTGAAAACCGAAAGATAGCTGCTGAGGCAAATAGTAAAAACGCAATGAAACCTTCCTGTACTATAGTAATAAAGTTACGTTGCCTGTGTGTACCTTGCATTAGTGACTCTTTGTTTTGATGGTCTTGATTTCTGTATGTTTGACTGAAAGCGATGTGGTTTTGCAGTAAGCATAATGTTCTCAATGAATTTGTTTTTCACCCCCCCCCCAGTGCATTGTAAGCAGCAGGATGCTCCAGACCCCCAGCCCCCATTGCAGACCATGGCTCCTCCACCCATTGCAGCAGCCTCTCCATCCCTGGAAGAGCTCATCCAGCAGAGCCAGTGGAACCTGCAGCAACAAGAGCAGCATCTGCACACCCTCCGACAGGTAGGGCATTCCCAATCTAGGATGTCAATACCTGGCTATAGTGCAACATTACTGCACACACAACGCTTATACTGGAGCTGAGCCAGGGACTAGCTTCCTGATATAACTTCAGCCTGTATTAAGAACCTGTTTTAAGCCGCCTGATTACCGATTTAAATGCCGTTGCCCTCATCTGAGGACAGGCTACTTTGTCATTTCTTTGGGTAGCATTTTTAACTGTCATCTACCCGTTACTTAAATGTTCTCTTTAACTACGTTGTTATGATAACTTGCCCTAATTTTGTTCCACAAAAGTTAAGTCTAAATGTAATGGAATCAAATTACATAAATACAGCTTGTATTCGTGCAGATTTTGCACAGCCAGATTTTGCATAGCCAGTTGCATTACAAAGCTGACGGGGAACACGGCGTTTTGATAAATTAGAAGGAACAGTTCTTTGAATTATGCTGCTTGTATCCCCCCCCTCCCCTCCAGGAACAAGTGAGCGCAGCGATTGTCCTGGCGACAGAGCAGCAGACACAGAAACTGCTGCTGGAGACTCAGCTGGACATGAGTGAATTCGACAGCTTGCTGCAGCCAATCATTGACACCTGCACTAAAGACGCTATTTCAGTAAGTATTCGGTGAAGCATTGGGGGGCAGCATTCTCCGTCACCGTTTCTTTCAGAATCACCTACAGCAGGAGATTTAAAAAAATATATATATATATGTATATGTATATATTTTTCTTATCACCTTGGGTTAATAGTGCTGGCAAGAAATATTCACTTCATTTCGCTTTTTATTAAAAACCTGCAAAATATATACATGCTGCAGAATTACTGAATATAGTTTATACAGTTTACATGCGCAAACATTTGTTGCTTTAAATACGCCCGTAGTGAGACACCCGCAAAATGAAGTTGCTGCAGATAAGTCTAGTTTTTGCAGTTATTAAAATAGCCGCACACTATCCTAATACCCCGAGCCAATGGGGTTGTGTTTCAGCTTGGGATCACTAACGTGTGCATTTCTTGTCTTCTCTTGTAAGGCTGGAAAGAACTGGATGTTTAACAACGCAAAGACTCCGCAGCACTGCGAGCTGATGGTTGAGCACCTCCGCAACCGCATCACAGTGGAGGGGGCGCACTTCGAGCTTCGCCTGCATCTCATCTATCTCATGAACGACGTTCTGCATCACTGGTGAGGACCCGTGCATTTGTGCATTTTACAGGATGCATGCACTGGGGGATAGCCATGCAACCACTGTCATTGGCCTTTTGTAGTTGAGGTGTTTTTATCTGGTCAGATTTACTTGCTATTAAAAAATTTCATGATTATTTATTTGGCAGACATCTTCATCCAAGGCGACTTACAAGGGTTGCAATGCAGAACAATATTTAAATACAGTATAGTGCAAATTATATGACTAAAATACAGTATAAGATAAGATGCAGCAAGTTAGAATTAGAACAATATATATACAGTATATACTGTGTGTGTATATATATATATATATATATATATATATATATATATATATATATATATATATATATATAATTTATACAATTACATAATAGTAGTGTAATAGTGCAAGGATAGTGCTTCAGCTGACAATCCAGTGAATTCATTTTCAGGGAAAGGGACAAATCTGCTTTGGCTGGTAAAAGCAGATCAGTACAGTTTTGTTGTACAGTACTTGGTTCACGATTATTTCTTTAACTAGCCAGAGGAAGCAGCAGCGAGACCTCCTTGCAGCCCTGCAGAAGGTGGTGGTTCCCATCTATTGCACCAGCTTCCTGGCAGTAGAAGTGGACAAGCAGCAGAAAATTGCAAGAGTAAGTTGTTTTTCATTTTTTATATATATATATATATAGTGTGTTTGTGTGTGTGTGTGTGAAACGGATTTCTATTTTTTCGTGACCTGTTTTCTTTCTGTCAGCTCTTGCATCTCTGGGAAAAGAACGGTTACTTCGATGAGGCTACAATCCAGCAGCTGCAGAGTCCAGCTCTGGGACTGGGACAGTACCAGGTGAGTATTGTGATCCACATACAACAGCGCCTTCAGAACAACCACCTGCTGGGTTCAGTTTCTTGTGTTGGCGTATGCAGGTCTGTAGACCTGAAACGTTATCCTACTGGATATGCATAGTTTTGCTAGATCAGTATATTAGTGAACCAGATTATACTTCAACAGGAGAATCCATTTATTTATTTCACTTTTTTTAACTGTGTTTTTTTTTCTCACTGCAGGCTTCAGTAATCACTGAGTATGCTGCAGTCGTGCAGCCTGTTCAGTTGGCCTTTCAGCAGCAGATTCAGACTCTGAAAATGCAGCATGAAGAATTTGTTAGCAGTATAAAGCAGCAGCAGCAGGTGGTGGTGGCGGCTGCGCAGCTGGGAGTAGTGGAGAGCGAGGGGAGACCTGCCACTCCAGGATCTGCTGCAGCAAGGCAACCAGGTGAGCCGCCCCTGTTACCTGTCAATAACCCTGATACCTGTCAATAACCCTGATACCTGTCAATAACCCTGATACCTGTCAATAATCCCTTGGGCTTGACGGCCCACTAGGAAAAACAATCGCTTAATGTTGCAAAATGAGTAAAAAAAACACAAGAACTGGGAAACAAATAACAAAAGTTTCTAGTTTATTTCTAGATTTCTAACTTTAACGTGTGTGTGTGTTTGTACAAATAACACTTTGGAGTAAAACAAACAAAGAAAAGCTTTAAAAGTCCAAACTTTTCCATGCATTCCCTGGAACACACTTGAAAACGATGCCTGCAGCTGGGGTTTTATGGAGAAATGTTTTGAAAAAGAGTAAATGGAAGGAATCCTTATCAAGCTTGTTGAATTTCCTCAGGTGATGCCAAAGCAGCCCTGTCGGTTTCTGGGGAGTATGATGCTGCCGAGGCTGGGGCGCAGGATCCAGGAGCTGCACCCACAGCCACCCGAGCGCCCGGCGATCCCATACCAACGTCCAAGCCAAACTGGTTCGACCCTCCGCACGGCATTGCAGCCTGGGGACCGCAGCAGCAGCAACAACCGGTACCTACTGCACACCTTCTTAAAGCACAACCTAGTACTGTCCCAGCATAAAGCATATAGAGTTTTCTCTTACTGTCTTTAGGTCCACTACAGCCCATTATACTGATGAAGACACTAGCTGAAACAGCTGTCTGCTTGTTTCTTATTGGACCACTGTTGGTCCACAAACACAGTTGTTGTTATTATTATTATTATTATTGTTATTATTATTATATTTTTAATTAAGAAAGGGCACAGTTTATTTAATTTTAGGAGCACTTTATTTTATTTTTTGATTTGTGAAATAATTAGGTCTGATTGTGCAGGTATAAAGTGACAGTAGTTGTTGATCCTTAACTATAAATATTATTATTATTATTATTAATTTCTTAGCAGACGCCCTTATCCAGGGCGACTTACAACTGTTACAAGATATCACATTATTTTTTACATACAATTACATTATTTTGTACACATTATTTTTACATACAATTACCCATTCATACAGTTGGGTTTTTACTGGAGCAATCTAGGTAAAGTACCTTGCTCAAGGGTACAGCAGCAGTGTCCTCCACCTGGGATTGAACCCACTACCCTCCGGTCAAGAGTCCAGAGCCCTAACCACTACTCCACACTGCTCAATATAATACTAAAATACATTTTACAGTACTAAGATCCATGTGAAAAACAAAGTGCTTTGGGTTTTGGGATAAAATACAAATGATGCTTTTATTTTTTTTTTTTCCCCAAGCCGTTCGAGCAGCCCCCATTCCCGCCTTCCCAGGCCCCCCCACCATGCCCTCCGTGGAACAGCCACGAGGGGCTGTGGAACGAGCAGCGAGACCCCAACTGGAACAGCCAGCGCGAGGCCACTCCCTGGAGCAGCCAGTCTGACTCCAGCTGGAGCAACCAGTACGATACCCCCTGGAGCAACCAGCCGGACCAGCCGCCCTGGGGGCAGCGGGAAGCCCCCTTCCGAATGCAGCGCCCCCAACACTTCCGAGGCCCCTTTCCACCCCACCAGCAGCCCCCCCAGTTCAACCAGCCGCCCCATCCGCACAACTTCACCCGCTTCCCACCGCGCTTCATGCAGGACGACTTCCCTCCCCGCCATCACTTCGACAGACCCCCCTACCCCCCACATCGCTTTGACTACCCACAGGGAGACTTCCCTGGAGGTAAGGACGCCCCGCCTGCTGGGGACTTTTTAAATGTTTTTTTTTTATGTTAAAGTAATTCTGACATAATTGGACTCGCTGCAATTTACTACTGTTGTGTATTTTTGTTTTACTCCAAAAAAAAAAAAAAAAAAAAAGTTGGAAAGTCCAGATCATTGTCCCTCTATCTGATGACGATCCATTCCGTTCTATCACAATCCTGTATGCTCTTCACGTTTGCTTCCAAATCTGAGCACCACCATCTCTAAGTAGTCAGAACAGTATTATTTATATATGGGCGCTGCATGTTCAGAGAGTGCACACATACACCTTAACAGGACTAACTGACGTGCCGTTCTGGAGCTAATCTCTCTGCAGGGAAAAAGGTGCTGATTGGTAAACGCTAGATTCTTTAACCAACAGCCCTCTCCTCTTGTTTCCTTCTCAGAACTGGGTCCACCGCACCATCACCCTGGACACCGGATCCCTCCCCCAGGGATTGGAGAGCATCCCCCCTGGGGCGGGCCCACGCACCCCGACTTCGGGGGGCCGCCGCCCCACGGGTTTAATGGGCAGCCTCCTCACATGAGGCGCCAGGGCCCTGCTCACGTGAACCACGATGACCCCAGCTTGGTGCCCAATGTTCCCTACTTTGATCTGCCAGCTGGGCTGATGGCTCCACTTGTCAAGGTAGGCAGGGTTGTGCTCATAGTTAGAACATTAAGAAAAGGTTGGGAATGAGAAACGGCCATTCGGCCCATCAAGGCTCATCCCTTGTTAGCACACCATTCTCTCCGACTGGGGGGGGAACTCATTTAAAAGCACAGACTCTAGTGGTTTTTTAAGTGTTCCCAGTGATTCCTACCTTCTATTCTAAACGTACTTTTACTCCGCTTCCACTAATGCCCTCTTGTTCTCTCTGTGCTAAATTTGAACTAGTGTCTTGGGTTAACTTTATCAAGACCATTTATGCATTTAAAGACTTCAATCAAGTCCCCTCTCCCTTCTTGTTTCTAGGCTGAAGAGATTTCATTATTCTAACCTCCCCTCATAAGTCATTAAGTCAGCCTAGTTGCCCAAAATTGCAGTTATTTATTTATTCTCACATAATAGTCGCACTAAATCTGTCTACATGTAACCAACAAGCGAGGGTGCCAAGCAAGCAAGTTATTTAATATGGATCCCCAATCTACAGTAAGTATGAGAAGGATGACTTGAACATCCCTTTTCTTTTTAACCAGCTTGAAGACCATGATTACAAGTCCTTGGATCCCAAAGATATCCGCCTACCACCGCCCATGCCCCCCAGTGATCGGCTCCTAGCTGCTGTCGAGGCTTTCTACAGCCCCCCATCGCACGACAGACCAAGGAACAGGTAACGCCACTGAAACATTGCAGAGCAATGACATTCAGAGCAGGTGCTGTGTGGGTTATGGTGTAGCGTTTCAGCCTTGCAGCTTACAGGCTCAGTAAGTGGAAAACCTAAAATCCTATTAACCAAGTATAGTTTTTAAAACAAATGTTTAAATTACAAATGCATTCCTTGCTATAAGGGATCATTTCATGTGAATATATATCCAAGCAAAAACTGAATTGAGAAGCTGATACTGCTATGTATGTACAGGCACTAACTTTCCAGATGCTGTAGATTTTACAATATATGTGATTGTGTGTATAAAGTGTTATTGTCCTGTTTTCTTGCAGTGAGGGCTGGGAACAGAACGGCCTTTATGAATTCTTCAGAGCTAAAATGAGAGCGAGAAGGAAAAAGGGGCAGGAAAAACGAAACAGGTAAGAAAAGTCCTTTTCAGCAAGCTTGAATCTTGCCTGATTTCCTATTGATGGGAGGTCTCCGTGGCATCACAGGGGAACAGCCTTTTATAAATAAGCCTGTCAAGTGTCAAACCCAGCGATCTGCAGTGTAACTGGCCTCCTGTTCCCTCCCCTCAGTGCTCGAGCCAGCCTCTCACACAGCCGATCCCAAAGCCGGGAGAGATCCTCCTCCCAGTCCAGCTCCAGATCTTCCAAGTCCTCGCGCTCCTCCTCTGGATCTCGCTCCCGATCCCGTTCTCGCTCCCGATCCTACTCCCGCTCGCGATCCAGGTAAGGATGTGCCTCCCGATTTATTGATTCATACACGCTGTAGCCGGGTCATTCCAACGTTGCATGTTTGTTACCGAATATATTTGTTTTGAATTGCAGGAGCAGGAGTGGCTCCCGATCCTCCCGCAGCGGCTCTCAATCCAGATCTGGGTCTCGTTCTCGGTCCCACTCTCCAGAGAAGAAGAAGAAGAAGAGGAGGTCCAAGTCACGCAGCCCAACTCCACCGTAAGCAGCTGAGAAGTTTTGAATGATTTTAAGCTCTGTACATTCCAGAAAGCGTGAAAGGGGCAGGTAGACCTGATGTGCCTTTTCTTGGTTGTTTTTTAAAGTTCTGGATGAATCGAGCCTTTCTCTGGAATGCATGTCCTTGATCTGTATTTGCACCCGACCATGAAGTTTTGTTTTTTATTCATTTTATAGTTCCACCTCTGGCCTTGGTGCTGCTCCTGCCCCCATAATACCAGATCAGAGGCTGGGAGAAGAGAACAAAGGACACCAGATGTTGATGAAGATGGGTAAGGATTCATACTCCTCGATTTGTTTTGAGAATTGCTTATTGTGCAGAAACGTAGTATGGACAACTGGTGGGAATAATTCCCGTGGCTTTTGATTTGGGATTTGGTTTTATTTACTAATGAGATCATTAGATTGGAATGGTGTTGGAAAGCAGTCTCTGATTCGATTGTAATTTTTTTTTTTTTTTTAATTGTGATTCTAGGCTGGAGTGGTTCTGGTGGGCTGGGGGTCAAGGAGCAAGGAATCCAGGACCCAATTAAAGGAGGAGATGTGCGGGACAAATGGGACCAGTACAAAGGAGTGGGGGTGACCCTCGACGATCCTTATGAGAACTACAGAAGAAACAAAAGCTATTCGTTTATTGCACGGATGAAGGCAAGGGATGAAGGTAAAAGAATAGGTTTCATTTATGTTTGAAGACGAACTAGGGGCCAGACTTCCACACATTAATGTGCTGTCTAAATCTAATTATGAGTGGTCCCCTTTTAGGTTTGCTGAAGATCTGTCTGTTCTTTGCTTGAGGGGGGGTTTATAGAAAACAAAAGGAACTGGTTGTGTTGCTAAAAATCAAAAAACCAAAGGAACATCTCATACATTTTGAGCAGTCTCTTACTAGCCTTCTTTAGTTGTGTATGCTTACAACACAGTCTATTACAAAGAAACTTAAAATATGCCATTAACCTCTTTTTTTTTATTAGCAATTTGAGGCTTGCCTTCTTGTTAACTAGTTAGCCACTCAAGTATATAAATGTCACCGGTAGAGCTGACCTGTTATGTGTTTGTTTTTCTCACTAGCTGTTAAATGCGTGTTGTTTTGAGATGTGAAAGTAATCCTGTTGTGTGTGTGTGTTTTTTTTTTTTTTTCCTAACGTAGTCCCAGTGCCCCAGGATCCTCCAGACCCCCCGCCCCAGGAGTAGCAGTGACCTCTTGAACTCAGCGACCGGGTCACACACTGCTGCTCCGGTCCTGCACACATGCTTCTCTGTTCAGCGTTCAGAAAGAATGGCCTTTTTCTGTTGTTTACTAAACACAAACATCTGTTTTTAGAAAATGTTTCCCTACTGCAAGCTGAGAATAATGTTTCTTCTTGTTCAGTCCCCTTGCCGCACCCCAGATTTTAGAAAGGGAGGACTAAGAAAAATGGTAAAAATAGACAGACAAATGTGTTGTGTGTTATTTTTTATATATACAGTATAGTACTGATGTATTACTTTACCATTGAGTCCATTTGAACAGGTTACATAAAACATTTGGGCCACTTTTTGTTTAAGTAACTGTGAGTTATTGTCTGTTAACTATAAAAGCCAACTTGAATCAAAGAGACTGATTTTTGAATTTCATGTTTCTTGTTGCAGTTCACGTTACTGTCACAGGATGTTAATAACTCTTCCTTTTTCCATGGGAAATGTGTTGCATTTTCAGTTCATCTAAATTGATACTGGATTGGTTCATATAAAAATTGGCAAATATGCATATGAACCATATTTCACATTTCAAAGCTGGATTCTTTGGTGTATTTTTAGCACAGTTCTTATACATTTATTTGGTTAGAATACAGCAGCCATATACTTTTCCGTTTTGTTCCACAGCATTGTCTGTTTGTTATAAGATGAGTTTGTTCGCCATTCACTTTGGAAATCAAAATAAATCTCCGAGGCTGTTTCCATTTCTTCTGTAGCGTCCTGCTTGCGTTCAGATGTAATGATACTCCCTCATATCCTGAAGCACCTCTTCCAAAGCCTCTTCCATAGTTAGAGGTGGTGGCTTGCAATTACATATGAACTATTAAAACAAGAAATTGCAAATCTCAAGTTAGACGCATGCATTCACTTCATACCTCTGGATAGTAACATTAAACAACCGTGTATTGGGTTTAAAATCCTATGAAAATGTGAATATACTAAAATAAGGTTAAATACACCCCTGAAACCTTGACTTGTTGCAGTGTGTTTAGTGGCAGTGCAGTTGAGATCTCGGTGTATGCGAACCCCCTCCCATTCACTTGCCTCTTTAGTATCCTCTAAAGTTGTATAGTGGTAGTTTTCTGGTCCAAGTGATTCAAGAAGAGAAGTGTGAAGATACCGGATGGTCTCTACAAATTGCCTCGTCAAAGCCAACTGCTGCTTCAGCATGTCATTTAAAGCAAACACTGCAGGACTGTAGGCTGTTAGAGCTGGAGGGGAAAAAAAGATCATCTGATCGTCTCCAGTGTTTGAAGAATCGGTGACCACACAACCTTGTCTTCCTCTATATCATGGTATTAAAGTCAGATTTTAAAATATTTAAACCTACATAATCATATTTTACCTTCTAGTGCATCAGTGCTAACAACATGGCTTGCAATGGGAGTTGGATCCACATACGTTGCTCCAATCGATGGACCCAATACTGCCATACCTTACAGAGACAGAAGAGGTGTGGTGAACATGGTTAATGCCTACTAGAAACACCCTATGCATTTTATTTAAACAAATAAAGCTAATGCTCCGAGGAACAAAAGCAGGCTTAGTACTGCATATTAAAACTACCCATGTGGGTATAAAGAATTAAAAAAACGTTACCAACCATTGGACCAGTTGTAGGCTAATCCAGTGGCTTGCGTCTGCACTCCCGCCTCTTTGACAGTCCTGTGCTTGCTCGATCTCCCTTTGCGAGGGGTTGGCGTGAGTGTGCCAGACAGAGACGGACTTGAATATGTGGAAGCCCTTGAGTACGAGGAGTCAGTGCTGGAGCGATCCCCTTCCGTTCTGCTTGGGTACGACTGGGAGGGATCCGATTCTGTGCGCTCTCTCATCCTAGCCCTCTCCTCGGCTGAATACCCAGACACTTCGCTCCATGCCTCTTTTTGAGACCTTCCAGACACTTCCTGGACCATGCTGGCTGGAGACTCGTTGTTTAGACGTTCTGAGATTTCACCGATTGTCTTTTCGGAGTGTGTCTGGATCTCGCTCTCAAAGTCGCTCTCGTATTCAGCAGTGCCGTCCACCTGATTCAGATTTGCTGGCTGAGAAAAGCCCTGTGGTCCTTTGCTGTCTGTAGTGTTAATGGTCTTGCTGGATTTTGTCTGGAAGATGAAAAGTACAGTTACTTGAAGTTCATTTTGTACCTTTATGTTTATACAAGAATAATTATGACCAGATGTTCATGTACTGTACCTTTTCCTGTTTTTTTTCTGGTGTCTCTATTTCACCCAATATTGCCGGCACAAGGTCCTCCAAGGTCATAATATTTAGTTTGAAATCTGAAAACCATCCCAGTAATATAAAATGGTTCAATATTTCTGATACCGCAGCGATAAAGATAATTCCTAAAACAATTATTGCTTAATTACAGTATGCTATGAAATATGTAAAAACTACGGGACACTGCACTGTTATAAAGCGAAATTCTGAATAAATGTTACCTTTTATATTGGATTTTGATTGGATGGACCAAGCTATCCACATTTAATGCAGAAGAAGAACAAATAATTAAAAAAACAACATGCATGCCAGATAATCACCATACATTTTCCAAGTTGTAACTAGAGAGTATTCTAACCTGCAGTGTGTTACAAAACTATATAGGACCAGTATGGCTCACTGTACCATACACTTGGGAATGCTTGCATGGCGATGAAACCCAGTATCATTACAATTACTTAACTGGGAAAAGAACCAATTCAGCCACTTCACTGCTGCACTCCAGTCCTATACTCTTAGTCTGCTACACCCAGCCACAAAAGCAATTTGCCTGCAAAAGTGCAAACTACCAAATGGGATAGTAGTTGCATGCTAAGTTGACACCACCTCGCTCATTTTACCATGACCACAGCCTCAGTAAACTCCTCTCCTCTATCATGACCACGCTTACCATCTGATCCATCGCTTCCCTCACTGATCACACCCTCAGACTCCAACACGCTAGGGAACAGCTCCTCCACAGATTTCACATCACTCCTCAGGGACAGGGAAGAGGACGATCTCTTAATGAACTTCATTCTCGGAGACAACGTCCTCCTGGGGGAGAGGCCTCTGGGAGGGGAGGGGGTTCTGGAGACAGTCCTAAGTGGGGATCGACGAGGGGAGGGGGTCCTGGGAAGAGGGCTTCTTCTGGGTGGGGAAGGAGATCTTGGCTGTGTCTTTCGATCGCTCTTCAAGAAAGACTAAAAAACAAAACCCAGTAAGGTGCATCACAGTGTTTTGTCATTCGCCAACACAGCCAGAATACAGAACCTGAAAATAAATATTATACAGCAAAGCACATGCACAGTATTGATGAGATCAGCGATTTACACGTTAATATTTACACTTAATCACTGATTTATAGATAATAAAGAAGAACATTTGCTACAGGATTTTTGTACTTTTCATTACAAGGGAATTTTCCATAGCAACGGACAACTATTATACGGCAAGGATCATAGGAGAAGATCTCAAGCTGTCAGCTTTGCTTAGCTTCTGTGGAGAGCAGCAATCGGCACTAATTCAAGCAGAGGTTTCATCTAATGTTAAAACAGGAATGGCAAATTAGCCCAGCGCCACCGCCCTTCAACTCTCACCTTGCGCTCCCGCACACGCACACGCACACGCACACGCACACGCACACACACAGACACACACACACACACAATGTACCTTTCTGGCAGGTACAGGGCTCTCTCTGGAAGCTGGTCTCTCTTGTTTAATGAAGCTCTCCTCGGACCTTTCCGGTGAGCTGCCTAACAGCTTCTTCATATCCTCCTCATCACTGTCCACAGTGACTTGTTTACACGCCAGTTTGGGGTTCTGAAGGCCTCCTGCAGTCTGTTCAACTTGTGCGGCATCCAGTCCTTTAGAGTCTGGAGGCTTTCTCTTGAGAAACCTGCTGCTGCCCCTGGTGCTGTGATCGCTGCTGGACTGGACAGAGAAGGGCTTTTCATCTGAAGCCCGCAGATCGGCGTCCGAGTCTGCATGGCCCCTGGCTCGCCTTCTGTTCATGATTTTATTCTCTATGAGAGCCAGTCTGTTCAGAGCTGCACTGGTGGAGCCTCTCTGCGTGGACGTACCCTTTGGAGCAGTTGGGTTTGTTTTACTCATTGTCGGGGACTCGCTTCCTTTGACAGACTGGGGCGCTTTTTTTAAAAACCTGCTTCCCACCACAGTCTTTTCACGGTCGTCTTCTCTGTGCTTTGTCTTGCTTTTTACAGTTCGGTTCTCCTTCATTTCGCTGTCCGTGTCTTCCATTGAAAGATCGCTCAGGTCCTGAAATGGAGTCTGGCTGACTTTTAAAGCGTTCGTTTTTTTCGTCAGTGCATCCATGTACTCCTGGTGCACAAACAGTAAAATTCAGTTGGTCTTTAATCCCTTAAAAAAAAAAACTTTAGCACTGTCATTTTGCCATAGTTATATGCATTTACCATAGTTTAACATCATTTGCTATATACAGACCACCTTGTAAATGAGGCCTTGCTCTCAAGGGGTAAACCTCCTATTTAATAAATAAATAAATAAATAAATAAATAAATATATGTTCTAAATTGTTTTATTGAACCGATTAAGCATTCAGTTAAATGTGATTTGTTTAATTTCATCAACAGCTACAGGGTGAGCAGCAATGGGGCACTCCTGGTGTAGTTGTCCTGTTTAGTAAGTAATGAATCAAGAACAGTAGCGCTACCTGAAACTCATCCTTGGAATCGTTTGTGGCGCTGGATACTCGCTTTCCGCGGAGCTGCATCTGCGCTCTCGCCAGAGCAGAGCTTCTCGAATCACTGCGATTCCACATACTTTGAAATACAACTGAAATGTTTTATCGTGACCAAATTCACAGGTGAAAATAAAGTCTACAAGCAGATTAACATCTACACCTTTAGGACACAACTGGTCAATGTAAAGTTACAGTGATTTCTACATGTTCAAGATTAGCCAGTTTTTAAAGTACTGAGCATCAACAAAAACGCATCACTTATATTTGAGCATCAAAAGAAACGCATCACTTATATTTGAGCCTCAAAAGAAACGTATCACTTATATTTGAGCCTCAAAACGTGTCACTTATATTTGGATAAAATTCACTAGATGTAATCGAAAAATGACAAACTCTTTTTCAGAGCAGGTGCAGTGACTTTGTATTGTGCTTATTAAAAACTGACATCAATTTGCAAAATGATCTGTTTATCGTGGGCTTATTAGGGAAAATACTTTACCTTACAAATCTAAAACCTTCTCCCAGCAGAGTTACTCAGCGTACCAAAACAAGCGTCCTCCTGTTTCTATGGAAAGCGTACTGCTCTGCCTGCGACGCGCTACATCATCAATCCGCGACTATGTACGGATATCTTGAAAGACAAACTTAATATTGAAGAACGGTAGAATTCAGAAACGATGGTTTGTAACGATTCTATATATACTCATTAACAAAGTAACTGCTAATGTTTATTGTAAGAAATTGTAGTTTTTTTTTTGGCGTTCATGAAAAAGTGTTGTGTACAGTATAGTGGAATGTCTTTATTTTTTAACAGCCAAAAAGACTGAGTTAAAACAACAGACTCCTCAAAATTGCACCTGTAAACAAAACAAAACAATGTTTAACAGGGACGAGTAAAAAAAAAAAAAAAAAAATCTGCTTAGTAGTTAGGGGAAACCACGCGTTCTGCTCTGTTTGCGTGTATGTATGTTTCTGACCCATGGCCATGACCCATGTTTTAATAAAAGTTGCATATTAAATACATGTCTGTGAGTTTTGGGGTATAAATATTTCAATAACAGCATTGCCAATGACCCACAGTGCCAAGAATTCCATTTACTGTAAATCAGGTTTGTTAAACCAACCAATCAGACCTCTCCATTAGCATGATCATGTGATTTGTGTGAAACGGACCTGCATTGCACAGCGAGCAGCATTGAAATAGAAGGCACTGCAAAGCTTAAACCAAGTAAGAAGAGAAAGAATATTCCTCCAGTTGAGATCTGAACCATGCTTTCCTCCTTAATCTGTGTTCTTTTTGCTCTGATCACTTTGTGGTCAGTGAATGCAACTGTTTTGATGTCTGACACATTTCAAAATAGTCCATGCATGAAGTTCTTTTATAAGAACCAGGAGCTCACTGGATTTGAAGATAGCAATTACGCCAGAATATGCCAGAGTTTCAGGGACAGGTACTATTTTGCATCCCTATACGATAAAGAACGACGGATTCCATTGTATTCTGCTTCCTTGTTTAACTATAAAGATCCTTTGGACAAAGAGACTGACATGTCGAATGAACACTGGAAGTATGAGGCACAGGTAGGTTTTGCTTCATTGTATGATCCAGATTGGGCTTTGCACAGCAGGAGAGCACCTTTTCCAGAGGTAGTTTCTGTACAAGAACACTAAACTGAATTGAGTCTGCTGCTTCCTCCACATTCTTATATTTTAGGACTGGTAGTGGTATTTTGAAGCAAGTGTAAAGTTTATTCACATTTTTCTGAGAGCGATTTCAATGTTAAAAAACTCAAATGAAAACTGTGAACCTTAATTGATGTGATCCCATCTGCAGCTTTAAAAGTTGTTACCTGTTTCATAACATATACCTCTTTTCCACTGTACAAGCCATGCAATGAACGTGTCAAGTCGCGTGTAGGTGATTCGGTATTGAGAGGCGCTGTGACACATGAAAAGGGGAAATACAGTCCGTTAAAAATAGCACTCAAGGCTTAGTTGGTAGTGAATATCATTTGTTGTTGTCTACACCTCTTTTTATGTAGTCTCGCTGCTAGGTCTCCTGCTATAACCAGTTTTTAAACTGCACTGTAAAAACAAAGGATTGAAAGTATTTTCCGTAGATTTAACAAGGTTTACTATACACTCAATTACATTTAATATGTCATTTCATTTTAGTTTCAGTGCACTGGGATTGCAATACATTGCCTCTGTAGCTTAAGTCACTTAACTGTGTCTCTGTTTGTATTTCAGCTTGCTTACCCAAGTCAAAATGGAAATATGCAGCAAATAGATAGCAAAGTCAAAGATGATCCAATCATCAAGCAAAGCCAACCAGTAGAAATTGATTATAATAAACTGTACCAAAAGGTGAAGTATACAAGAGGGCATCTGAATCCTAACAGCTACATGGGCAGTAAATCTAGCAAAGCTTCTACATTCACGGTGACAAACGCTCCACCCCAGCCTCGTGGATTTAATCAGGAACAGTGGAGAAATACAGAAAACAGAATGCTAGGTCTTTTAAACGACAAATGTCACGTTGTGAGTGGAGTCATCCCTTACCAGGCGGAGAAGTGGATTCCAGATAATACAGAGCGCAGAGTGGCTGTACCCGAGTTTGTGTGGATGGCTTATTGTTGCCCAGATCATCAGCCTCCCACTGGCGCAGTATTAGGACACAGCGATGGATCGGGAACAGTGACTATCGGAGAAGGGGCTGACAAGTTACAGTTTAAACCTGCTGAAATAAAAGACATTGAGGTGTGTCAGCTGGAAGCCATATTGAGATCCAGATTGCAACCTAAAAATCCTATCAGCATCTTTAAAGACGGTTGCAATCAAGGTTTCATTCATTAAAAGTGTTGGGTGCAAGCAGAAATGTGAAAGTGCTTTGCGAAATTCTTCAGATGAATGCTTTCAATCCAATGTGTAACCTTTGCTGAGATATATTCCTCTAGTACCACATATAGGAATTGCTGCTTTAGACATCTAGAGGTCTGTGAAATAAAAAATTCAATGGACTCCCACATGATTTGAAGCTGACCTAATGTCTGAAACAAATATATATATATATATATATATATATATATATATATATATATATATATATATATATATATATATATATATATATATATATATATATAAAAAAGATTGATAGGGAAGTCCATAGTAATGGCTATTTTATGCATGTAATAAAAAAAGGTTTAAAATGTATTTCATTTAGTTATAACAATGTTATTAATGTGAAGACAACAAAATAAAATACCTTGGCATTGTAAATCATGAATAAATAAAGTAGAAGTGGTTTCAGAGTAGAGCTGTTCTTGTGTCTGTGCCTCGGTGGCACTCTTTCACCCCAAGGCTGTGTTGTGCTAATTTTATTCGAGGGAGATGCAAAATAGAATTTGAGCCACACACCCTTGCTGCTTTCCTGGCAATCCCTCTGTGTGTAGAAGTCTCACCTCAGAAATCTCAACCCCAGTGCCATGTGTCACAAAACCTGTCTAATTAAACCTGACTGTGTATTATTAAGGTTTATACCATATCATCCCATACAAATTTCATTTATATAGCATCCTTCATGTGCAAGCATCCCAGAGCACTTTACAAAAATTAACAGCAAGCCTAAAAGAGATCCAAACTGCCCGCTAGTGAAAGGCCAAATCGAAGAGATATGTTTTGAGCTTAGATTTAAAAATACTGAGAGACTCAGCATTCGGGATAAGATTCAACAAGGCATCAGGGAGATCAGCGAACAAGAATTACAAGAATCAACCCCAGAGGTTACCAAAGCATGAAAGTGATACAGTTTTTTGTTTAAAAATATAACAAAATGAGGTCTCTGAATTGATTCTCGAGAAATTGCATTGAATAAATACATTTCTGATTCTTTCTGGGCTGTCTGGGAGTTGGGGTAATATGCCAACTTCTGAAACTGGTACCCGTCTAGGGTTTTGGTTATTGTTAGTACACGTCAAACAGCAGAAACCTGTATTTGCTAATTCAATAACGGCTGAAACCAGGTAGGATGTCCTGTGTATGAATGACATGCAGTTTTGCAATTGTGCAATCCAACACAATCATTTCCATTGCTGTAACCTGCATGCATGAGTAAAAACAACGGTGGGCTGTGATCAAACTAACTGTAGCCTAATAAAATGGCAGAGGGTGATCCCCCAGAAACATGGAGCAAGCCAGGACGGCCATCACAATTGTAAACCTGCTTCAGGGAGTTAATTCAGCACTCCCCTCTTAAAGGGTCTGCTCTGCTTTTCCAATGGCTGAGAAGCCATTTAAGTACTGTAATAAGAATTTAAACCTGCATGTCTGACCATGAGTGCGGTGGTTCCGGGCCGGACAGATTTGATTCAAATATAAACCCAGTTTAAATTTCAGCTTGAGAAGGCATCATTGCAGTTGCACACATTAACTTGTTTATTTAAGATTTAGTTTTAGGAAAACAACATAGGACTATATTAAAGGGATTCACCCTGACGTGTTTTGTTTGGGCTTTTTCGTTCAAACTGAGTTTTTTTTTTTTTGAGTTTTAGTATAAAACACAGACAAGTTATAACCTATCACAATTATAATTCCACAATTCTCACAAAACATTTACATATATTCCACTATAATACTATATACACAGAAAATACTAAAATCTGCTTTGTAGAAAAACTACCTCAAATGGTGTGTGCATCTTTGGGTGTGCTGTTTTTAATGAATTTTAGTTACACGCTTTTACTGTATACGCCCGGTATATATACACAGTTATAATGGTGCCTGCGGCTTTAAGTCTGATTGCCTCGGTACAGCTAGCGTGCCCTGTTGAAATCTACATGTACTTCCTCGGAATAACTCGTGGTCTCAGCTCATTGGTCATCAGCTGGACCAATCACCGGCAGCCATCTGTGCAGGAACATTTACAGCGATAAAACCTGAGCTTTGAGACAGAGGTAGTACCAGAATTAAACTAGATTTCATTGAGGTGTAATCATGCGGTCCGGATTGCTTGTATTCTCGGTGCTTTTTGCCGTAGTCGCTGCCGATCCAAGCATTTACTTTAAAGAACAGTTTTTGGATGGAGGTAAGAAATGATTTTATGAAAAAAAAATAATAATAATAAAAGGAAACCTTTTTTTTTTTTAACACTATTTGTAAAAATATACAGCAAGCATGCAGATCTATATCTGCCCCTCAAGCATTGGACTTCAAAATCTGAGAAATGAATCTTGTATTTGAAAGTTGGTTTTATTTTATAATATCGTGGTATCTTCTTAAAAATGTTGTTTAATTTCAAAACAAAAATGAATGCGTACGGTTACACACTGGGGGGGGGGGGGGAAGCCTAGCAAAATAAATAATTAGTATTAGTGCAATATTAGTATAATCTGAAGCTTAATTTCACTTTATTTGGTTTATAATAGCATACTGTACTTTATACTGCAGTCTGATTTAATAATAATAATAATAATAATAATAATAATAATAATAATAATAAAATGCCTTGTATAGTTTAAAACTTGTGGTGGGGATCGTACATCCCTCTAAAATTAAAAAAAAATGCTGTGTGATTATCTACAGTGCATAACGAGGTTAAACAGAACTACGGTTTCGACAAACCACAACATACTGCGTAAATACCCCTAACAGTCTCTTAAGAATCTGCCACAAAAAAAGAGACTACAACCCAATAACTCGATCTCGAAGATTTTTTTTTTTTTTTAGTCGTTGCTGATGATCAGTATTGAAACTGAAACTTAAAAGCATAAAAAATGACTGAAAAGCTAGAGCGAGTTATTTAATAAAGTATTAATTAGGAAAGAATCCGAGGGAATCAATGGACCGGTGAGAAGTATTTGATACTTTAATGTATTTCCAGTGTTTGTTTGTTTTTTTGCATGCTGACAATTCCTTGTAGCACGTTTTAGATTTGATTCAAGTTCCTGTATAACTACAGTGACACATGTTGAACAAACAAGGAAGTAACGTTGCAAAATGTTTATCACCTGACTGTTTTTTTTTTGGGGATCAAACAGTCTTCCAAAATCATTCCAGAATTCACTATTTCTCATACAAACAAACTGCTGATAATGACATCTGAATGACAGTTCTTATTTTTAAATTTTATTTGCTACTGGGGTGTCGGAATAGTGGTTTTAGGTCACTTATATACAGTGTGTGTGTGTGTGAGAGAGAATTTCAACATGACGAACCATCCATCACAAGCTGGAGATCCATGACCTCAGTACGCTGCCATTGCTGGTGATCCTGTGGGCTGCTAATGGTTCTGACGAGGCTTCTAGAGCGTGTAATACACGGGTATTGCAACACACTGCTTAAGGAATTCACTGGTTAATAGAATCGGCTGCATATTGTAATAATGAAACGATGCACTCCCTTTGTTTCAACGCTGCTAAACCGTGATCTTTTTCCTGCGTTTCAGATTCCTGGCAGAGCCGCTGGAAAGTGTCCAAGCACAAGGAGGACTACGGGCAGTGGAAACTGACGGCAGGGTCATTTTATGGCGATGAGGAAAATGATAAAGGTGAAGGACTGAGCCACAATGCTGGTCATTCTACTAATCAAACAGTGACTCGGGGATGGAAATTGGACTCCCTTTGCATAGCGGTTTTGCATAACACTTTGATCCATTCCTGATTTTACTATGAGCTTGACACACCTGAGCTTGTTACCTACACGCTGTGGCTAATCAAGCTTGTATTGAACACCCCGGGTGGGTGAAGCTGCTATGCAATAGGAGACTCATTTCCATCCCTGTTGAAGCCAAGCTTGTGTTTTGTTTTCAGGTCTGCAGACCAGCCAGGATGCCCGGTTCTATGCTGTGTCGTCCCACTTTGATCCCTTCAGCAACGAGGGCAAGACCCTGGTGATCCAGTTCACAGTGAAACACGAGCAGAAGATCGACTGTGGGGGCGGCTACGTCAAGGTCTTCCCTGCAGACCAGGATCAGGAGGACATGCACGGGGAATCGCAGTACTACATTATGTTTGGTAAGTCCTCCGATTCAGATTCTCACCTCGGAACATCTCTGAAGGTAGAACGCAGCTAGTGGTGTAGCAGTGGAGCTGCGTGACAGGCAAGCGAAGTCACATGGATAGAAAGACAGTTGATCTAGCCTGTGTGTTGCGTGTGTCCGTGGTTTTGATAACGCCACTCTCGCTGTCTTTTCAACAGGTCCTGACATCTGTGGCTACAGCACGAAAAAGGTCCACGTCATCTTCAACTACAAGGGCAAAAATCATTTGATCAAGAAGGAAGTGAAGTGCAAGGCAAGTGTTGAGCAACCAAGATAAATCAAGACGTGTACAAATGCAAAAAATCCACCACCTGTAATTCACAGCAACAACATGCATAGCTGTCCCGTCTAATCCCCAGCACAGCTCTTTGATGTTTTTACATGCCATTCTGTGGTTTGGTTGCAACGTTCTCCCAGCTTTTGTTCCAATGTGCGGCTGTGATAGTTTCCGTAGAAACGGAGTGCTTCTCCATTCAGAAGTTCCTCATTTGAAGCTCCTCTGAACTACTTCACCCTGCTGGTTAGAGCATTAAAAATGTGGATGTCTGTGTGCCTGTCCCCTTACAGGATGACGAGCTGACTCACTTGTACACACTGATCCTGAGACCCGACCAGACCTACGAGGTGAAAATCGACAACGAGAAGGTGGAATCCGGCACTCTGGAGGAAGACTGGGACTTCCTGCCGCCCAAGAAGATTAAGGACCCCGAAGCCAAGAAACCAGAGGACTGGGACGACCGGGCTAAGATTGACGACCCTGACGATGTCAAACCAGAGGTACGGGCAGCAAATAACAGCCTGGGGAACTCGAATTCAGCAGACGCTGTCATAATGGAACCGTGCTATTGCCCAGACAAATATTCCTTTGTTCATTTCTTGTTTCATGTGTTTCAGGACTGGGAGAAGCCTGAGAACATCCCTGATCCTGATGCCAAGAAGCCAGAGGACTGGGATGAAGAGATGGATGGAGAGTGGGAGCCACCAATGATCCCCAACCCAGAATACAAGGTATGGCTTTCCAACTTGCTAGAGAGACAGCAAAATGAAAAACCCTCGGCAGTATAATATATATATTTTTATATATATATATATGTGAATTGTTAGTCGGTTATTATCCCTTGTTAGAGTGACACTTGAGAACTGCTGAAACTTGTTTAGGATTCTTCATCAGGTACTTTATTAATTCTGACAACTTATTAGCTGGGAACAGCTTGACCAACTTTAAGGTAACTTTGCATGGTTCTTTTGTTACAAGAACTTTTTTTTTTCCTGCACTGTTAATGTTCGAGGCTATCGAAGGCTCTTTTTTGATCTCGGTTTTGTAGACTACGCCCTTGCTGTGGCATGCTACCCTACTTGCAGTAGATGTACAGTAGGGGGCGGTGTGGTGCTTATGCACCTGGTGGGTATCTGTGCTCCTGACCTGCGTTGTTAATACCGTACTTTTTTCTTAAAGGGCGAGTGGAAACCCAAGCAGATTGAGAACCCTGATTACAAGGGTGCCTGGATTCACCCTGAGATTGACAACCCTGAATACACACCTGATTCAAACATCTACAAGTTCAACAACATAGGGGTCCTTGGACTTGACCTCTGGCAGGTTAGTTTTAAAAGCAGACCCATTCTTTATCATAGGCTCCACTGATCACAACTGTAGATTTACACCCCTTTGCACAATGAAAGTCTTTACTATCCAGCATGTACGTTTGCCGTACCTTACATTAAGTAGATGTTGTATGTAGACATTTAAGATTTCATTGAGGACATGTTTCAAAGTACATGCTTTTTAATTTTTTTTTTTACTATAACAGGTAAAATCTGGCACTATCTTTGACAACTTCCTGATCACCGATGATGAAAAATATGCAGAAGAGTTTGGACAAGAAACCTGGGGAGTTACCAAGGTATGGAACAGTAAAATTTACGCATTGTATTATTGCAATGGATCATTCTGTGTCGCTATTAATACGTCTTGGACCATTGTAGCTGTCCAGTAACAATTACTGGTCCTGTAGTAGTTTTACCTGAATGGTTGTGCCTGACTCCTCATTCTTCGAATTGTACAGGAACCAGAAAAGAAGATGAAGGAACAACAGGATGAGGAAGAAAGGAAGCAGCGTGAGGAGGAGAAAAAGAAAGACGACGTGAAAGATGAGGAAGAAGACGAGGAGGGAGAGGAGGAAGAGGAGGGAGAGGAGGGAGACAACACAGAGGCAGAAGAAGAGGAGGATTCGTCGGAAAATGAAACGCCATTCAAGGACGAACTCTAAATGAACTGCCTTGATCTGGAAGCAATGAAACAGGAGTTCTAAGGCCACCCCACCCCCCACCCCCTGGTTTTGCTTGAATAGCTCGTTTTTTAAGGATTTTTTTAGGGCTTACAAGGAAGGCAGTTTAGTCTTTGCTTGTTCGGTTCATCCCAGGTTTTATTATTATATTTCAATCAGCCATTGACGTCAGAACGTCTAATATAGAGAACTCTGGCACGTCTTACTGGTTTCCCGTTGTGCACCCTGCAACTCCAGGCTCTCATCTGGGGCTGTGTTTTTAAATTGCAGTAGCCTGAAAGTATAAGATTGTCCCAAAATTTTAAAACAAATCTTTGTTCTTGATTTAAAATGTTGTCAAATTTTAATAAGTAACAAACCACTGTTTAGCGAACATGCGTTTCCTAATGAGCGCTGTGACATTTTATAGAGTGCCGAGAAACGATTTGTTGGGTTATGGAGAAGTTTTTTGATAATTTAATTTTTTTTTATCCATGTTTTAGCAGAGCTTAACGTTTCACATTGCTGCTGCTGTTAGACAAGAGCAGATTTCAATGTTCAGTTTATGTGTTGCGCAACGTTTCAGTAGCGCAGAGTGAGACTCTAGCCCTGTTCTAAAGATGTAAGCTGAATGCAAATGAGAGAAAGTGAATGTAGTTCGTTGTCTTTTAGACAGTAACAGTACCAGGTAGGGAGGGAAAATACATGGTGATACTTGAACTGCATTCCATCTCAGACATGGATGTAAATATCCGTCACTATTCACAGGCACAGTCAACTTAAAATACATCATTTGGAACTTTTTTTTTTTTGGAAAGAGACAGTAGTAGACTTGAGATCATCTTGCAACCAGAATGTAATTATTAATACCAAAGTTTTGTTTATGAAATAAAAAGAAAAATATATGAAAAAATATGATGATTTTAGTGTATGTCATTTCAATTTTTTTATTTAGCATTTTATATTCTTTGTGGATAATAATAATAATAATAATAATAATAATAATAATAATAGGCGGGGCACCCTGTGAAGCAATGTTTAGAAATGAACTCGCAGAACTTGGTGAACTCCGCTACAACAAAGCCTCCTCCTATATTTGTTGTATGAAATTTTGAGCATTTTCTTTACATCAGCTGTAGACGAGACTTAAAAGCATTGCAGTGAAGTCAATCATTGAATTATGTTGTTCAAACTGCAACATTGCAGTCAGTGCATGTATGATGATGATTTAGGAGACTGAAAGACTACAGTTCCTATGTCCACAGAGACTAAAACCACCAGTGGGTTAGAAAATTCATGCTACATTAAAAATGAATTATCAACCTTTTTTTTTCTGCATAACCTTTGTTGTTCTGAGTCCAATGCAAGGGTCGAAATAAGACTCCCATTGCATAGCCGTTTCACCCGTTCCAGGTTTTAATATGCGCTTCATTAGCTCCAGAGTATAGGCTAAATCACCAAGACACAACTGCATGAAGACGACCTGAATATTGTCAGATCTCATTCTATTCAGATAGCAAGCACTGCACGCCTCGGCTTGCACTAGCATTGAAGACACCAGACAGAAACAGCAACACACGCCAGTATGATTACGTCAGAGCAGTGACTTGGCTGAAGTCGCCGTCATGTGATCATCTCTTAAATTCTGTTTTAATAAAAGGTTTTTTTGTGTGTGTGTGTGCATTTACTCGAGCGGCGGGTAGATGGCGCCAGAGTGCAGAATTTAGCAGTAGTAAAGGCAAGTAGGTGCAGAAGCAGTCGAGATAGCTGAGTCACAAAACTGGCATCGTAGTAACGGTGCACCAGTGGAAGGGACGGGATATTTCTGCTAGAAGTTATTTGTATTTAAAAACTGTTTTTAAATATGTTGAAGATCACGGTGAAAACGCTGCAGCAACAAACCTTTAAGATTGAGATAGAGCCGGAGCTGACGGTAAGTACCGAGACTGCAAAAACCCTAGTAAATAAACTGGAGGTCGGTATAGTGGGGCTGGGAAAATACTGGGTTTTTTTGGGCCTTGGCGTTTGCTTGCTGAAATAATTTGTTAAATTGTTCATTAAAGAACAAATTATTTATTAAAGAACGTTAAGGGCTTGGCGGTTTTAAAATGTTATTTTCTTAAATGACAGCATTACTCTTATTCGCTGCTTTGGCAAAGTGATTCTTGCGTTGAAATTAGTATATATTTTTTTTGGTGCTTTGAACAGACTGACAGTAGAGTAGAACAGCGTGATGTTTGGAGTTTGTAATTTAGACAGTGTTAATAACTGTACATAAAAATAATGTATTGTACTATAAGGGCTTTGTTGGGGAATAATATCAATTTGTTATGGTTTAACATCCCACATGCTGTAGGTAGAGTATGTGCTAAAGCCGTCAAGTTTCGTAGGACTTTTTTAAGATTCCACATTTTCATTTGGAGTTGTTGGTAACTCTTTTTAGAAACACAAATACCAGCCTCCCCTACTACGACTACTAATAACCCAGCTCAGTTAGCTGGGCTGGGAAGTCGTTGATTGATTGCCCTGAAGAAGTTGTCACTGCCACACTGATTTCAGAGTCCTGTCCAGCCGGTTAGTGCCCTACTTGAAGTGTTAATCATTGTAGTGTTTTAATCTCTTTTGAAATGTTTTGTTACCACAGTGAAATTGAGTATTGGAAGTTTAAAATAAACCTATATTATGACAGTAACACTTTTTACACATGGGTCGTTCCATGGTCATTTTAAGTACTGGGACTGGACAGAACCACACTGTTGTAGACAGACCTTATAAGTTACACACAAACAAATGACCCGCCTATTTTGTCCAGTTGGATTTCAGGTGCTTACTCTTCAGTTTTTGGTTGAAGGCAGACTTCCTGCAAGCTGCAATGTATTGTTGCCATGAAAAGACCTGCACTACTTTTGAATTGCTGAAATACTGCACCACCTGACAGACACCCCAATACAGAATGTTCTGACTCCTCCCCTATCGCTGTGTGACACGCCCCCAATACAGAATGTTCTGACTCCTCCCCTATCGCTGTGTGACACGCCCCCAATACAGAATGTTCTGACTCCTCCCCTATCGCTGTGTGACACGCCCCAATACAGAATGTTCTGACTCCTCCCCTATCGCTGTGTGACACGCCCCAATACAGAATGTTCTGACTCCTCCCCTATCGCTGTGTGACACGCCCCCAATACAGAATGTTCTGACTCCTCCCCTATCGCTGTGTGACACGCCCCCAATACAGAATGTTCTGACTCCTCCCCTATCGCTTTTTGACACGTCCCCAATACAGAATGTTCTGACTCCTCCCCTATCACTGTGTGACACGCCCCCAGTACAGTGAAGCTGAGGTCCCTGTCTTATTGCTATGTCAATCAGTGGCCAAAGTTGACCCTTCAAGTCCTGGTCTTTGTTCCAACCCTGTTCTAAATTATTTAATTGAACCAATTAAATGTCCAACCACACCCTAACGTAGTAAATTAGTTCATTTTAGCTGTTAAGCCTGGAGTGGACTGGACCTCAAGGATTGTGAATGGACACCCCTGGTTTATAGACCAGTGCATCCCAACCCTGATTCTGGGGACCCCCTGTGTCTGCTGGTTTTTACTGAGCTCTCAATTACTTAACTAGACCCTTAATTGAACATAATTTGCTTAACTAGACCTTTTTAGTTGTCTTTAACTCTTAAACAGTTGCAGGGTTCAAGTTACTTATAACGTGTTACAGCTAACTTGAAATCTGCAACTGTTTAAGAGCTGAAAACAAGTTCAAAGGAGTAGGACTTTATCTCAATCGATTTGATTAAATTTTCCAAGTTCTTCAGCTGTTAGACACTGTTAAATTCAATGATTGACTCTGAAGTCCACCTCAATCTAAAACCATTTGAGGAATGCAATCTGGATTAACAGGCTTGCAGGTGTTTCTTAAATGCTCCTTTTCCAGGTGAGATGCTTAAAGGAGAAAATAGAGAAAGAAAAAGGATCCGATTCCTATCCAGCAACCGGGCAGAAGCTCATCTATGCAGGTGAAACCCCATCGCTTTTGTTGTTCGTTGCTGCTGTTCATAGTTTTACTCAAATTGAAAGGTTACATTATAGCAACGATGTAGTCTACAGTAAGAGTTTCTCCCCCAGTTTCAGTAAAGCAGGGTAGCAACAAAGCCCCATTGCTTTATTTATTAGGTTGTGAATCTCAATGTTAAGTCAAATAGAATGTACTGCCAATGCAATCTGATATCTAATATATCTGTAACTTTAAAAATCCAAAGCTATAGACAAATCTGTTTGTTTTGGGTTTTTTTTTTCTTACATTCAAGGTAAAATCCTTAACGATGACATGCCTATAAAGGACTACAAGATAGACGAAAATAACTTTGTCGTAGTCATGGTAACCAAGGTAAGTGCCAGCACGCTGTTAGACAGTAGATAGCATTCTGTTTCAATTCTAAATGCTCAATATTCAGAAATACTATTCTGTTTTGTGATTCGATCATTAAGAAATAATCGATAAGGGGTCCAAATAAAATATAAATGCATATCGGTTTTTGTTTACTGCATGAATTTATGTTTCGCTTTGACATCTTTTCCCCCCAGCCAAAACTTAATAGAATTGGGTCCATATTCAAAGATAGTCCTCATTCAGAATATCAAAAGCAGAGTGCTAGAGAGCGCACATAGCTTGTACAAACGACAGTATTGCTTTTCTGATATATTTTGTATTTCTTCTTGCTATAGCCAAAGGCATCATCTTCTTTCCCCGCCCAGCCCCCAAGCGAAGCAACCCCAACTCCTTTCGTAACAAGCCCCCCCGCCCCTGTCAGCACCCCCACCCCTGTCAGCACCCCCACCCCTGTCAGCACCCCCGCCCCTGTACCTGCAGCATCAGAAGATGCCCCACCTACCGAAGCAGTGCCCCCTGTGGCTCCCCTTTCCACTGCAGCCCCCCTCAGCAGAGACACAGCAGCGGCAGCAGCCCCTGGACTCCCCGATACCCCCACTGAGGAAAAACCCAAAGAGGAAGCGAAGGAAGAGCCCGCCGCCGCCCCACCTGTCTCCTCCAGGTAGACGAGAAGAACATCAATCACGTGCCTTGCTGGTGGTGTTACTTGAAGTGCAACCAATCTTCTTCATTAGATTCAGCCATTTCTCACCACAAACAGATGAGCTGCAGTCCAGCAATGCGCATGGACTGCATAGTCATTCTTGTGTAGCACCAGATAGAAAATGAAAGTACATGTTTGCTGTTCGTTTTAAAACCAGACCTGTATAGTGAATGGATGTGCATGGCGTGGAATATTTGTGGAATCGCTTTTGTAAGTTCTCGCTAAGCACCAGACACCACTGATGCCCATTCTGTCTGACTCTTCCTGATCTGAATCATATTTTTTTCACAGCATTGAAGACCTTAATCTTTTAGAAGAAGCATCGTCTATACTAGGTGATTTTTTTTCTTTTAAAAAAAAAATAATATTTAATATTTGCTTTGTTATTATTGTTAAAATGATGTTTCTTTTATACATTATCACATTAAAATAGGTGAAAAAATATATTTCTCTTACATGAATGCACAAATTGCATGTTCAGTTACAGGGCAGGCGTATGAAAATCTAGTCGCAGAGATCATGTCAATGGGATACGAGAGGGAGCAGGTGATAGCGGCATTAAGAGCAAGCTACAATAACCCCGACCGGGCAGTGGAATACCTTCTCACAGTAAGTGCCTTCAGTAAAGAGCAGCTGCAAATTTAGTTTTCTCAGGAGTTTCCTTGTCTTTTGTTAAGTCTGTGTCAAGGTGCTGTGTTTATAGCCTGTTGTAACCTGTTTTAAAGTTAAACATTCACAGCATTTGATGGCATTGAGATCGAATGCTAAACCTGCGACTGAGATGGTACATTATAGATGTTATGCGCTTATTAAATTGGATCCCAAACATTCCAATTTATTTTTGTTCTTTATTGTTCAGGGAATTCCAACAGAACCTGACCTTCCTCCAAAAGAGACATCCCCTCCAGCTCCCGCCTCCAATCCCACGCCACAGCCAGCAGAGAGACACGCCCCGGCCGGGAGTGGTGAGTGAGGAAGCGAATCGCAGTTATCATCTCCATTCCCTGCCAGGGCCACATTGATTAGCACTCAGCCATGTCGGACCCCTGTAATCTGCACTTGTTTGCTTCGATTCTTCATGACTGAACAGGGATCCAGACAAAGGATTTATTTTTATAGACGTGGCCACTCTCCAGTTAGCATCAGTTACCTAAGTGGGGAATGCCCACACCTGCTGGCAGAGACAGATTTAACTCCGTCCCTGCCAACCTTACATTCCCACACACACACACTGTTTACAGCTTCTGCCCTGCCACTAAGTCGAAAGAAACCTGCTGAATAATATTACGTTAACATACTGAATTACGTACCGCCTTGTAGTTTTCCATATACTTAACGAAAAACTGGCACATTTAAAAAAAACATGAAATACTGTACTACTATTGTGGCTTCTGGTAGACTTTCTGCGATATCGTTTTGGAGTTTCTTTGATTACATGATAAGCAAAAGATCAAAATTATGTTCCTATATTTATTTATTTTTGTAATTATGTCTCACCCTAAAATTCTAGGTGATGCTAAACTTTTGGCGATAGCTGTATATGTAACTTTTTTTTCTTCTTTTCTGTACGGAACAGGCGATGTATCGTCGAGTAACCCTCTGCAGTTCTTGCGAAGCCAGCCCCAGTTCCAGCAGATGCGGCAGATCATCCAGCAGAACCCAGCCCTGCTGCCTGCATTGCTGCAGCAGCTCGGCAGAGACAACCCCCAGCTCCTCCAGGTGAGCCTCCGAGGGGCCCCCGGCCCTTTCACGCTGCGAGACTCCCGTTCACCTGCCCCGCCGCTTTGCCTCCGATGCAAGTTTGATTTCCTTTTTGTTTCTCGCAGCAAATCACGCAGCATCAGGAGAGGTTTGTGCAGATGCTGAACGAGCCTTTCGGAGAGTCTGTCGGAGAAGGAGAGGGAGAGGAAGCGGAAGGTCAAGGGTCCTCGCAGACAAACTACATCCAGGTCACACCTCAAGAGAAAGAGGCAATAGAAAGGGTGGGTATACTGATAATAAAACCTGGGACTGCTGAGATGGTATATTGGTATATTTCGTCGAGCAATACGCTGGCATTAAGCAGGGGAGTATATGGTATGGTCTATTGATATTGCACGAGGGCAAGGGCATTGTGGTTGGTGCCCTGGGCATGATTTCAATAAGAAGTTAAATTTATTTGCTAGAGGAAGGCACTGGTATCTGAAAACCCAGTCCTGGTTAAAATGAGTTTCCTCATTTTCTCCAATATTAGAAGCTGTATTAGCAGGGAATCTCAGACACACAAGGGAAAATTGTCAATATAGCCTATTAGTATTAACATATTGATTCGGACAGGAAATCAGAAATCGTGTGTGACTTGGTGTGTGTTGTCAGTTTTGGAAACAGCACTGTCTTGATCACTTTCACTTAACAGAATGCATTGTAAGAAAGAGGATTTCTAATGCATTTTCCATTTACATGGGTTACACTGTTTTGGGTATTTTCTTAAGTAGGTTTCTGTAAATAATCCTCCGATGAGCCATTGCAGTTACCCTGTACTTTTAGCCAGTTTCTACATTTCTTCAATCAAAACCTTTTTTTTTTTTTTTCTTCTTCCACTGCAGTTAAAAGCCCTGGGGTTTCCAGAAGGACTTGTTATTCAAGCTTATTTTGCCTGCGAGAAGAATGAAAACCTTGCAGCTAACTTCCTCCTGCAGCAGACTTTCGATGACGAGTGACCCGTGCCTGTCTCTCGCTCTCTTGAGTGTTTATAAGTGTGGACTGAGAGGGGAGTGCAAGAAGGCTGCGGGCCGTGGTGAGCTTTCTCTCTGGACAAAGCCAAGATGTGAAAAAAAAAACAACCCACTGAACAGTTTATTTTTGAATAAATGTGAACCAATGCACACAACAACCACCACCCACTTCCATTGCTGGTGTCGCTGCCTAGTGTTTAGATTTATCAAGTGGCCATTTTTTTTTATTTTTTACTTCATTATCAAGTATGGTGTCGCTATTTATTTTGCTGTACCCCCGAGATGAAAGCAAGGCAGCATAAAATGACAATCAGGTGTTGTATAAGCATGAGTTATCCAAGATCGCTTCGAGAAAGCCACATACAGCCACTGACTCATTGTGTGACCCTGAACAAGTCACTTAACCTCCTTGTGCTCCGTCTTTCGGGTGAGACGTTGTTGTAAGTGACTCTGCAGTTGATGCATAGTTCACACACTCTAGTCTCTGTAAGTCGCCTTGGATAAAGGCGTCTGCTAAATAAGCAAATAATAATAATAATAATACAGAGTTGCTTAGCACTTGCTACCATTGTTGTCAGTAAGTCTTGTAACGCTTGCTAAGACCTCTAAGCTGTACCATTGAAAAAATAAGCTTAATAGATCTAAACAAACATTATAGATCTAAATGCTCGTACAAGGTTGTTTGTTTTAGTATTTTGTGTTAAACTTTACCTAGATTCTAGTAATTTGTAGAAACGTCCTCAGTAGATTTTTCAGGTTGTTTACGGTAAAAGCTGCTTAAAACTGACTTTTGGGAAGACAACAGTTTGCCATATTACAGTTGCAAATATATGTCTTTGAGCACACAAGAAAAACAAGATGAAGGATGTGAAATAATGGTTCGAAGGTGGTTTTTTTTTTTTTTTTTGATACTAAAGTCTTCAGTCTCCTTGCCCTGAAATTGGATCATGTTGCTAAAGGTAAAAATGTATGTCTGGTTTCTCTTTATAGAAAATATATTTAAAATGTAAAGCACATTTTTCCAATAGGCAACACAGTTTAACTGTAACGCCAGGAGATGCATAGCACACAATAATGCGATACAGACTGGAATAGAAACATGAATAGTGGAGAGCTCTTCTACCACTGCCTTGTTGGTATTGGACTGTTAAAGCCTTTAGTGCAAGTATGTGTTACTCCCAAGTTATCTCGTCTTGAATAGCCCCTACAGTATTACATTTTTAGAAATTTTACAATAGTTTGTGGAGTTCGAGTAGTTGCCCCACCATAACTTTGAACAAAACAAAGCCTTTCTGCATTATAAAATAGATACATAGATAGGAAACTTAACATGGTGCAGGGATGGAAATAAATTGCATAGCAGTTTGATCCATTCCTGGCTTTACTATGAGTTTAATAAGATGCACCTGAGCTGGGGCTAAGCAAGCTTGTAGTAAAACCTCTAATAGGAAAAACAGCTATGCAATAGGAGTTTTATATCCATCTCTGTGGTGCAATTGTGCATGCAGTGACTGAAGGGGATATAAAGTCTCTTGGGTGGTAGGCACTGAACTGAAGTTTCACATGTCAAGGTAACCATTTAGAACAGCATGTATATTACCTATTCCAGTCTCCGATTGCAGATGAAACTACTTGCACAAACGGCTTCAGTTGTAAACAGTCAAGCACAGCATGCCCTGTTTCAGAATCATGAGGAATACAACAATACAGGTGCTTCAATGTATAGGTACGTTATTTATTTATTTATTTTGCATAAGTGTTCATCAACCTACTTTTAACATGTCAGTTCTTACGATATGTAATCTGCAAAAAAATTGTCAAACATTAATATAAGAGAAATCTCTGAATGCTATTAAAAGGACAATCGCCTAGCTGTAAATGATGCTGTTATGAAGCTCTGTAACTGTGTGTGTGCTCTGATCAAACTGCAGAGGAAGATCGCATGTGGGGTTTGTCATGATGATTTATTTAATCGTGCCATTTGTTATTTTTTTAACATAAAAATGAATCAAGCTGTATTTGGTACAAAATGTCATGAATATTCAGTGAAAAAGCTGTGGGCAAGATGACATTATGTTATAATGCGCACAGTGCACTTCTTAAGTAATAATTTATTCTCTAAGTCCTGCCGCGTTGATATATTCTGTTGTCTAATGTGTATAATTGATCCTTGCTGTTACAATTTGACACTTTGAAATTGAAATAGAAATGCGAATGCTGCCATCAGACTTGGGAGAGTTGCATGGTTTAAGTTTTCATGAGCTCATGCGAAGTGTAGAAATAATGTAGATCATGCAAGCGAGTTTATTTTTCAGCTGTCTATTTTTACTGATTTGAATTTTAAGTTGTTGTTCTGATGGCTTTTGCATTTCCAATGTTTCGTGTTGATTTTCTGATGAAGTTCAATTCTAGCCTTAGCTGCAGATCACCTCTTGAAGGCTGAGTTTCTGATAGCTGCAGATCACCTCTTGAAGGCTGAGTTTCTGATAGCTGCAGATCACCTCTTGAAGGCTGAGTTTCTGATAGCTGCAGATCACCTCTTGAAGGCTGAGTTTCTGATAGCTGCAGATCACCTCTTGAAGGCTGAGTTTCTGATTGCTAACTTGCTTCTGGGATGGATTTCATTTCAGCATTATGTATAATAAATAGCTTTTACGAAGCTTTAAAACAGAATGACATGGTGTGTTTAATCATCCCTTTCATCAGTTTCCTTGTCCACAAGTTGAACCCCCTTCTAACTGCTCTTTGTTTAAGGCTGGAGGACACTCCTCATTTTCAAATAAGATAAGACATGCACTGCAAGCAGCATACATGCAAAATACTACCCTCTGCTAAATTGTGTATACTTGCAAAGTCATATTTTGCAAAATAAAGACAATAGCATACAAACTTTTTTTGTGTGTGTGTGTATGATGTGTACTGTGCTTTGAAGTGTTTCACGGATTGCATGGTATTAATCCTCTTTGTTAGGCAAATGGGTGCAAATCCTTTAAGCCAATACCCTCCCTGCCTGTGGCTCTTAACACAGCTCCCCCAGTGCAATCCAGACACACCTTTATTATTTAACCACCTGGATCAGGATCCGTCTCAATATCGGGGCTCAATCTGAGCATGCTGGAAGATTGAGTGTGTGATGCTAATGGAATCCTGACATGTACAGTAAACTGCATCTCTCTGTTCCAAGTCAGTTTTGGTTACCCTTGGCGCGAGAGCAGATCTGATAAACCGCCTCTGTTCTCTTACCAAGT